>OX465096.1:57518813-58121313 GCA_949987625.1 Chalcis sispes | reverse complement strand
TTTGTTCTTTTCTATCCATTTTTATGTACATACACACATACATAAATTGTATATACATGTATATATAAGTCCAAAGAACGATCCGAAGCTCGATGTAAATTAAAAAAATTTCCGGGGATTAGTTTTTCACGGCTTGAGCATATTGCGATTATTTATTGCACCTTTTACATCGGAGAGGGAGAAAATCTTCTCGCTC
Source organism: Chalcis sispes (assembly GCA_949987625.1). Taxonomy (NCBI): domain Eukaryota; kingdom Metazoa; phylum Arthropoda; class Insecta; order Hymenoptera; family Chalcididae; genus Chalcis; species Chalcis sispes. Next base: position 58,121,117 of record OX465096.1, on the reverse strand, counting down.
GCGGCATAATGATCGAATTTGGGTAATATATAGAAAACGCGCGACAGTCGCTTATCGGACCGAAGAGAAGTTTTTTTCTCGGGGGATGGTTTACTTTCGCATGGAATGAGTGAGAAGGGAATTACCGGTGAGAGAAAAGAGGATAATTGAGTTTTTTTTTATTTTTGATAATGTCCTCAATTTTGTATCGTCGCGTCGCTTTCGTTGTCGAAAAAATGCTTTTATTTATTTTTTAAATAATATTTTCGAGTACAGAGAAAGTGCAATATTTTATAATTAATTTAGTATTTCAATTAAAGTTTTAATTATTTTTTTTCAATGTAACAAGTTCTACTGACAAAGTTATTCCGAAATAAAAAAAATAAATAAATAAATAAATAAAAAAAAAATTAAATTCATCATGTGCATTAAACAAGTTAACATTCAACGGTACAATTTGTTGAAATAATAAATTTAAAACAAAATTTACACATTTTCTTGAAATTAGTTTAATTTTATTTCAGATTGAGATCTGCGAAAAATGTACATTTTTAAATTATTATAATTATATATTTTTTTTTTTTCAATTTTTTTTTTTTTTTATTTTTTTTTATTTTTTTTTTTTTCTTACCCACAAACTTCGTAACAAACGCGACTATCTTTAATCTTCTACAAGCAGGAAAGGAGAAAAAGGGAAGGATGGGAACTCGTGTTGTGGTTGAAAAACTTCTTAAACTAGGCAAATTCTTGCCCTATTTAAGCCGCAAAAACAGGAAGAAAGAAAGAGAGAATGCGAGAAAGAAGGAAAAAACGAGAGAGAGAGAGAGAGAGAGAGAGAGCGAGAGAGAGAGAGAGAGAGAGCAAATTCTAGATAAAGTTCGTAGCAAATTTAGTGCGTGCTGTAGGTGTGCAAAGAGGAAATGAAAAATAAAAAGGAAAAAGAAGAAAAAAAAAGTATAGAAGAGAAAGAACAAGGTATTGCCGCATAAGTATAAATCAGTTACGCAGCGAAATAAAAGTCAAATTTAAAGCTTCTCGTATAAATTTGGATGGGAGAAATATATGTATATATATAAAATGGATAAATGAAATGAAAAGAAAAAAAAAAAAAAAAAAAAAAAAGAGGAACAAAATGAATGAAAACGCGTCGTCGTAACTTTAAGCGCTTATATTAGCTTTATTCTTTAAATTTCATTTGTCGCGATAAATTAAACAATGACTTGCACGTGAAAAACGTTTCATCGGTTCGATAAATTTGTGGAAAATCGTATTACGCGATAAATTTTTATCGAAATTACTAGCAATATTATCAATTTAATGTTTATTGTAAATTTTTCCGGTTACGGCTTATTATTTATATCAAAGTGTATCTAAAATGAAAGTACAAGAAGTAAACACGTGTTTTGCGTGCTGCGATAATACATTAATTTAGACGACACAATTAAGAACAATAATTTTAATTTTAGTTTTATACAAAATCGAAAATGTATTTTAAATACATTATTTTGTAAAATATGTAAACGGGTACTCTTTGAATTTAAAATTTATATTTATGCATCTCTATAATTCATATTAATTAGTATTCATATTAAATCAATTTACTATTGTTTTAATATTAAATTTCGCTTAAATTGTATATGCAAATATTTTACTCGGTATAAATCAGCAATTATCTTGAAAAAATATTTACAAACTTATATAGACACGTACGTACAACTTATAAACCTTCAACTTAACGCAAACGTAACATTTCGATCTTTAAGTCAATTAGAGTATAGCTCGGAAATTTCTCATTAATAGTTCAACGTAAACACATCAAATTGCCGTTGAAAATCCGTCGTGAAAAATCGCAAGACTCTTATCGCGTCAAGCGAGAACTCGTAAAACAACCGATGCCCGCTTGCGGAAGGATTCGTTCTTTGCATCGGTTATAAGATGTATGTGTAGGTATAAGCGATGGTTTTGGAAATACGATGCTTGCGTCTGCGCGATGGATGTGAATGGAAAGTGAAATACGATGGATAATGCAGTCGCGTGTGTTTACGATTTGGTATTATTTAAAAATGAAAACTGGTGAAATTGTTTTTTTTTTTTTTTTTTTTTTTTTTAAGTTGCGGGGGCGTGAGTTTTCAGATTTGAAAATTTTTTGTATTTTTTTGTAAGATATTCTGATAATTTGATTAAAGCATTTTTTATACTTTTAAGTATTGTATTGTTCATCTAAAATATTTTTTATTTTTTTTTGTTTTTTTTTTTTGAATAAATAATTACAACAATTATTATTAAATTTTTATCTGACAAAATATTTTTAATTGCGACAGTTTTAAAAATACGTAATATTTTTAGATAAGACGCAATAGTATCGATATTCGTTTTTAATACAATACATTTAGTTATTATCTTGACAAATATTTCAAATAAATCTTTGTATTTGACGTTTTAATTTTGCTTTCTTCGTAAATATAAATTTCAACATTTAATGTAAATTCATACACCTTGTATAATACATTTTTTCGCGTTCTCGAAACACCTAATCAACGTTGCAAATTATGAAATCAAAATATTACTCTAAACAAACTTGAAAAACGAGAAAACATGTAAAAAAAAATTGAAAACATAGAAATTTAAACGCAATCTACATTTAACACGTCAGGTCAAGGGCGAATAAATTTTTACGATATTGATAGCACGATACGTTTTCCTCTTTCACTCTCTCTATTTCTCTCTCTCTCTGTCTCTTTCTCTCTCTCTCTCTCTCTTTTGCCTATACCCTCTCTCTTGCACTCCATCTCCTTGAACTTTCCTCTCAAGAGATTTAATCGTCAAGTGCCTGGTTTCACGCTGCTTTCCTTAATTAAGCAGTCACATCGCGCCGCTACATACTTTTGACGTCGGACGAAACGGAAGTTTCGATAGCGTACCTTATCGCGAGAATGGAAATAAAGGAGAAGGTGGCGCGATAAGAAAAAACCCTCTCTCTTTCTTTCTAGCTCTTGGTAATTGAATTTTTGATAAGTAGACGTTGCGTCGGTCGACGACTTTCTTTTTGCCAGAAGTACGTAAAGCACTTACGGTGATGAAATGAAAGTGTTGATAAAAAAAAACGAGATGAATATTATGCTGGAATAAATTAAGTAAATTTTTAATGATTTGAGAAGAACTGTTTGAATTTTTAATAATTGGATTATTAAAATACGCAATAACTTTGAATTCTAATACTTTGCAATAATAAATAATTTCAACAAAATATATACATTTAATTACTTGTGAAAAAATGATTTTCTGTATTCCATATTTACGAGATGTATGCGATCCATATGGGAAATGAGACTACGTCCTATATGTATATAGTATAGTGGCTACATGTAATGTACAAATAGAAATACATGTAGATACCATTACAACTTTGTATCTACTGTCACAATATTGTATCAATATTATTAAAATATTCATACAATATTGCAATAATGTAACAATATTGTTTCAATACTTCTGTTAGAATAATTGATCCAATATTGATGCAATATTGGTGCAATATTGATACAATATTGTGACAGTAGATACAATGTTGTAACAAGCTGCATGTACATAAATGTATTGCAGAGGTATATTACATGTAGCCATGATATAATATATGAATGTAACACATCGTTCAATAAGTACCGAGACTAACCCAGAGATGGTGCTAGTAGTACAAAACTGGCCACGTTTCCATAGAGTGCGAACTTTTACATGAAACGTGTAAAAATTTCACGTCGATCGGATCACAGACAGCAGAGTTATCGAGGTTAGAGTAAAGTCACTTTGTAATTTGTTTGAAAAATGGAAAAAAGCGAGTTTCGCGTGTTGATAAAACATTGTTTTTTAATGGGTAAAAACACCGCAGAAGCCCAGCAATGGCTTGAAAAACATTACCCGGACTCCTCTCCATCCAAACCAACGATTTGTCGTTGGTATGCAGAGTTTAAACGTGGTCGTACGGACACAAAACGATGCGGAACGTTCGGGTAGGCCATTGGAAGCCGTTACACAGGAAAATGTAAGTGAAGTGTTAAAAATTTTAATGAAAAATCGCAAAGTGAAGGTCCGTGAGATTGCATAAATGACACAGATATCATCTGGAAGCGTATTTACAATCCTTCATGAAAAATTGAGCATGAAAAAGGTTTTTTCCAAGTGGGTGCCGCGATTGCTTTCAGTGGAACAAAATCAGCAACGAGTCGACGATTCAGAGAGCTGTTTATCGCTATTTACTCGCAATAAAAAAGATTTCCTGCGTCGATACGTGACCATGGATGAAACATGGATACATCATTTCACTCCGGAGTCGAATCGACAATCATCTGAGTGGCGCATGGCTGGCGAAAGCCGCCCAAAGCGTCCAAAAACGCAGCAGTCTGCTGGCAAAGTCATGGCAAAGTCTGTTTTTTGGGATACACATGGCGTGATTTTCATTGACTACCTGGAAAAAGGTAAATCGATCAACAGTGATTATTATATTGACTTGTTGGTACGTTTGAAGGAAAGAGATCGCAGCAATACGACCGCACATGAAGAAGAAAAAAATCCTTTTTCACCAAGACAATGCACCATGCCACAAGTCCATGAAAACAATGGCAAAATTGAACGAATTGGGCTTTGATTTGTTTCCCCAACTCCCGTATTCGCCAGATTTAGCCCCCAGCGACTACTGGCTCTTTGCTGATCTCAAAAAAAATGCTTCAGGGAAAAAAATTTGGCTCGAATGAGGTCGAGGTCATTGTCGAAACTGAAGCCTATTTTGAAGTAAAGGATAAATCCTTCTATAAACATGGTATAGAAATGTTGGAAAGGCGTTGGAAAGATTGTATCACTCTAAAAAGAGATTATATTGATGAATAAAAATGATTTTTGAAAAAAAATGTTGTTTTCATTGTTAGTCTCGGGACTTATTGAACGATGTGTTATGTAATGTGCGGGATAATCGCATTTCTTATGTATATCGAGATACATGTATTGCATGTGTCTCGTATATATGCAATACATACAATCATTTACACGGGTAGTAGATAAACAAAGAAGTCATGAAAAAAAAAAAAAAGAGAAGAAATTACAAAAGATAAACTAAAACAAGTAACAATATGTATAAATACGAAACTAAGAAAAGTTGAGAAATATCACACGCGCTCGCATACACACGAGGTGTTCCCGATAATAATTTTACCAGAAGATCTCGATAATCGTACGTGCGACAAAAACCGCATACGCGATCTCTTCCGTCCATCAAACGGCCGCACGCTCGTGGAATAATTATGTATATATCTATATATATATACAAACGTACTCACACCGACGAACAAGAAATAACTGCCTCGATTAAATTAACCTATGTATAAAAGAATACGCGCACGGGCGTACGATCGCGTGGTAAGTTTAATTGCTCGCTCTTACCTTTGCACTTTTTGCATATATACACACATAAATGTATAAGTTTGTGCGGGATGGTCGAGTAAACGTCAAGAACACGTGGAGCATGATAATGAAGCTTGCGTGTACGCGCCGTGAGTACACGTATGTTCTTCAAGAAAATTGGTATATCAATAATGAGTGAAACGACGAGAATTGCCCGCACTTTTATTTATACTGACTTATATTTTTTAACGTTTTAATTAATCGTGTGTGTATATATCCCTTTAGTAGTAGTGTTATGACCTATACAATGTGTGTACATATGTATATACATATATGAATTCATGAATTTACATAATTTTTTTTTTATATTTTAACATTTATAACGCACTAAAAATAATTTAAATTATTATTACTTTTCATTTTATGTATCACATTGAAATTAATAAATACACGATTAATCAACATAAGTATATAAAATATAACGGCAAAAATTTCTGAAAATATATATTCAGCATTTTAAAGTACTTACATTTATCATAAAATAATTAGCCTCGTAACAATTTATTGACATTTACACGTGTACATGCACGAACGCTTTTACGAGTAAATAATTGCCAATGCAGCCAATTAAACTTGATTATTAAGCTTAACAATGGCGCGTACGCGCCAAATCATGAAAGTGGCGAAAAGTTTACGAAAGGAGAATCAAATCCCTCGCCAATTTCAATTGCATAAACGTATAGTCGTAATCTCTCACGCGTCGTTATATAAAATAAATTTTTCGCCTTAATATGAGTTTTCCGCATTAAGTTAAACGTGAATTTGGACGAGCTCTATGCGTGAGCGCCCGGCATATAACGCAAAACACGAAGTAAATCGTATTACCGAAAGTAGTTCATCAAGCGCTAATTACATCGCGTCTCCCGTGAGAAATTACCCGTATAAAATAAATCCGCTCGCGCCAAGTTGTTACTTCGTCTCCTTTATCGTTTTTTTCTTTCTTTGGTTACTATTTTCATTCTTTTTTTTTTTTTTTCATTCTAATCCACGCGAGATAAGGAAGGAGAGATAGAGACGGGAGTAAGTCATCCGTTAGGTAGTGAAGAGTCTCGAATTACATGTCTCGAAACATGATAAAAGAATGCGAAAAAACCGCGCTGACTCCGAAGGGAGAAAGAGAGAGAGAGAGAGAGAAAATTATCGCAAGCGGTTAGGAAGAAGACCAAGGAAGTAACTCGATAAGAAAGTACGTAATTATGCCAAGAGGGTTGAGTAAGGGTCAAAAGAAGAAAAAATTAAAGGCGTACACGTTACACGGTGGTTGTCTCCTACTTTGCTTACACTTACACTCTGATAAAATACAAAGCGTAGAGAAGATTCATCGGATCGATCGCATAATATAAATTACCAAGCGACTTCTCCATATCCATAATTAACTCGCGTCGCTAAAGAAGCCAAGATATCGTTCTGCAATCATTATATCACAAGAAGGTGTCTCTCTTTCTCTCTCTCTCTCTCTTTCTTTCACTCTTTAGATCGATTGAAGAAACGAAGAAGAAAGTTAAAAAAAAACGGAAGCTAATTGTCATGAAACGAGGAACGTTGTTACGGTAAGGTTTAACGTGTCTCGTGTCCATCGATTAGTCCTCCTCCCTCGTTCCCTTTCTTCTCCGTGCCACTCTTCGGCTTTGATTTAAAGGGAGCGAGCGGTGCGCCGTCGGAGCCGATTTGCGTCTATCAAATAGCGAATAGGTGTTCTCGTTCGTTTAGTTACGCTCGGGTTGCTGCTGGATTATATTAGGTTTGTCGGGGGGGGGGGGGGGGGCTAACTTTGGACAAATTGCGGACTTTAGCGGGATTTTAAATAAATGCGAGGAGAATAAAAAATTATTTCTATTTTAGGCCATTTTTTTAAAATTATTTTTGATCGAAGCCGGAGTTTTTTTTTTTTTTTTAATTTTTGAAAATTATAAAATTCTCGAAATTTTTTGTTATCGTTAATTTGTGTAAAATTGAATTTTACGTTAAAGTTTAAAATCTTAATCTAAACGGAAATATTATAATTTTTTAACGTTTGTACTTTTAATATTTAAATATAATTTTGAATAAAAATTCTGAAATAATTCTCAATGATAATCAAAATCATTATTATCCGAAAGTAAACGCAGGTTTAAAAAAAGCATCAATTTTATTTGAATAATCAGTCGATAAAATTAAAGGAATTTCATAAAAATCGTATAAAATATAAAAATTTGAAATCTATTTTCTCGATCACAGTAAAAAAAAGAAGAGAAAAAGAGAGAGAGAGAGAGAGATATCCATCGCCATACAGTTAATAATTTAAATAGAAGCGTCGTTAAAAGCATCGCAGTTTATAGAAGAGCGAAAGTTTGCTCAATCTTTTAGTCAAAGTTAAAGTGGCGCACACCGAGCTAAAAAGAGAAATGGAGACGGAAAGAGCGTCTACGTACATTCTTAACGCATACCGAGAGAAGACGACGTCGAGGAAGAAGAGGAGGAGGCCCAGGTAACCGGAACGAAGCTTTAAGCAAACCTTTCCTCCCCTCCTTCCCGGCCGACCCTTTGGCTTGGCAGAGTCCAAAGACACACGGTTACTCTTTCTCTCGTCTCTTACAGTCAGCTAATTGTAAATTCCAACGGGAGAATTCCGGGGGTTCGCTCGTGCAAAGAAAACCACCGTTCTCTGGCTTCTCATTCCCCCCCCCCTCTCTCTCTCTCTTTCGAACTGCTAATTTTCTTGAGTATACACGAGGTATCAACCGGAAGCTTCTTCATCTATGACTTTATGTATGTATAAACATGTATATATGTATATGTATGTACACATTCAAGAGCGGCGGTAGTCACGAAACTTACCAAGAGAGAGAGAGAGAGAAAGAGAAAGAGATACGTTTTACCTTCGCCCTTCGCCAAGACGAATTCATCAAAGTCACATAGTGTAGATTCGTGTGTACGTACGTACACACACATACACACGCGCACGCGTGCGCGCGCTCGCGCTTACTCATATATACATAACAGCTATTCATCTTTAGGTAGACGCGCGCCGGTTTTAATAAACTCGCGAACGCATAGGCGAGAAACGTGTCCAACGTTGAGTCGGTTGAATCGTGTTCGACTAACTTCCGGCGATAAATTCACGCTAGCAGTCCGCTAGTAAATTCGAAATTTAGTTTACCAAGGGATTATGGAACTTTACCGTTAAACGCCCGTACGTACCTATAATCTTTGCCGAAAACCTGGTGGTGATTTTTTGCTTTAAAAGGTGAAGAGAGAACGTTGAGTTATCTCGCATGCGGCCTCTGTATATCGTACAATGTACTTCCTACCAGCGCTTTGCTTATCGAACGCGAGTTCTTTTACTTTCTTTTTTTTTTTTGCGAGGAGGGGAAACGGAGGGAGAAGCAAACGAAAGAAGAAATAATCGTTGTGATATCGCGAGGAGTTTGTTTGTTTTTTTTTTTTTACTCGCGAAGTGTGACTTTTTTATGATGGATTGTAAAGAAGAAAGATGGTTACTAGTTGAATTTTTTGCGAATTGTAATTTTTGTTTTACAGCGTGTAATTATACGTTGGTGCTTGTGTAATAAGATGCAATTTTTCCTTTTTTCTTTTTTTTTTTTTTTCTTTTTTTCTTTTTTTTTTACTTAATTATGTCACGATTGTAAAAAATGTTGAAGGGTATTTTATCAAATTTTATAATTATTTTATTTACAAATTTTATAATTAATAAATTTATTTTAAAGAAATAAGGCTAATATGAATTATTTTTTGTAATGAAACTTTTCTTTATATACTTTTCAATCAATTTAATTAATTAATAAAATTTTTATACTTTTTCATTTAAATTGAATTGAAATAAAATTCATTCTATTACATTGATAAAATTTACAATCTTGCTGTTCATTATAAAATATTAATAAAAAAATATTTTTTATTACTTTTTTAACTAAATTGCTAAGTAAATACAATCCATAAAGAAAAAACAAACGTTATCATCGTTCATTAATTTTAATTTTAATGTTTAATCGTTATAAAACAATATCTTTAAGTAATGATTTAATAAAAATAATTATACCGTGTAAAATAAACGTGTCGGGTATTATAATAATTTAATTTTAAATTATTATCGCATGCCGATAAATTTGTAAAAAAAAAAAAAAAAAAAAAAATTTGAACAAGCCATTATGCTTAAACTCAAACGCAATAATTCATTCGTTTTTCATTGCGTGACTGTAAAAACTCACCTCATATATTTTGTTCGTTATTTGCGCGTTTAATAATTGACGCATTATTCGACATTTTATTCGTTCTTAAAAATAATAAAAAAAAAAAAAAAAAAAAAAAAAAAAGAAAGAAAAAAGAAGAAGATCAATCCCATTAAATTATTTTCTGTGCATCGTTTATAAGTGCCATTAATTATCCAACAAAATTCCATCGGTCGTTCGTAACATGAAGAGTAAGCTTCAATTATCCGTGATGAAAAAAAAAGAGAGAGAGAGAGAGAGAGAGAGTGGGAAGAAAAGGAGAAAAAGGACGTTTAACATCTATCCTCATTAACCGTTTGAGTGCGGCGAAGCGCTATCGTGCTTCGTTTGTTCTTCGAAAAAATTCTTCCGCACTCAAACGGTCAAACGTCATTATATTATACCTACATCGTTATATCTTTCTCGCAACACCGCGTGGCAATACTACCGCTTCGCTTTCTTCTTTTCTTCCTTTTTTTTTAACCTGATTTTTGTCAATGGCACGCGTTTTTAATTACGATCCGTTTTGTATCCGCACCTTTCTTCTTTTCTATTTTATTTATTTTCATAAAACGAGCAACAGAAACGGTGAAAGTATGTATGTGTGTGTGTGTGTGAGAGCGGGAGAGAGAGTGAGAGAAAGAGAGAGAGAGAGAAAGAGAGAACGAAACAATAAAAAGCGAAAAAAAAGAAAAGGTGATATAAAGAGAAAGAAAGTGTACGGTGCACACGTAGCGAAGAGTGTACACGTCGTCGAAAAGGTCAGCTAATAGCCAACGGATGGTGAAAATTGGCTGTCGATCTGGGTGTCGATAAATTTTCCATTATTCTTTATATATATGTATATATATATAAATGTGTATATACACATACACTTACAAATACGCACACACCGCTTGAGCAACATGAAGGTAAAAAAGACGTAAAGCGTCGATGGGAAAAATTTTCTCCTCCTTCTCATCTCATCGGGTTTTGAAAAAGACGAAATAATCGTCACCCTCCTCCTCGACGCTGTTCGTTCTTTTGCACCGAGGATATATACTCGTGGCTATTCTTCTCTTTTCCTCTCTTTCTCTCTCTCTCTGTCACCCCCCCCCCCTCTTTCTTTTTCTCACTTTTAGCTTCTTTCCTTTTCATTGCACGGATTGATTTATTCTCTTTCGCGTGGCGCGGCGAGAGAAAAACACGGTACTCGTTTCTATATATATATATATAATTTTAGAGGTGCGCCGTGAACACATTTTTATTTAGAGCCGATTCAATTTGATGGCTATTTCGGCCTGAATGTGTACAATGGCTTAGTGCTGCTACTGATAAATGGCTCTTTAACGCTTCTTAAAAGACTTTTTTTTTCTTTTGCGTTTTTTTAAATTCAATTATAACCTCAATTCGTTTGATCTTTTTTTTTTTTTCATCTTTATTTTTTTACATTTTGCTTGTGCGAAGTAAACGTGACTTTTTCGCGAAGTCGATCGTACAAAGTTTAAACTTGTATATGTATTCTTTATATAGTACTTAAAATTTTGCAATTCAAATCCTTTTTTTTAAATGCATTTTAAGTTTGTTTTATGTTGTAGCTCATTGATAATAATAAAAATCTAATAGTTACAATAATTCACGAATACAATTAAAATAATAAATATTAAATGTTTGTAATGTTTTAAATTTAATTCATAATGTAGTTTAATGTATAATTGTAAATATTTCTTTTTAAGGATTTAAAAAAAAAAAAAAAAGTATTGAATATTAAAGATCAATAATACATTTTTTCAAAGACATATCTTTATATAAAACCAATATATATATATAAAAAAAGTTTTTCTCTCAAAATTTAACATTTTCTACTATCTCGCTCTTCTCGTCAAAGAAAAAAAAAATAAAATAAATAAAAGAATTTACATATGAAACAGAAGACATAAATCAAAAGTAAAATCTATCTACGTATCAAGTGCGTACAATATACGTCACGCCACTCGCTGCGCGCACGAAGTACGAAAAAAAAAAAAAAAAAAAAAAAGAAGGAAAAAAGCAAAATAAAGATAAAAAAGGAAAATCAACGCCAGCCTTCCCTTGAAAAAGTATACGATACTCGAAAATCTTTTTTTCTTCTCCCCTATCCTTTTTTTTTTTTTTTTTTTTTTTCAAGCGCATATTATACGCAGAAAGTCTCTCAAAGAGTATGCGTTGCATCGAATCTCTTTCTTCCGACAGGATATAACCCAAAAATTTTCGCGGCGCACTTGCAGCCATATTCTCCCCCTATAAACCAACCCTCCTCTTTTTAGTATAGAAAAGGGCAAAAATTTCACAGTCCGAACGGGCGATCGTTCGCACCTATAGGTGAGTGTATCAACTGAAGAGGGGTGAGCTGGGGAGAGAGAGGGGGGGGGGATAAAGGTAACACAACACCTCGCGCGTTTCTCTTCATCTCGGTAAGCCGAAACCTTCCTATAAGGGAATCGCTTGATAAAAATTTGAGCGACATACGGTTCGCAGGGAGGATGGATCTCTCCCTCTCTCTCTCTCTCTCTCTCTCTCTCTCTCTCTCTTTAGAAAAAGGGCGTGTGCGTAACTGCATCGTTGGCATTTATATATGTACGTATATACATCGTTTCACGCATGGCGAGCGCGTATCGGATTACTCTTTCCATACACACTGTAAACGCCTCGTCTTACGCTGCGCTTTTGTAAAAATTTCGTGCGGTTGCAATGTATACATACGTAGTTTAGAAATGCAACTTAACCATCACGAAAATTAGGGACAGCTCGAGGTGGAAACGTGCGATCGTATACTTTTGTTGAGCGTATGACGCGTATTATAATCCGCAGATGGTCGATTACACATCGCGGATTTAGATATATATTTATTATTGTTGGAATTAATCGCTTTCTCTTTCTTGCGCGCGCCACGAGTGCGTCGAGTATAGGGAGGGAGAAAAGTTACGGATGGCAAGAGGAAATCGTTCATGCCGAGGCAAATGATATCGGGGGGAGGGAGAGGGGGATTGGTTTTACTTGTTTGCGTGTGAATTGATGGTAAACTATTTGGGGAACTTGGAATTTTATTAGGATGATATACGAGAGACTAATTGTTTAAATGATTATGAAACTTTTGAAATTTTTTTGTTAATTAATATTACGTTTTTATAATAAAAAGCGATTTATTTTTTTTTAATCAGAATAAAAAAATACAAAAAAGAAATGTTTTATAAAAACATCGCATATTAAGTACATTTTTCGTTGAATAATTTTAAAAATTAATGAAACATTGCTTTTAAAAAGTGTCTCTTTTTTAAATTATAAACATTCAATGTACGCTATACACATTTTTACCAATTTTCAATCCAAGTAATTTACAGTAACTGAAGCATTAAATATCAGCATTATATATATATATATATATATATATATAAAGTTTATTAAAATTTGACAAGAACATCATTTTTATCTCTTACTTTGTAAATATTTCGGTATTAATTAAGTTAATTAGAAAAGTCCAAGTGGATTTTTAATTAAGCAAAATTCAAATATATACAAATCAAGAAAATTTTCCACACATGGCAACGACAATTTTTACAACTTTTAAAAAGCTTTGAAATTAAATCTCGGAATGTGCGGGTATAACGAAGAACAAACGTTTATATCTATTTATTGAAGCGAAACTTTGATCGACTACTTAAGAAATGAAATAAAGTAACCTCAAGTTTTTTAAAAACAAATTGATCAAATTTTTTCACGCGAAAATTCCCAACTAATACTGATCCCATATAAACAAGTATATATACGAGACATCTCCTTTCTTCTTCCACCCTCGAAGCCATTATATATCCACCTTTTTCAGTGGAAGTTTAAGTGGCCCTATCTTTTTCCAACCCTCGATAAAACATCTGCCCCCTTTTCTTTCTCTCTCTCTCTCTCTCTCTCTCCTTCCCTCTCTCGGGGTGTCGATTTCTCAACGGTAACGAAACCACCGTCGCCTCGTCAATTGCCAACGCGTCACTTTTCCCTTCTTTCCGCTTTTCTCTTTTTCCCCTTCCCTTTATCGCGCTTGCTTGTCTCTCTTTCTCTCCGCTCCTCTTGCGGCTTTGTATAGATTTCCTCGACTCTATATTCTCTCTTTCGATTCGTTTTCTTTTAATTGCTCGCTGCAGCAGCTTTCTCTTTTTTTCTCTCTATCTCGTCGGGGGTTTCTTAAAAAGCAATCGCCACGCGGTTATTAAACTTACACTTTTGTTTTTTCTGTTTATTTATTTATTTTTTTTTTTTTTTTCGTCTCGCTATATTGGAAATTTATTAACCTTTGCTTTGTCTTTTTTTTTGCTATACGTTAAAAATGATATTAAGATCCATTTTCACAAAAAATCGAAGAGAGTAAAAATTTTATTCTTATACACGTCTTTTCTTAATCTATAAATTACTTAAATAAAAATACAGTACGATTTAATCGATATTTTTTGCGCTGTAAATTCACCATCGATTATTCGTAAAATAAGGGCAAAAAAAAAAATAAAATAAAATAAAATAAAACGCATATCTAAATTTATTCTGACAGACGTTTATTTCAACACATTCTACTCCAACCTTATTTCTTTCCTTTTTTTTTTTTTTTTTTTTCTCCTTTTTTGCTCCTTTTTTGCTCCTATTTTCGACCTCTCGCAAAATTTCCAAGCCCTTCGTACGTTCACGCACACATGCATGTACACACAAAGCCGAGATCTCTCGCAGTAAGCGTCCCAACGGAAAAATGTGCCGCTGCTCGCGCGAAGCCGGACGTGTGCTTTTGCGGTTTATGCTTTTGCGCTTTTCCAATTTTTTTTTTTTTTTTTCTTTTTCTTTGTTTTTTTGTTTTTTATTTTCCTTTTTCTTTAACCTTTACTCTCTTTTTCCTGTCGTACGTTTTATCCTTTGCCGCCTCTATTTCTGCCTTTCTTTTCTTGCTTTTCTTTTCCCGGTTTTATTTCTACAAGTTTTTATCTTATTCCTCTTCTTTTTCTCTCTATTTTTTTTTTTTTTTTTTTTTTTTTTTTTTCTTCATGCTGAACGACTTGTACCGACGCGCAATATATTCCGAAAGCGCGCGTATATATTATTCAACTTTACACGTGAAGTAACGCGAAATTTGTAGAACTCAGACGTCGTTAATGTAGTTTATGCTTAATTGTGAAATTTAATTGAAATTTAAATAATTTTTCTTTAAATTGAGACCATCGATGTGCTTTAAAAAAAAAAATGTATAAATTTTTTGTTGCTTAAAAAAGTGCACAACACAATTGTCAATTATATCGTCAACAAAAATGTATGTCTAATATTGTAAAGAAACAATTTTTATTAAAACAAATCATTATAAAAATAGTAAAGGTTACGTACAACGAACAGAAAATAATTAAAATCACAGAATCACGAGAGGATTACCCTTGCGGTGAATTTTTTCTAATTCGACGGTTGAACGGAATTTTTACGTCACTGAAAATTAATGCTCAAAAATTATTAAAAAAATTAAAAATTTAAGGTAAATGAAAAAATCGTGCAATGAAATCGACGTGGCGGTAAAGTTTTTATATTAATCGAATTGTATAATCGAATGCATGCAAAGTTCTAAAATTTTACTTTTATATATTATTATACATTTATAAAATATTGCATTACGTGCAACTTGCTCAAATATAAAATTCTTCTTCCTTTTATTTTATACGACATTCCATTTTTTTCGAATTTAATAAAAAAATTTACAATACGATGGTGTATATTCTTCCCATTGGAATCGTGAAGGAAAAATGGCAAATTTTTTTTACCGCGTCGTCTATACCAGAAAAATTTTATCGCTGCGTCTTTCGAATGCAGATACATATCCTTGGCAAAAAAAATTTTCGTACAATATCGGAGTTAACGGTTGTAAACAAGTGATCGACATTTTCGCGGTACATTTTAGACGCGAGCGTTTGAGAGACGTAAAAATCAAACGTCAACGAATGACGTCTCAATCCGTGTATGTACCCGAATTTTAACTTGTCGTGTGTCTACATTTTTTAAGTGGAATGATAGATTTTTTTGTTGTGAACAATAGGAGTAATCTTAAAAATTATAAATAATGAAATAATATTTTGTGTTTAAAATAATATAATTATTTTTAGTAATTTTTGAACTTATGGATTTAAAATTTATGACTTGAAAAAAAAAATTTTTTAAATTATTCTACTTAATAATCACATTTATGCGCATTTTTTGTATTTAATTTATTCATATTTTGAAAGAAATTTATAAAATTTCTTGTATAAACGTATCCTAATAAAAAATTAAATACTTTAATGATTAACAATAAAATGTATAACACAAAAATATTTATTAATATATAATAAAACAATATAAATTAATAAAATTAAAATTTTTATTAACATTTTCTTTTTTTCTGTTCCAGGTGAGTTCAACTTTTATTTGATGCACTAATTTTTACGTATTTAAGACTGAAGGTGGTAAGTTTTTTATTATTTCTTTTAATATTTTTATGCTACAATTTAAATATAAGATAATATTAACTTTTTATCGTTGAGAAAACGCATAGTACACATACGTTAAAAAAATTTATTACGAGATAAAAAAACCGATTATTTACGTCCGCAAAACTAAACTCCTTTAAATATATATATCCGTATGCGAATATCCGGTAATTGAAACGAAAACGTTAAAGGGAAGAATTTAAGCAAAAATTACACAGCGCACCGTTGAAATGGGTCTGAAACTCGCGTGTGCACTATCTCACGCGGTTATATATATGAGAAGTCCAAAAAAAAAAAAAAAAAAAAAAAAAAAAAAAAAAAAAAAAAAAAAAAAAAAAAAAAGGAAGAAGGGGTAGATAAATAAAAAAAAAAAAAAAATGCGGTAAGCACGCGCCACGGCATAATAAAGCAATCAGTTCCGTCCTCGTATCTCATTCTCCGGGATCGATTCGCGTGAACGTAAACCACGTGACCAAGAAAACCTCATTTATGTACGCATAAGCGCCGAGTTGAAAAGCACTGGAAAAAAATTTTATACGTATATGTGTGTCTATGTGTGTCTATGTGTGTGCGCGAAGCGTAGTTGTTTCGTTCACTTAAAAAAAAAATAAAAAAAAAGAAGGAAAGAGAGAGAGGGGGGAGGGGGGAGGGCGAAGCAAATAAAATTCGCTGCTGCCGCTGCCACTTGAAACAACTTGCGAAGGAAAGGAAACATAACAAAAAACAAAAAAGATAAAAAAAAAAAGGTACGTTTTCCATTACGCGTCGACGCGTTTCGTACACAACGTATACGACGCTTACTCCGTTGCGCTTTTCTTTTCTCGTGCGTTTTTTCTGTATTCTTTTTTCGAAAAAAAAAAAAAAAAACAAGAGAGGCGGTAAGGTAGGAAGGCAGTTAACAGAATAAAATTTTTTTCGCTAATTTTAATGCGTGCGCAATTGTTGAATTTGAAAGAACCCGCGCACGTTACCCGCGTTCGAGTTTTTGTTTGAGCGTTATTTTTGCTCCCATTAGAGGTATGAAATTTTTTTATATCGAGTTACACACGCGGCTTTCGAGGAATATGAATTCAAAAAATTTTTTTTCACCAAGTTGGTACCTTTTATGAATAGTCGCGATTATTTTTCGTCGTGATCTTTATTTTTATTGCGATGTGATCGTGAAATAAAAGGTTTTTTTTTATGGGTTTGAAGTTTGCAACGTTGGAGTAAATCGAAATAATTTTTTACAATTAAATAAAGCTGCTAAAAATTTACAAATTTTATATAAATCCGTATCTGAATATTAGGTTATGTTATAAAACACTAAGACTAAAAAAAATATAAATATAAATTTTAAATAAAAATTAGAAACGTAACGTTTACGAAAAGTAAATTTACGAACATATTTATCAATTTATAATAAGTTTTGATTAAAAAATGTCTTCAAACGTATGATTAACAGTTGATCCATTGAATATTAAATTTTTTTATTCATTGTTAAATTCCACAAATTTCCACATTCTTTTCAAACAACATATAAATTTTCTTTTATTACAACGCTACATTTTATCATTCCATCCAGGATGTAAAATCTTTCCACAAAATCCTGCGCGATCGAAGCCGGTTGACATCGTCACATACTTTGTCCCCTAAAATCTAGCCAGAACAAAGCTCGAATACGAAGTAGCGAGAGTGCGCGCGGGTACAAGGAAGCGGTGAAATTCGCCGCGCCATTCTCGCGATTCAACAACCTGTAATTGTGGCTAAGTGGACCCCTTACCCCACCCCCACCCCCTTTCTTCTCCTCCTCCCGAAACTAGTAACCACTATCGCGCTCTCGTGTATAAACGCGTTCTACTTACACACCGTACGATTTTCAAGAGATTAGTGCAGTGTTGCGCAGAGGGTTAAAGGTTACGGTGGTGCCTTACGTGAAAGAGAAAGAGAGATAGAGTTCGGGGAAAATCGTAAGCGAAGGTTAACGAACCGTGAATATTTGGGTCGTCGAGTAAACGTAAGAAATTTTTAATTCTTTGTCGTCTTGTGTATCTTGGTGCATTCGATTCGCAAGGTGTGTATGTGGGTAAATTCGTAAAGGTTGAAGATTTCGTTCTCTGCGATTTTCGATCGTTTGCGAGGAATGTTCGTTTCGTAAACATAACGCACTCATAAACGCGAGTTAATTTCGTTTATTTTTTGAATTTTTAATGGCGAATTGATTGCCGAGTCCCTTGCCGCTAACGCTGAAGTTTCGCTCCGACGTTTGTTTGCCGATTCGTTTTATTGACGGGATCGATGATTTTAAACGTTGAAGTGCTCGCGCTACGTTTCCTATTCTTTTTATTTCTTTTTTCTTTTTTCTTTTTTTTTTTTTTTCTTCTCTTTCGCTTCATTAGCGTTTGCACTCGCTTCGTATTATAAACATGGTTATTTATATATTAACGTTTATATACGTATGCTTTTTTTTTTTTTTTTTTCAGGTAAATTATGCAAGTTCTTTAAGAGCGAATAATTGTTTATATATATATACTCGTTCGTGCGTTCTGTTTTCAAATATATTTTTGACTTTAACTCCGTGGATTCATTCGAAAACGACTTTAATGATATATTATCTCGACTCTATAAATTGTTAAAATGCATCGTTACGTAGTTTTAAAATAAAATCGCGTGCAAATTTTCAAACGATAGCGATTAAAAATGTACATTTTATTTTTTTTTCCTCGTTTATTACGACTTAATTCAATCCGTAAATTTTCAATAGTTGTAATAATCGAGACAACAAGAAAATCCCTTTTGTTACAGCGTAACACCATTTAAAATTTCGTTCGCATTCGTCTCATCCTCATTAAGCGCCTCGGTGTGCTCGAAAATTAACGAAGTGCATTATTCCACCTTTGGAACATCTCCGTTCTCTTTGCTTTCGGCGATACTTCTTCCGCGCTCGTTTCTCCTTCTCTCTCTTGTATGACGCAGATCTTTCTCTCTCTCCCTCTCTCTGCCTTTAACCGTCTCCCCGCGACTTTGTCAGCATCTATATTTCTCGTTCTCGACGATATATATATATTCGCCACAAAGAAAATCACCTCGAAATCTTCGTTTAGACGTTGCAGAAAGCCAACGTTGGAAAGTTAACGCGCGAGCGTCTATTTTTCAAAGTGTATAGTATTTATCGCGTTCACGCCGGCGTGCATCACCGGTGGGTCACACGATAGTGAGCCATCGGGCGGCGCCGCCTCACAGCGAAAAACATGAAAATCGGCCCCGGCGTGAACGTGTTATGTGTATATACATATTTTCAGCCTACTAACCCGTACGGCGACTCTTACCTACGGAGCATCGTCAGCGTGTAAATGGTTTCCATACGCGCAAGCGCCTTCTCGATCGTATTAACATTTTTCTATACGTCCTTCTAGGCTGTATAGACATTCTATACGTCCTTTTAGGCTGTATATGTGCCAGGAGAAAAAAAAGTTAACAGCGCCACTGCTATGTATTTGTCGCTTCATACAGCCTAGCATGTGAGTCTTCATCGAAACTTATATTTTCGAAACGCGTAATAAGACTTATGTATGTTGAGCGAAGGAGAGAGAACGAGATAGCGATAAGAGCGCGCGCACCATTGCTCCCACGTGACCACCCTATCTCTGTCTCGCTCTCTCCTTCGCTCAGTATGTACATTCAAGCGACCACGGGGCTCTGCTTTTCTTTTGTTTTCTTTCAGTATAGTGTATCGTTGTGTCGGTAATATTCGTTCTTAATATGTGAGAAGAAGAATAAAAATGGACAATTTATTAAATAATGAAAATAAGACGAGTGATAGTGACAGTGATGAAGAATGCAAACGTGAATTAAATAAACTAATAGAAAAAGCAAAATCTAATATAATCCCGCAAAATTAAAAAATTTAATAATAAGTGATTTTAAAGTGATAATTTTTTAGTTTATAATTTTGTTTGTGATTTAGATAAATGATTTAAAAGTTTTTTGTGTGAAGAAATTAAATTTAAAATATTTAAAAAAGTTACTGTTTTTTCATGTTAAATAAGAGACTAAAATTCATTGATTATACAAAAAATGTGTTAAACAAATATAGTATTGTTATGATAAAAATAACATAAGAAAGTATTTATATTAATTATAATAGTATTAATATTATTAATAAGCCTTCAAATCTTATAAAAAAAACTTTTGTTAAAAATGTTATTTTGTATAAATATTTAATAAATATACTCAAGAAATTTATATTTTTTAATAAATAATAATTGTTCAAGAATTAATTTTGTTTTTAAATATGAATCCATTTACTATTTTTTTTAATTTCATAATTTATATTTATATTTACATTATGTTGTCTGTCACTTTTTGACACTACATCTACATGTACGCGTGTGTGTACAAAATGCGCATGCGTTAGCAGACGATATCTGTAGTTTACGAACTGTCAGTACGGGTTCGAAATTGCATTTAATTGATATGCAACAAAATAAAATTAATTATTCTGTTAACTAAGTAAGAGTCTTCGTACGGGTTACAAGGCTGAAAAATTTTTTAAGCACCATGAGTGAACCTCGCGTCATTAAAGCTTTCGGCTCATATTTTGTGGATGGATAGAGGCGCCTTAGTCGCTCGCTGCGCTCGCGACTGCGGCCCTACTATCCATCCACAACATATTTTGCCTCAAGCTGTAATGACGCGAGGCTCGCCTATGGTACATAAATAACTAATATATATTTATATTTGTATAAAGCGAGAGATTAGATCAGCTCTCCCTTTTCTTTCTCTTAGTTGCTGCCTTTTCACGAAGAGGACACTGATCCTCTTTACGCTGTATCAAATGAACAAAAGACAGACGAAAGAGAGAAAGAGAGAGAGAGAAAGAGAGAGAGAGAGAGAGAGAAAGAGAGAGAGAGAGAGAGAGAGAGAGAGAGAGAGAGAGAGAGAGAGAAAGAGAGAGAGAGAAAGAGAAAAGAGGTTCTTTGAACGATAGACTAAGAGTGACTGCCTCTGCTTTCTTCTTTTAACGTTACGTGATTTTCTTCCCTCATCTCCTTTTTTATTCCTTTCTCTCTTACTCTCCTTTTTTTTGTTCTTCCTTTTATTTTTTACGAGAAAAATTTCGAGACGACGTCCTTGTTAAAATAGTTCATAAAGGTTACTTAATGATAGCGAGCATTCAAGTGTTTTAAATTTTTTTCAAAAGGTAATTTTGAAATACGTTTCCTCCGCTAGATTTTTTTAAACTATATATATTTTTAAAAAACTATGTATATTTTTTTTACTCTTGCAACTTGAGAATTTAATTTTATGTAAAAAAAATATTACTTAAAACTATTATTATAAAAAAATTTCTCAAATTATATTTTATGCGGTTAAATAAATCTTAAGTGTAGTATCGACCAAGTTTTATCATTTAGATTCTACCAACGTTCTACATGGAAATTAATTTTAATAGTGTGACATTAAATACGAAATGAATTTATATCTTAGCGAAAATTGTATCAAGAAGTTGAAAAGATTATAATCAATTAAGATATTATAATTATAAAATTAAGAGATTATAATTATAATTAAAGATTATAATTATAATTTAAAGATTCTAATTATAATAAATTCTAAGTAAAATACACTTGACCACATCCTGGTAAAAATTGAATCTGTTTTATTAGTATAAAGTAGCCATTTTACTAGATGCTTTGCTATAAACTCGCTATTAAATTTGAACATTTTCCGTCCTCAAATTTAACGCAAATGAAAATGTTTTTTCAATGGTTTTTTTTTAACATTAATGGACTTCAAAATATTGAATAGTTTTAGGGCATTCGTATTTTTTCATGTGCTCTCGCCTGTGTATTCTATTCATAATAATAATAATAAAATTACATAATTTATAAAATTATCTTTTTTTATTTAAAAACAAAATATATAAAAAATGTTAATTATAAGATTTTTTTTTTTTTTTGCGTGTAATATTTTTTTCCATTTTTTTGTTCACTGTTGCTATAATTAGAATCGTCGTTAGAAAATATTTCAACTTCTACACTATTGTAAAAAATGTTACAATCTGGCTCATTTAATTCTAAGTTTAAATAATTGTTTTGTGTGTTAAAAATATTTTTATTCACGCCATCGTTATCACTTTTATTTAACTTTCAATATTTTGATTTAATAATTGTTCATTTGTTGTATCAGTTTTTAATTCTTTTAAAAAACTTTGTGTCAAATGATACTTACGAACACGTTTACGACTATCGATGCATTTCTTTTAATTTACTTTAATTAATAAATAATATCTATAATTAAGGTTAGGTTAATCTGAATAATAACCAATGTGCTATTTAAATCAAAGAAAATAGATAATGAACATTATCAACTATGCACCTAACCTATAATATATTTACTAAAATCGAATTCTAGCCATTAATTGACTTGAATGCTTACTATATTATGACCAATTTAACAAGCCACAAATTGATTTAAAGATCATTTTTAGTATATGGTTTAATATATGGATTTAGTATAGGACACCTACCTACTTATTAAATAAAACTTATTAATTACTCGAAATTAATCTAATTTGGTTTTTAATACTTTCATTTGTATTTTATAGAAATATCATATATTACAGTAACAGAATCATATTCTCAACTCATGTTCAGTATAATATGTATAATTAAAAAAATAATATAAAGAAAAAAATAAATAAAAAGACCGTATAATTAAAATCTATCCATAACTCTCATCGACGAATCAGCTATGTTATAGATATCAAGCAGAAAAAGCTATTTTATGTGTGTGTATATATATATATACATAGACCAAAAGCAAAGCGAGTAACACGAGTATGAAAAATCGACAGGGGGCAATCGAGTGGTCAAACCCATCGGGCTATATACGCTCGATAAAGCCAACCAAGTAGCACCGACAGACTCCCTATATGAATAATCTAGCGCGAGCTCCTCCCTTTCCTCCTCCTCCTTCTTTTCCCCTCGGCATTGGAACTCCAAACGCCCGCACACACACACACGCATGCAAAAATTCGCGCATCGTCCACTCCGAGCGCGCGTGCGTCTGCCGTAATATATAAGCGGCACATTAAGAAAATTTAAGAGCCTTTCCCCCCCTTCCCTCTTTCTCCTTTCACCCCTTAATCGTAGAGAGAGCCACGCGCTTGGTTATGAAAGTTTGGATTTATTTGTCTGAAATTTATATGCGTATTTGTATATATATATATATATATACGTATTTTTTACTTCTCGTTCGCTCTCTCTTTTAGCTTTCTCTTTGGCTTTTGCATTCGCTTATTCTCCGTTGCGTGAGCACGCGCGCATGCGCAAATTAGTTGCGTATTTGGCTTGCAAATTCAAGCGACTCGTAAAAAGAGAGAGAAAGAGAGAGATAGAGAGAGAAATGGAGTCCTTTAGCGTTTTATTCATTAAGCTCCAAGTGTCAGTTATTTGCGACGGAAGCGAACTCTCGAGTTTTTGTACCTATATATATGATAGATGTGGTTTTTTTTTTCGAAATTTTCATAATTGGATCGGTGCCTATCGAATTTTGAGCGCAGAGGTGGATTTACTGCCTGTCCAATGATATATTTTAGGAAGTTTTGTTGCTGCTCTTGATGTTATGAATGAAAAGGTAGGTAAATTGGCTTTTCATAAAGTTAAACGACGTACAAGTTTTCGAAAATTTTCTTTATTTAATCTTACGGAATTTTCACGCTCTGTTGGAGTACATTTTTATCTCTTTATCGATTTTTTTTTATTCCCCTATCTTATAATTTATTTTACGATTAAAATTTTTGCCTGAGACTAATGTTAAAAAAAAAAAAAAAAAAAAATGATTAATGCACACTTTAATCATTAGGAAGCGAAATGAAAATAATTATAATGTTCTAAAAAAATTAAATACGTTCTTAACCAACATATGATTTGTATAAGTGAAAAAATTTATCTTAATTAAATTATGTTTATAATAACATACGATTTATGTTACCATTCAAAATAATTTATTTCTTTAAAGACTTTATTTACAAATTTAAACAATAATAAGTTACTAATATGTCACAATAAAAAGATTTAAATTAACACTGTTATGGATAAGATATTGAATAAAAAATAACAAAATAGCAGCCATTAGGAAATCAAAGCCGTTATACACGAGCTTACACGTACAATTTTCGTTGGTGCTAATCAATTCCCCGTTATCGGCATCGAAGCCCCTCCAGAGAGTTGGAGCAAGCCTTGAAAGTCCGGCCAACGGGCCAACTTATGTACACACATATATATTAACGTATATAGAATCGCGTGTACGTATATATATATATAAATATATCGCGTGATTGGATCTCGTTTTCGTTCGCTTCACCTCATGCCCGTCGTTGTTATCGTCCATCTCCGAACGTTAATTACAATTAGACTCCCTTTCTCCTCTTTCTCTCTTTCTCTCTCTTTCTCTCTCTTTCTCTCTTTTCCTACTGGACGACTCGCTAGCATCGCAACTATGCACTGTACGTACCCCACGCGTTTCTCTTTTCCAATTGTACATACGCTATGTTAGCCGAACCGAATATGTAGAATTTCTATGGACATACGTACGTCGGTCGACTATTATTCCAGGTTAAAGATCGAACGAATAGCTCTCGCTATTATTAACACTTCCATTACTGCTTTGTGAAAATTAAGATTCGAGAAGATTTTTTGTGACATTGAAAAATAAAATTAAGTCGAGTGCATGGATTTGTTTTATCTTTGTATTAACGTATGTAATGCATTCGCAAGTCAGATAACTTTAATTCTTTAATTTAATATTTGGTTAACAATAAAAAAAAAAAAAAAAAAAAAAAAAAAATTAAAGCTAGTTTAAAATAGATAAAAAGTTTTAGTATTTGCACATTGTGGCGCGAAATTATTTAACGCCATTGCCAAACACAACGTCCTTTCATCAATATTGAAAGCGTATTTCCTCTCGACTAACTTCACCGACATTACTACGAAAGAAAAAAAGCTAACAAAAATACCCGTCACAGTCGTACGAAAAACGATTCGTCCACGTCTCGGCACGTCCCGAACGTTAACAGCTTGCAGTCTTAGAGCGTCGTCGTCGTCGTCTTCTAGTCGAGCTTTCGACCTTTAAGTAGCGCATGAATCGTCGCATTCTTACGCAGCCTTCGTCGCCTGATGCGATAAACGCTCGCCGATGGCATTTTCTACTATGCTACATAATAAAAGCTAGAAAATTGAGTATGCATGTGTGCATGCAATACATACATATACACAATCGTAATTCAACGCTCTCGAGTCGCGACTTATTTCTCTCTTTATATGCGAGCAATGTATATACCATTCGCGCAAGTGCCCCATAAATCCTTTCGCTCTCTCTCTTTTCTACTTTTTCCCATTCATCAGTGGCTTATGTGCGTTAGAATTTCGCTTATGTAAAGGTGTATATGTACGCGCTTTTCGTATCGAACGAGTTCGCGAGATCGGGAAACGAATTATTCTCGAATACTGGCGAAGGAAATGAAATTTTTTTTTTTTATGTAGAATAAATTGTGGGTTCAGATACGTTAGTTAAAATAAAAGATGCGCGAATAAATTTTGATTTATTATATATATTTTTAAAAATTGTAGTCAACATCAAGTTAAATTCCGCTGGACATCGAATAATCGATTCCGAGATCCATGAAACGTATATGTATTTATTTTGCTCGATGCAATCGACGCTTGAAACCATAATGTCCACCGATTCACCTAAACCAAATAGAACCATTTGTTACAAGAAAGCCAGTGTCAACTGCGTATTCTCGTTATAAACACGAAGCGCCCCCTAGCGTTGCTGTATACGTATAATATTCGAGATACATCTCGATCTTTGCCTTTCGTCATCTGCCAATTACACGGGACGTCGAGGGTAGTCGTGCATCATCGTGTTCGCTTGATCCTCGTCTCTTAGACTATCTCTTTTTCTCTCTCACTCTCCTTCTCTCTCTCCCTCTCCCTCCCTCTCTTCTACATATATACCAAATCTATGAGAGTCGAAGGGTCGAGCTCTCAGGATTTATGAGCCGCCGCGGGCGAACGCCGCTGCGATTAATGGTCCAGATGTTTGGAGGGTTCTGGGGACTTGTTTCTATTTTTTTTTTTGCTTCTCTTCTTTTTTTTTTTTTTTTTTTTTTTTTTTTTTTTTTTTTTATTGTCGTTATTATTATTCACCGCGATCGAGTTCTCGTACTTGGGGGTTAGACATACAACGTGTTATACAAATTGATATTTTCATCCTTACAAGCGTACATGACGAATGCATTACGCTGAATTGTGGAGCTCAGCTTATTTTATTCAAATCCATGTGACGAATTTGGATTTTCTTATTTAATTTTTAGACTTTTAATTTTTGATGATCCTATTTCACGCTTGGAGATTTATTCTTTTTTTTAGCAATATCATAATGGCTCGATGAAATTACAATCCGCGTATCGCGTATAATTTCAGAATTTTTTTTAAATATTAAAATCTCTACAAATTATTAAAATCTTCTTATATTGAATTAATTTAAATATTAAATATTTCGAGTTTTGCTTTATTTTTATCTTTAGTTAATCGCGTCTTATAATTTAAAGAACGATACTTTTAATTTTTTAATAAATTTTAATCAGTTTGCATGATGATATGTTGATTAAATTTTCCGATGCTAATAATTAAATTTTTTAATAAGTTTGTAGACAAATTGATATATTTTATTTACAAGTTGGTATTGAAATTTTTTTTTCAATACAATCCAATTTTCTTTATTTTCTTCAGGTAAATCTTTATCAGTTGCTGTATTATTATTAAAATGTAAAGGCTTAACTAACGCAGTAAATAGACATTGTTATCGCAAATAATTTTTTAGTAATTTTCTGTCGACTGATTTTAAGATTCAAAAAATATGAAAGAATGTAATCAGATATTTTTGTTTGGAAATCAATGAAAATAATTTCTCGTGTATCCGTATGCTCGTGTATAAATATAACGTTGAAGAAATTTTTCATGCTTCAATTAATTCATGAAACTAAAATATATGCTTGTATTATACATATTAATATCAATAATTTTTCAGTATTTCGAGGATATTAACATTATTCAAATTAATAAAAAAAAAAAAAAAAAAAGAATTTTTTTTTCAGATTCGGTAAGTCATTTAAATTATGAAAATAAAATTTTATTATATTTTTAACATTTTCGTTCATTTACAATGAATAATTTAATAATTTACACTAAAATTGAAAGATGGATTACCACAAGTTGGATTGTTATAAAACTCATTAAAACTAAAACGCAACGTAACCGTTATCAGTACATTACTTAATTCCGTCAGTTGGAATGTCTATTATTGCATACATACTCGTACATATATCCACACATTCATGTATAGATGACCATCAACGTCCAAAATTAAACGTTCACGAGGCGAACGATTAATAAGTCGTTCTGCGCTCAACCTCTTCTCGATTTTTTTTTCTTTTCTCTTCTCCTCGAAGACAAACGAGCGACGTTAATTAATTGCAATAGAATGACCGGAAACGAAGAGACGTAGATGCCCACACAAACACACACACACACAATCATATACAGTTAAGTTGGCAGCTAAGTAATGACGCGAGATCTGAAGAAGAGCAAACAAAGCTCTCGCAAAGCAGCAATACGACGGCCGACGAACTCACTATCTAAAAGCAACAAGATCGAGAAGAATCTCGGGGTCGTTTTGCATTAATTGCGGGAAAATTGATCTGAAACTTTAGTTTATTAAGGATTTGGTCATGTTATTTTTTCCGGATGCTCGGAACTTTTGATTTGGAAAAAATCATACATTTTAAAAAGAATTTTAAAAGTTTTTTTTTTTTTTTCTTTTTAAAGCACATTTTAAGCCGTTCAACGTTTTTGAATTTTCTTAGTTAATGACATTTTAATAATAGCAAAGGATTTAATTTAAATTTACAACTAAATCTTTTCACATAGTAACTTAATTGAACATTATTTAGTGTTTAAAAGTCTTGCATATTTTAACTTATTTTAGCCAGTGTAAATAATTTAATGAAGATTGAATTCCAACAAACAAATATGAACGTTCATAATTCCTTTGTTTACGCTATTAATAAAATACCATTCGTTAATGAAATTTCACTTTCTTTTGTTCGAAAAATTAAAAATTATAATGTGTAAAATTTACTAAACTATTTTTTAAAGATATTTCTTTCTTTGAAGCAATTAAGATTTGTTAATATTATTTTATATCCAAAGCCATCGTTAGATATAAATACTGAATTATTTTCTATCACAACTTCAAAACAAGTAGCCCGTACGCATCCGAATTTCGCATTCATTCACAAAACCCAGTCGATGTCAACCAGTGTCACACTTCGACGAGATTTCTAAAACTAAAAAGAAAAAAAAAAAAGGTCCAAACTCAAGGTCACCATCGTTCTTTCTTGTTAACCCTCGCTCTCAACGCATCCATCCCTCTTTACGTTATAATAGAAATACCGAAAGTCTTTGCTACCTATATACCAAACAGCCGCGTCTCGACCTTTCACCCGGTGTCTATCCATTATATGAATTAGGGGCGGGGAGATACATTAAGAGCCGCTTTGCGGTACAGCAACCGATCGGGGAGGTTACACATACATAAATATTTCGATCGAAGATAGGGGAAGTAAACGTACTCGAGCTTTTTGTGTCTATGGCCTTTGGTTATGAATATATATTTGTGATGCACCGATGCAGAAAGCAACCCTTTAGCTAACTTTTTTCTTCTCTTGCTTGAATTGATGCGCGTGCGCGTTTGGTTTTTCAAGATGCATGTATGCATTTAAGGCTGTTCGGTTTTGTATTCGAGTGGTTATTGAGATTTTGAGGTTATGTGTACACTTGAAAATCCGCGCACACGTGAACAATCTCGTTGTTATGGATATTTATCGTTTTTCGTTCATTGTTAATACGTATAAGAATAAAATAATTTTTATGCATCTTTATAATAAAATCTTAGATTTTTTGTTTCAACGAACAATTTAATATTCTTTCTACATCAATTAATTGGATTAAAGAAAATTTCATAAGGGAATAAAGGCTATTAATTTTAAATTTATAACGCGAAAAAGATAAAAGAATAAAGGAAAATCAATCGCGAAAGGCTTTAAAATTTCAATTATAATTTCTCGATTTGCTCTCGCTCTCTCCCGGGACATCGCGAGAGAAGAACATTTCCGAGCTGTCGTTATTTTCGAGCAATTTCTCGTCGTCGCGTTGACTCACGAAAGCTATCGTCAATTGTTTCCACTTCACTCGAGTGACTCATTCCCGCACGAGGAAATAATTCACCATTTATTGTATTGTGAATTACCGCGTGACTTTCGAGTCTTTCTCTCCTTCTCCCTTTCATTCTCTTTCGATTTCCCGCTACGCTATAATCGTTTCCATAATTCAAAATATTCTCATCATCCCTTTAAGGGTATTAAATATTATATATGTGTATATATATATATATATATATATATATATACTATATAAGTATATAATATATATACATCCGAGTTGAAGAAAATGATTTCTTTTATTATTATGCTTCTGATACTAATTATGTTTCTCAGTAAAAAAAATTTGAAAAATTTAGAATAAGAGTAATTAAAATTTAATTGAATATTACTTAAAAATAATAATAAATATTAAACTAGATAAAGGAAAACAAAAGTATGTAAAGGAATTGTTAACAATAAATATTAAATCCAAACTTATTTATTCGATAATTTATTTAATTGATTATTATTTATCAACCAAATATTTGAATTTATTAATTATTATTTTATTGTCACTTTTCTTTTCGGTGTGAAAAAAAGAACCGATCGATAAATCTCTGATTTATCTCAATCTGTAAATCTCTTCGTATTTCAATCTGTAAATCTCTTCGTGTCTCAATTCTAAGATACTGCTTATAACAATAATTGAATTATCATCGGTTCATATTTCCGATCAAACAAAAGCTCACAAATCTTCATACACAATAATAACGGCATCCGATAAATATAAAACCCTCTCCACTTCCGCTAAAAGATCACAAAAACGATTTTCATCTTTTTTTCTCTTTCTCTCTCTCTCTCTCTCTCTTATCGACACTTCTCATCTTTCCCATAATTTCCGCGATGGTTATCACGTAAAATAAATGAAAAAAGAAGTCAGACTCGCCCACCGGAGAGTGGACTCATCCGATGGCGATGAATCATCGGTGGGATTTCGCTTCCAAGGTGCAAACAAAAAAAAAATATATATATATATATATAAAATAGAGAAAGCTTCTAACTCTCATATACCCTCATACTCACATACTCGAACGCCCCGTCGATTTATGAATGTCCGAGTCGCGGGGGTTTTCCTACCTTCTTTTCTCAATGTTCTCGCGTTTTCAATAATTCAATAATTCATCGCGCGCTCATTGCCCGCTCGCCTGTGCGCAAACCAGTCCTTTCTGTGCTTGATCTCTCTCTCTCTCTCTCTCTTACTTTTTCCCTTTCTCTCTCATTTTCTATGTGCTCTTGTAAGAGAGAGGGTAGCGTTTTTTAAGTGAAAGCGAGAAAGTCGAGTTAAAAAGGCGTTCGAAAGAAGGGTTTATGTTGGAGATTACTTCTTTTCCTTTCTTTTTTTACTTTTTGAAAATCTGTGCCACTGAAAATTTTCAAATTGATTGAATTTAACAGGATTATATACTTATTTTTCGTCGGAAATCTTGAGATCGTTTGAATGATTAATAAAGATTTATCGGGATAGCTATTCAATATTTTCATTAGAATTAAAATTTTGATCAAGTTATTATTGTTTCTAATTTTTTATTTGATATTATCCAATATATCTCGATAATATACATATAGTCCAAGGGTCGAGATTCGAGACAAAACGTTCGACATTTAACTTTCTCGTATAATTATTGATACTGATCACGTGATGGAATTTCCTATATCACTTTAGTTAATTTGAAACATTAGTTGATTAATTTATAAATTATCAAAAAAATAAATTAAAATTACATTAACATCAAAGCAACATCGATACTTATCGTTTAAATGATAAATTTCGCTTTCTTGCGCATAAACTAATAAAATTAACATATCGAATTGTATTATTTTAGTGTCGCTTATAATGAAATTGTACGCATTATAATAAGTAAACGACGTTCGAATAAAATTTTATTCCTCCCATTTTGTTTCTTACTCAAAATGGTTTTTTCCAAAACATTACCCCAACTTAAATATTTTACTCGTCGTCAGGCATCCCATTCCCGTACACATCGGTTTGACATCTTAATGGAAATAATCGTAAGCTTAATTCTCCGTATCGATGTAATTAGCGATACCTTCATCCATACCATATGTTCTAACCGCATGGACTTGGTGCAGTCTTAATGAGATAATCGCGTATCTTTTTAAAAAAATTAATTTTTACATATACGAGTATGTATATATACGATTTATCTATTTATACATGCACACAACTCTTGTGAATAAATAAAAAATAATGCATTAAGAACGTAGCGTCAACAATGCCACACCGACGGTTTTAACTTTTACGAGCCAACGTACTTATCCCGTGACGGTATACATACGTCGAAGGCCAACGTTACATAACTACGCACACTTTCAAAGAAAATAGAGTAATCTCCTTCGCGCCAGGCTTTGATTTCGCTGCGCAAATTTGCATGCATCATCGGATCCCGTACTACGCTGACTATATAAGCGAGCGAGAGAGAGAGAGAGAGAGAGAGAGAGAGCAAGAGCAAGAGCTTAACCCGGCGATCCGTGAATCGTCGATACTTGACGTTGGCTCGAGATCGAACAACCAGGGGATTAACGTTTATGAAGGATGGGAGGAAAATTTTCATCGATTTTGCACAGTTGGATTAACGTTACAGGCGTGTGTATGATACGTTTAAGCGATCGGATTTTTTTTTTTTTTTTTTTTTTTTTTTTTGAGATTTTTAATTATTTCAAAAGTTTATTTCGTTAACGCGCTAAAGAATTTCTTGGATATCGACGTGTTTTGATGAAAACAGCTCCGAGCGTTTTTATTTCCACAGCGATTGCTCATGTTTCCTCTCTCTCTCTCTGTCTTTCTTGCTCTCTCTTGGTTTTTAAAAAAGTTTTAGGATTAATTTTTGGAAACGGATGTGAATTAATCACCCATCCAATCATCGAAACGTTTCGCGATGCCGCGTAATCTTTTAATGGATTTTGAAATTAAATTCGGTCTCGTTGCAGTTTTTTGATTAATCTATTGGGATATTGAGATTAATTAAAATATTTTGTCACTTCAAATCATGATTATATCGACGTGCAATGATTGACGGTATTGGTATGGTGGATAAAAAAATTAATTTGAATATTTCATTTAGATTGGGTAATAAAAGTCGCCGATTTTAATGGTCGACGATTCGATAGATTTTTTTTAATGTACATTTATTTTTACTAAATTCTCTTAACGAAAAAAAAATTAAAAACTTATCAGATTGCCATACTTCATCAACATCTCTCACGAATACGATACAGCGTCCTTCTCTCTATATTTCTTTTTCTCATTCTTTCATTGAAAAGAATAAACGAAAAGAAAGCATGGCAATTAAAGGATAAAGACTCAATCTTTCACCTATCGTGAGTTCCAGTGACTTACTCTATCACTGGATAGGAGGAAGAAAGTGGGGAGCAATACACGCGCTTGATCAAACGATCGCAGGGCAAAAGAAACTTCGTTGAGGGATAGCCTTCCGGCTCTGTCCTGGATACGTCCATTATCGTCGTTGTCGTCGTCGCTAAAGAATGGAATAACGCCGGCCTTCTTCCCGGAGTGCGAGTGAGATGTTGAAACAAAGGAAGAAAACACGATTTGCGCGCGCGGAGGAGTTCGCCGTGAGAAAAAAGAGACGTGTGAGGAAAAATGTATATGCGTGTGTGTGTGTGTGTGTGTGTGTGTAAAAATCGAGGATAAATGAATCTATCCGTTGGCTGCTGGCACCCGTAGTCCCTATCTCTCTCTCTCTTTTTTCTTTCCGAACGCTTTACTTTTTCTTACTCTTCATTGTCGTGGCTGGAGGGTTTTTTTTTTTTTTTCTTTTTATAGACTGAATAGAAAATCGTTTTGTGACATTTGACAATGTGCGTTGGGTTTTCTCGTTTTGTGTGAAAAACGCACTTGTCTATTCTTGTTTTCCTCTTTTTTTCCTCAAGCCCAGAATTCTTGTTATTACTCATTCTTGATGGGCTATTATACGTAGAATGTATGGGGGTCTCTCTATGTCGAAGACTATTTGATTAAATAATCATGTTTTTTTTTAAAACCATGATGTAACGATATGTTATTCGTCTTGTACGTTTCTTTAATCTTGTGTAATGTGTGAATATAAAAAAATATATATACATTTGTATAAATAAATGATAGAAATCGGGTACATGAATGAATCATGATTTGCAAGTTTTTGTACTGCTTATGGAAAGATTACGCGCGAATAGATTTTGCAAAAGAATAATTATTTTACATTTAATTAAAATACTTTTACGATAAAAATATAATGGAAATTTTGTGATTTTAACGAATTAATAGTTGACAGATTTTAATTATTTTTCATGGTCCAGAATATATACGTAATATTTTAATAAAAAAAATTCAGTTGTCAAAATCGTACATACAAGCATTAGAAAACTCTATAAATACAAAACCTACATACCTAGATATTGTTGAATCTCTTGTTTAAAGTCGCGCATTATCTCAATCCTTCACTAACAATCATAAGGAATACAATGAAAATGTAACTCTAGATCATTGACGAATCGATTATACGAGAACGAAAGCTTTGTCCTTCACCTCTGCCTCCCTAGCTTTCGTACAGATCATCGGGAATGATATTGGTATTAGAGAGCGCGTTGGGCGCCACGTTGAATATGCATTCTTCGCCTCGAAATTATCTTTCTACATCCCCGTTCTCTTCTCCTTGTTCCTTTCAAATTCGCTTATGTCGCGTGCAGTGTTCCCCATCGTTTCGGTTTTAACGCTCCTCTTTTTTTTTTCTTATTTTTTTTTTTTTTTTTTTTTTTTTGCACACGAGCTGGCTTATCTAAAATTGAATCGAATCCGAGATGTGACTGTCGTAGTCGTCGTTGTCCTCGTCATTGCCATCGTTGTAAGAAGTCCTTTTGTACTTTCACGATAAATCGAGATCCCCCTGGGACGATAAGTTGCTGTAATTATGGTAATTGCTTCGCTGAATACTCTATTAATCTAAACGTAAACAGCTGGGGATGGAGAATGAAATTTCAAGAATGGCGTATTGCACACACATACCCACATACACGTATACACATACGTGTGGATGTGCGTAAATTACGCAGGTGAATATAAGAGATCATTTATAATAATGCAGATTATAATTTGGAATTCGAAAGATAATGTTTTTTTCATTTTATGCAAATGAATAATTTTAATAATTATAAACGAAACGATAAAATGAACATTTATAAAGATGAAAAATATAATTTAAATGTTACAACTGTATCAAATTATTTTGAAAATTTCATGTATAATATATAAATTAATTTTCCGACGAATATTTTATTGTAATTAAAATTTAAAAATCTTATGATATAACAAAATATTTTGAAATATTTATATTTTACATTAAATAATTTTTAATATTTCAAGGCAATTTAAAATCAATTAAATAAATATGAAATTAATCAATAATTTGACGTTAATTTTTTATTGCATGTCTAATATTTTTACTTATTACGACAAATGATTTATTCAAATTCTGTAGCATAATAAATTGAATTTACTTTTTGTACTAAAATTGAAAAAAATTTTTAATTTTTTAACAAAATTATTCAAATTATACTTAAATTTAAGTGCACATATTGTCCACAATCTATTAAAAAAAATTTGTTTACACAATGTTTTCTCAGTCAAACGATAATCGATGAGTCGTAATCGATTTCGAGGCCTGATTCCTGTATAATTATCTGGAAGACTACAAACGAATCGAGGATAAACCATCGATAACATTAAAGAGTCAAAACCCAGCAAACGCCATCATCCCGGTAGTATACCCCTTTACAAAAGGCCAAAGCAACCGCCGTGTGTGTTTGCGTCCGGGTAATTCAACACCCCATAAAACACGCGGTGAAAACATTTCGCGCGTGAAAACGCACGAAAAGTAAGGTTAGGATGTAAAGGGGGAGGGGGAGACAGAACGCCATTCAACTCGTTCCACACCCCTATATACGCGAGGAGAGAGATTATCCAAGAGGTGACGGGGGGGGGGGTTACGAGAATAACAACCGCAGCGTGTGCTCAGACCGCACACACAACACCTGTACATGCTCTCTCTTTCTCTCTTTTCCGAATAGTAATTGCGGGAAGAGAAAGGAGGGGGAGATCAAAATCCCTTTCACGCGACACGCGAAAGGGGGACGCATTGTGAAAGAGAAACGAAAAAAAGATCGCGAGACTAAACCTCGAAAAGCAAACCTAGAGGTTATATGCGTTTGGCGGGCAAACCGCACGCATCAACGCGATCATTCAGGACGAAAGAGCCAAGAAGAAAGAGAGAGAGAGAGAGAGAGAAAGAGGCGGATTTAATTTGCATGACAGAGGATCGCGCACGCATATACACGTATACAAGCAAAAGTAACAGCGGGCGATGTGTATAATTTGCAATGGGGTTATGTCGAGGTGTTTCCTCCCCCCCTCTCCTTCCTATCAAACACGACACTAATACGACGCGCACATGGATACGTATCAAAAAAGAGAAGAAGAGAGAGTCTCTCATCAACGAATGAACGGGAGACTGAAACTAGTTTCGTGTTTTCCAAGCGTGTAGGCATAGACGAGACGTTAGTTTATTTTTCTCTTTGCGTAATCCTTTCTTTGCTCGATGTATATTTTCGCGTACGTGTACACTCGTATGTATTCTTTGTATATTTGGGGTGTCATGGATTAGGGATGTGTGTTGCTGCATTAGCAGTACGGTACGATGTACGTATGTCCTTCACAGAATTTAATGTTTTGAAAGCGTTAAGTGAGGTTTCTTTAAAGTTTGTTCACGTTTCGTTTGCTTATGTTTAGCTTTATCATAATATAAAAATTACAATATTATATAGTAATTACGGATTTTAAATCTCATAAGTTCATATAATTATTTTATAATCGGTTTCCCCTCCGCTTATGTACACTCGCCTTAAAAATTCAACGCAATTAAAATAATTCTTAAATTTACCTTTCTTTATCCATTCTACGACACAAAATCACAACGTTCATCAATTCTTCAACATTTCCAATTTAACAATTGTACGCGAGCGTATGCACTCCTTTACGCGGCTACGTCTTTCACTTCACTCTGGAATAGTATGGTACCTACGCATACAGCGAACGTACAACAGACTGTGTTTGCGGAAGTTACTCATAGTTTCCTTCCTTTTCCCATAGCCTTCGACATTCTACGCTGTTTAAATTCGATTGACGAAGGAAATCAAACGATGTTATATAAGAAAGATAAGTGTGTACAGATCTTACGAGCTGCGTTGAATTTTGTTATCTTTAATTTAAATTTTTACGCGTATATCGTAGATTGTAGAATTAACCAGATTTAAGAAAAATAAATTTTGAATAATAAAAAATCATTCTAAAGAAAAATTTATTCTCGAATCAAGTTAAATCAAGTTAAATCTTCCATCGGTGTATAAAAATTATTCTCACGGCATCTAAAACAAGAGAATAGGTTCATCCGCGTACACAGGAATTTGCGAGAGAGCGATGTAGGCAATTCGACGCAGATGCCAGTTTGCAGCCTCGCCCTCACGGAATGCGCGATCGCATAGACGCGGTACTGGTAGTAGTAGTAGTAGTAGTAATAGTAGTCATCGTCGTCGTCGTCGTCCTTTGTCCGTAATTACGCCCGCTTTCTCTCTCACCCAATTACCGAATTCCCCGTGAATTCGAACTTCTCCGCGTCGCGGAAGTTTATCCGTTGTGATGCGAGTTCTCTCTCTCTCTCTCTCTCTTTCTCACTTCCTCTTTTGCACTCGATTTTACGCTCACCTGTCTTTGAACCGCTACTCCCCGTTTCTCTCTCGCTCTCTTTCGTTCCTTTAGTCTCTTACAGTCACTCGGTTCTCTTGTGAATTAATTGTGTTTTCTTTGACGGACTGCTTTACCGGTAGACGTCGTAGGGTAATTGGACGATTTTCTTTGTGGCTTTTCCACTAAGCGGTATCAAAGAAGCGAAAGAAAGATTTTTCGCGAGATTCGAGAGTTTTTAGGAGGATTATCTCTGCCTTTATGGAATTTTGCAAAACGAGGTGACGAATGAAGAGTAAGAAAAAGAAGAGCGTTTGAATGTGCGCATGCCTTTGAGGGTTTTCGCAGATTATAACGTTTAATATTGTAATGAAGCAAAAATTTTGATAATATACGTGAAAAACATAACCGTGAATGTTTCACACGTTTGTAATAATGTCAATCTTGCTATTTATAATGGAAATTATATTGCTGCGGTTTGTATAAACGATGATAATTATACGCTGTTTCCATTAGGCCTTTCTAATTTGAAACTAAAAGTTAAAAAAAAAAAAGACGAAGAAGAAAACACTTTTGCTCAGTAAATATTTAACTATTATTTCGAGTTGATCCATTTTTACCGTCAAATTTACATAATTACTAAACGTGCAGTATATTAATAAATTATTTATTTTTCCTTGTTTTTTTTTTTTTTTTTTTTTTTTTTTTTTTTTTTTTTTTTTTTCCACAAAACTGATAAACAGAAATGTTAAAAACCGAACAAAAAAAGGGAGAAAAAGAAACATAAACTATTTCCCATATCTACGTTCGAGCTGTCAACAGCAAAATAGATTTTTCAAAATAGATCGAAAAGTGAACGCGAAAGCGTTTGACTGACGTATCTTTGATGACATTGTGTTGTACGGTAAACTGTTATAACTTTGCGCTTTGATTGACTGTCCTCGCATACATGCTTATTCCGAAGAATTTTTTTTTTATTTTTTTTTTTTTATTCATCGTCGGTATTTGTTTCCGTTTTTAACGATCGGTAACTGAAAAAAAATTAAATGTTTTTTTGCGGTACGTTTATCTGGGGGGCAATTTTGATAATTGATTTATAGAATTTGCTACGATTTTATTTTTGAATTCCCACACGTATTTGTTTATACGATTATTTATGATAATATTAACGTATCAAAGATTCTTTCGAACGATTTTTTTTTTTTTTTTTTTTTTTAAATAAGCAAATAATTAATATCCACTTGTAAATAATTTTGCGCGCTAGTTAAAACGAATGAAAAAAAAAAAAAAGTGAATCAACGCCAATGTAAGAAAAAATTGATAAACGTGCATGCTAAATCAATCAAGCTTCTCGAATTAAGATTGAAAGATTGAATTCTTAGAATGGAAAGTGAGTCAGCTTACGTTCTAGAATAATTTTAATTATTAATTGTCGTTACGTAAATGTTACGCAATTGCTGGAGATGTTTTTTTTTTTTTTTTTTTTTTTTTTTTTTTTTTTTTTCCTCTATATATTTGAACTCATAGTAAAGTATTATAAATTTAATGTTAAAAT
Source organism: Chalcis sispes (assembly GCA_949987625.1). NCBI lineage: Eukaryota > Metazoa > Arthropoda > Insecta > Hymenoptera > Chalcididae > Chalcis > Chalcis sispes. The sequence continues at coordinate 58,082,365 of OX465096.1, read as the reverse complement.
CTTATGATGATAAATATAACGAGACGTATCGTTAATATTTTACGACATTAAGCACCGATAAAAAAATAAAACTAAATACTTGAATTTTAAATGTTTAAAAAGAAAATCCTTATCGAAATTTATTTTTATACGCGCATTAACTTCGCGACGTTAATAACAATTACAATTATCCCGGTATATTAGCGAGGAAATAAAAAAATAATCCTTTGCCGAAATAAAGCTACGAAAATAAATGAGAGAGAAAGAGAAAAAATTAACCGTTTTTTCTTCCGCCAAAAAAAAAAAAAAAAATTTAAAAAGAAAAATTCAAAACAATACAGCAACCGCGTTAAATCTTCATTCGTACACTAACTCGTATGTATATCAAGTGGAAAATGCGCTTTACGCAATTTCTCTTTCACATCTATCCTCCCTTCCACAACAATTAGATAGCAAGGTGCATCCGGTTGCGATGATTAATTCGAGAGTGAGTGAGAGAGAGAGAGAAAGACAAGTATTTGTGTTTTTAACCCGACGCGTGTATGTATATACATATAAGCAAGAAAAGAAAGTTTGCGGTTTATGTACTCCTTTCTTTCTTTTTTTTCTTGTTTTTTTTTTTTTTCTTTCTTTCTTTTTTTCTTTCTTTCTTTCTTTCTTTTTTTTTGGGAGGAAAGTTTTCTCGAAGAGTTTTTCTTCGGTGCCGTGTCGAGTTGTTGGGCGGAAGGAGTTTGTCTCTTGTTTAAATCGGCTGTTTGGTGGGATTAGGTGGTAGTCTCTCGTTTCTTAATTTAATATTTTTGGCCAGCGGTTGGAGTTTAAGTCGAGCTCTTTAATTATTGGAGAAATTATTTTTTTATTTTTATTTTTATTAAATAAAAGAATTTCATATTTTTTTTCTTTTTTTTTTTTTTTTTTTATTGAGTTATTAAAAACGTTGATGAATTATTGAAACAATTGAGAAAAAGTATAATGTTGCGATAAAAATTAAAAAATTTTAAATTACAAATTGTAACAATTTATCATGAATGACATTTGAGTTTATTGAGTTTATCAAACTAATTATTTAAAAAGAATTAAAAACAAATATTTTGAAAACATCGCCTCCACGTAAATCGTAAAGTTAAACGACACACGTTCATATATTCATAAGAACATTAACGGTGAAAGTTTTACGATAAGTTCATATCAATTTTTCTGTATAAATAAAAAAAAAAATAGTAATAAAAAAAATAAGTCGATTGAATTTCAAAGATTCGCGTGTAAAAAAAGTATTACAAACAAATGCCCCTACAAATTAATTATTTCGATAATCGGTAACAAAAAATTTTACACACTCGAGCTTATAAAAAATTTACCTCGATCGAGGGTAATTTATTAAGCGGTTAAATACTATCATTGTGAAAGAATGCGGATTCGAACAATCAATTCAAGCTATACATAAGTTTTTAAACAAATATACAAGCATCGTTTTAACGGTACTCTATTTAGAAATTACTTTTCAGTAGAATATATAAACATCGCGATTGAGTAATTATGTTGAAAACAAAGTTAAAAAAAAATGTATCTTATAATAATTCGCGTAACATGCGAACGTAAACGAAGGCTTTCTCGCGGCCTACTTTCAAAAACAAGTTTGATAATTTTTTTGCTCGTAATGAACAATTTACATCGGGGCTTTGGTTGATAATAATCGGCGCATATTATGTACACCCGTACAAACCAACTAAAATTATCTCGAATCTGTGTATGTATATATTTAAGAGAGATTTCTCGCGTGCGGAGATCCGATCGTCGGTCCCTTTACTTTTATATATTCACGAGCGATAGACACGCGCGCGCTTGCTTATATGCATCTGCATGTGTGTGTGTGTAGGTGTATATATATATAAATATATATATATATATATATATATATATATATATATATATATATATATATATATATATATACATACGTGTAGCGGGAGATCCGAAGAAGAATAGGTTGTACTATAAGTTGAGGGGAAAGAGGGAAGGGACTCTTGTAATTGATAGTTGTCGTTGCTGGAAATGCATGCACTCGAGTATGTGTGAGTTTACATGCGTGTTTTAGGTGTGGGTTATATGCGGTTTTCGTATATCGCTGTTTATGGCTATATCGATTGGTGCCCCGGTGTGACGATGGGTGTAGATTATGACGTTGTTTTTTTTTTTTTTTTTTTTTTTTTTTTTATCATTATATTTACGGCGCTTTATATACGCGCGCGAGATTTTCAATGAGCCGTGGTAACGTTTCATTTTATATTTATTCGTATTTCATTAAAGATTTTTTTTTTTTTTTTTTTTTATTTTGTTTCGTCGTTTTGCAAGACTCGCATCGCGTATTTAACGTTTATGAACGTATGTTCTGCGTATTAAAATTAAGTAAACGAAATGCAATTGTCGCGTTTTTCTCATAAATCGTCACCTATTTTTTTTTTTTTTTTTTTTTTTTTTAAATTAACATTTACGCAAAGTCGAGAATGTAAATTTATCTCAAAATATATCTTAATAATAGTACGCTTCAAAACTTTGAAGAATAGTCGATTAAAACATTTTGCGAATGGTGCTTTGAAACTTTGTACATTAACCCAAACGAATACGGTTAATGTTTCGAAAAGTAAGAAATCACGATAACGGCTAGGAATTATTTAGACGAGTTTACGTTATTTTTTACGTCCCTGTTAACATTACTTCGCTCAAGTTTTTGGACTTTTGTGTCATGTTTGAACGTATATCGTTATGGATACAATGAAAATTCATTTTACAAACAATTTAGCAAAGTATTGTTTAATCTCTCATTCAAAGTTTGAGCGCGCGTTTCACATCGTCGTATACATATAAACAATAACCAGCGCCATAATTTTTAATGCGCATTAATTCTCAGCGGTTATAATAATTTTATTTTCTTAAATTTTCATTCGGGCGAAATAATTGTTTTTAATTAAATTTTCGAAAACGAAAAGGAAAAAAAAAAAAGAAAATAATAGGGGGTAGGCAGAGAAAGAAAAAACATTGAATATCTCGCGGTAGTCGCGCGAATTTTAATTCGATTTTAACAGGGAGAGACAATGGCACTTTAGGTAAAGGTATTTTTAATTAAACTCGCGGTAATGAGCGCATCTCTCTCTCTCTCTCTTATTGAAATTTAAACAACAATAGTCTCATATCAACCCATATCAAGTCATATCAAGAGAAAGAGAGAGCGAGAGAGAAAATGAAGGTGGAAAAGAAAATTCTTCGATAACACGCTGCGTTTCATGCTCAACGAGCAAAACGATTGTAACCTCACACAAAACGCAACGTGTCGGCAATATAACGGCAAATCTTTGGCAAATGCACACGATAACGCAACAACGCGATACGGCGCGATAACGATCCATGTTTATCAAACTAACCAGCGATAATTCGTACAAAGCATCTTTCTCTCGCGCCCCCTCGAAGTCCCGTTAAATTAACCGTTACAACGAGCTTCGTTCGACCTCAAGTTCGTTCCGGCTTTAACCGGTCGCCGCTCTCTTCTTCTCGCTTCGACTATACACGCATTCACCTTTAATTAAACCTTTCCACTATTCATCGTTATCGTCGAATAATTTTATAAGAAGAGGGTGAGAGAACGTTCGACGACTCATGAGCTTGCCGAAGAGGTTAGCGGCGTATTTTACATCGTCATCTTTATTTATTTCGGGAGAAAGCTCGCGGATAAGTTTTAACTTACTGCGATCCGCGTATGTGTGCAGCTCGTTTCTACGTTATAACATAGTGTCAGGGATACGTTGTTATCTGCTCGAATTAATCTCTCGTCGATTTTTTTTTAACGCGAATTTATTATGTTAGTATATTTAGTTTCGCGCGAAATCTCTCGTTGTTTTAGAGAAACAGTTTACGTGGAATCAATAAGTTTTTGAAATGTAGTGATTTTTTTTTTTTTTTTTTTTTTGTAAATTGGGTTAAAAATTCTTGGAAATTAGTATTTTTTTTTTTTCTTTTGTGCAAAAGAAAAAAAAATAGCAATAAGATAAATGAATGTTTATGTTTGAATGATAAATTTTATTTTACATTTTATGCGTTAATTTAACCATAATAAAAACGGCAAGTAAGAAAAAGTAGTCACTGAAAACTTCTATATGCAATGTACTCATTCCCTTTTATTTCTCAACAAAGCACGGCTTCACATTTTAATTTTCCATACACACGCAAACACACGCAAGTATCTCATCGTAACAAAGCAAAACATAACATAGCCACTTCGTTTGTTTCTATTTCTTTTCATATCCCTTCGAATGGAACAAATAACGCATCCTCCCCACACGCGTATTCGTTATTTTTCGCTTTACGTATTTATAATAAGCCCTTAGGCGACGGTTAAGAAAAGTTTTTCTCTTTCATCTGTAAGAAAAAACGAGAGACGCATTCAAGTTTGATATCGGAAAACGACTTTGCCGCGCGTACACGCGCGAGTACTTGATAAATAACGAAGGGACTTTTTTTCTTCGACAATTTTTTTTTTTTTTTTTTTCTTTTTTTTTATTTTTATTTTTATTTGCGCGCGAAATTAATTAATAGATTTGAGTTCACGTTTATTTTCAAGCGTCGAGAGAAGTTTCGATTCAAGAATTTTTAATTATGTCAGGTTATTTTTAATTGGTTATGAGGAAGCAATGTTTATTTTATGCGATTGTTTAGTTACTTTTTCGCCGTTTGTAATACTCTAAGATATATTGTAAATAATGCAAAAAGATGTATTTTCCATTGATAAATGTAATATTGAAAAATTATTACTTTTTTTTTTTTTTTTGTTACTGGTAAGAGTTATTTAAAAATTATTTTATGTTATTCGTTGGAAATATTTTGCAAACGTTCGCGTAAGTGTTTAAAACAAATGTTCTCATTAAATAGTGTAAATAATCACTGCTATTTAACATTACACGCATGAATCTATTTATTAAAATATTTTTTAATAAATATGTGGAGATAATTAATTTTATAATCAACAAAAAATCAATGCGACAAAATTAAGTAACTTAAACTCGTTAGAAACGCAAATTTTTTTTATACGTTGTAAAACATGGTTTAAAATTTTTAATATAATAACTAATCAATAGCAATCAATCAATTGGAAACTTATTAAAAATGAAAATCTGTAAAATCAATATTGAAAAAAAAAAAAAAAAAAAAAAATTCAGAGAAAAGTAAAAAAAAAACAGAGGGAAGGGAAAGCGACGAATTTCATCGAAGGTGTCACGCGTGCCTTCGCCAACGAATAAAGAGCACAAAAAGGAAAACGTCTGCGTCGAATTCCTCCTGACACATATACATATATATTCGCACAGCAGCACACCGACATTGAATATTCAGCGCGAACATTCGAAAATTCGAAAAAAAAGAGGCTGAAAGAAGAGAGAGAGAGAGAGAGAAAAAAGAAGGCGGAGAAAGAAAAAGAAAAAGAAAGGGAAAAAATCTGCATTCTCTTGTCTCTTTCCATCGTATTTCCCGTCGAAAAATGCAAATCGTTCTTTCTTCAGTCGAAAGAGAAAGAGAAAGAGAGAGAGAGAGAGAGAGAGAGAGAGAGAGAGAGAGAGAGAGAGAGAGAGAGGAACGAGACAATCGCGAGCTGCGAGAACTCGGAAATTCAAATCGGAGTTTAAACGTTGGGTCAAAAAGTGCGCTCGTGTTACTCGTGGTGTGATTTCGATACGCGGATTAATCGCTACCGTTGCTTTCAACGTTCGATTTTTGCGTTTTAAGACGCGAAGTGAAGATTAATCGTGCGTATACGCAAGATATTAGAAATGCGTTGTTTAATCGATGTTTTAATGTAATAATTATTTTTTTTTTTTTTTTTTTTTTTTCTTATTACAAATTATAACATGTTTCATCGATGCGAAAACTCTATTATAATTTGTAATAAAATTTTATTATTATTTATTTTAACCGTACATTGTTTTACAAAAATTATTTTTAACATTTATTTTTCTTGTGTTAATAAAATCTTATATTGAAAAAAAAAAAAAAAAATTCATTAGTAAGTTTATTAAAATTATCTCAATTTAAAGAATTATTTGTCTCGAGCTTACGTTAAAATAGGGAGTTAAAATTAGAAAGAGTAGACGTCGAAATGAATCTTAATTCCTTCAATTAAAATATTTTTAGAGCCGACTTTATTTCGGAAACATAATTTATAATTTGTAAATCAAAAAGTATATTTACATTTATAATTATACAGATAATTTAAAATATCTGTAATTTTTTTTTTATCTGCAATAGTTTTAATTTTATTTATTTATTTATTTTTTTTTTTGTGGTATTTTTTTATGATCCACAATCTTTTTTTATCTTCGCAATCTCTCTTTTCTTCTTTTTACATTTACGATATGAATTCCGACAAACGTCAACTTTTTCTTGCTACAAAAAAAAAAAAAAAAAAAAAAAAAAAAAAAAAAATAATAATAATAATAATAATAATAAATTCTTTCACAATAAACTTTAAACAAACATAGGTAATATGTAAAATAGCTTACGTAAAAAAATACATCAAATAACTTAACATTTTTAATTTTTACGCACACACACACACTAGTACACGCATATCATCAGCAATACATTCTACGGGGAAAAAATAAATTTATTCGTTCATTCGTCTTTAAACTCGTACATCAACAATCTCTCTATTTCTCTCTTTCTCTCTCTCTCTCTCTCTGTCTCTCTCTCTCTCCCCCTCTTTTTCTCTCTCGTTCTCGTTCTGTTTTCGTTAGCAGGATATACGTTATATAGAACCGGATAGGAGAGCTAGAGAGCAATTATGAATTTCCTCTTTTACGTACGTTCGTGCACGTGCGCACATACGGAATACGCGTTTATACACACTCATGCATACACATATATCCTTCGCTCGTTCCTCCTCGAGGTCCAGTATTTCAAGAGGACACGGGCACGAGGACGACCCTTTCCTCGCTATCTAGTTAATTCTCGCCCCGCTCTTTCCTTATACAGAGAGAGAGAGACGCGTATGTATATATATATGTATATATATATATGTGTACGCTAGAGCTTCGCTTCCTAATTAGCATGAAGGAATTTGCATTCGTTCTGCGAGAAGAGAGAGTAGGAAGCTCACCGAATCTCGCTCTTACACTACGCGACGCCCTCGACAAATTGCCTCGTAAGCTCGCCGAGTCATCGATCGCCTTCCACCCTCCCCCTCCCTCTTTATCCTATCCTTCCTCTCAGATATATTCTTCGATCAATTTAATTTCGTAGAGAGAAAGAGAGAGAGAGAGAGAGAGAGAGAAGGCGTAAATCTATATATTTCAATATGCATGCGCGCCGTTTTGTTTGTTAACACGTCGCGGAATCGCTTTTGTGCTACGAAGATTGATTATATTTTCCCGGGAATATTTCAATGCGTTAAAAGCTTCAAGGAGAATGAGAGATGGAGAATTATTGTGTATTGACCCATCGGTGTGTGCCCTTTCCATTTTCGTTGATTTGGATTGAAGTAAAAGAGGGGACGTATACGTATACTATATACTGTATACATATATATAGTTTAATTGAACGTACGGTATTGAAATAAGTGCACTTCTTTATTTCTTTTTTTTTTTTTTTTTTTTTCTTTTTAAGGAATTGACTTGGATAAATCGACCGATATTAATGTTCGAAATTTTTTTAAAAATTTTCTTTAGAATTTGAATGTATTTGAACGGAATATTTAGCTATGTACGATAGGAATTTATTTTTAAAACTGACATGATTTCGTACGGTATTTTGCGAGAGGGACAGAGAGTAAATTTTCTTTTTCGCTTTTTTTTTTAAATTTTTCATGCAAATAAGATAAATTTTATTGAAAAATGTTTGACGTTTTCAAGTGCATTAGCCATACGTAAATACGCATTTAAATATTACGTTAAAATAACACAGGACTTAATAAAGTATATGTGTTTACATTATTCGAGTGGAGCTTGCTATTATAGCGTACGTAGATATGTACGTATATATCTATACATACGTACATGTATTATATAAACTGCGTTGAAATAACACTAAATCTTCTCGGTTAAAACGAGGCATTTAATTTTATAAAGCATATTTACTTTCAGTTATTATGTTGGTATAACTATTTAAAGTTATTTTTTAAGCATTTAAAGAAGTTTTATTTTTGGGAAAATAAATTAAAAAGTTTTTTTTATCACTAGTTTGTGTAACCTTTAAAATTCAATTTTAATAGACTGCTCGAAAGGTTTCGTATATAAATTTTTTTTAATAAAACGTTTTGTCTATTTCGCAATTTATACTACTTTTTTTAGTTATATATTCGTTTTCATAAAAAATTTTTAACTGTCTATTAAATACGATACATTAATTGATTTTTCAACAAACAATATTTTTAAATTAAATTAAAGTTTAAAAAAATTTTTTACTAAAAAACAAAATGATAATTATAAAATTTAAATTACATTTTATGAAAATTAATATTTTATAAAATTTTTAAGTTTAATCCAACAAAGTAATAACATTTTTCTCTCGCACAAAATATAATATCAAATTTTCCAAACATTGCCATTCGACGATATACGAAACGCGAATCGAATAATTTCAGCAGGATATGATTTCCACGAAAGTAATTAATATCTTTTTCGTGCAAACGGAAGCATAAAAAAAAAAAAAAAAGAGAGAAAGAAAAGCAAAAAAACGAAAAAGAAGGAACGAAAGAAAAATTGAGAAACGAGCCCAAGGCTCCAATCTCAAGATTAAAAACTTGAAAATCTCTCATCATGTGCGTGTCTTCGGAATATCCATTCATCCTTTTCTCAAAATATCTCGACTACGCGGAAGAAGAAACATCGACATGCGGAAAAAGGAGAATGACATAAAGTTCACCGGTGCCCGGAGCGTTTCTAATTTCTCTTCTTCTTTCGTCGCTTCTTTTTCCATTTCTTTTTTCTCTCTCTCTTCTTTTTTTTTTTTTTTTTTTTTTTTTTTTTAACATTGCCCAGAGCTAAACGTTATTTGTATGTAAAGTAAGGAAAGCAACTCGTATGCGTATCGATACCAGCGAGTATTTGTTAATTGCTAACGAATCGAGTTGGATAATTTCGTGCAACGAAAAAGGCGACGCCGAGTGAATTAACCGTTGCCGTTTGATACCTCATATTTTTCTTTTTGTTCCGTTTTTTTTATCGATGCATCGAGTATCGATAATTCATTGATCAAGCTTAATGCCACTTGGAACTGGAGAACGAGTTAGAAGGCTATTATCGTCATTTTCACACATGTATCGATATCTCGTTTTTGGTTACCGAATAAGTTTTAAAAAAGAAAACGCAATAATATACAGTTTTAAAATAATCATTTCATTTAACATTTTACGACACGAATACAATTTAAATTTAACATTTCCTCAATTTGCAAGCTTCAATTCATCCATACAAAAAAAAAAAAAAAGAAAAAAAAAAAAGATAAACTAAAAATACGACGGAATAAATTTTTCTCTAAACCAGTATACATACACAGAGAGGATAAATAACACAGCTCGTCTCACAATTAACGAAGGATAATCCAGTATTGTCGACACACCGGAACACCGTTACACGCGAACCGAATTACCAGCTCCTTATCTACCGGTAGACTTCTCTCTCTCTCTCTCTCTCTACACACACACACACATGCACACATACATAGCAAAAGAGACAAAAAGCAAAGTCTCTCGTAAAGATCCCGGCTAATCCAGAACGGTAGAAGCAGAAGGTCCGTAACCGTCACACGGATCTCTTCCTTACGCCGAAGGTAGAGAGTTCGAGAGAAAGACTTTGTTAACCACTCCTTTCTCCTCGTTCAAAGTCACACCCTAACAACTCCTTTTCTCTCTTTTACTTTACCGTCCGCGAAACGGAAGGAAATGCGCGCGCGCGCGCGCTTACGTTGCCGCGCGTTCGTGTTTCATCTGCGGGGATTAGGGATTAAGGCTTAGATTTTATTCCACGTTTTCTTCATCGTGGCTTTTTTCTTTTTCTCTCTTTCCTTTGATGCACTTTGGGTGAACTTTTGATCTTTTCTCAATGTACTGTGTGTCTTGCTTACCGGGTCAACGATCTTTTATGTTGCTTCGTAATGTAAGGTTTACGTAAGAGTTAAATGTATCTTTTTTTTTTTTTTTTTTTTTAACATTTGGGATGAAAAATTAAAGCTTTTTTTTTTTTTTTTTCAAATTATTCCAGTCAATGAAAAATATTTATGTAAATACATAATGAAAAAATGAGTTGTGATTTTTTATGGGTCTGAAGTTTGCAACGTTAAAGTACAACGAAATAATTTTTCGCGTTTAAATTAAGCTGATAAAAATTTACAAATTATATTTTAATCCTTATCTGAATATTAGGTTATGCTATAAAACAATAAGACTAAAAAAATATAAATATAAATTTTAAATAAAAACAATTTTTAAAAAATTTTGTTGAACTCCAACGTTGGAAACTTCAAACCCATGATTTTTTTGCGGATGACAGATAAAATACTTTATTTTAATATGATAAGAATAAAAATTAATTCCTACGAATATGCGTTATTTCACAAAAGTTGCGAATTATTATTAAAATTTAACAATGTTTCAAAAGAAAGTACATTTATAATATTCAACAAACATAATAATGCGTCGAATAAATTTGAGCAATTTTGCACGCTTTAAAGGTAACAAAATCGAGGTGGATAAATATATATATATACTATACATTTGTGTGTATATATGTGGAAATATATATATATATAATCCAATTTTGTAGCGCAGTGTAACCCCTCGTGTATTTAACTGCTTTTGAATTTACCAGATGTGTTCGTTTCGTGTTTAACTATTTAATATACATTTTAAATTTAAAGCCATTATTAAAGTTTTAATACTTTAATGAGAACTTTCAATAATCGCGAGTTTGTATAAATAAATTCATTACATCCGATAAATAAAGTCGTTGTATAATTTCTCTTAAAATAAAATATCGAATTTACAAAATTGATTAGTTAAAATCTGTTTATTCTATTGTGAATTCAAATAATGTAGGCTAAAAATGCAAATGTATTCCGTTGAAATCATTGTTATCGAAATTCAGGGACGTTAAAAAATTTTTTCAACGTTTAAAGCGATGTTTTAATTATAATACAACCTACAACACAAATATCGATAATCTATATACACTTCCAATGAATCATTAACAAATTAACCGTCCACTAAATATAACGACCAACAATATTATAGACTGAGAGCAATAACCATTCGGAAGAAAACCATCCGATTAAGGAACTATCGAATGTAATAAACCGTCTCAACGAGAGCTAAATAAAAAAAAAAAAAAAAAAAACAAACTTAATACGCGCCAGAGAATGACTCGACGAGGCTCTTATTTAAACGGATTCTTCTCTCGTATGACTTAATTGCATCGTATCTCGAAAGTGTGAGTCAGTCTTTAACGTCTGTACACTTATAAACTTGGCTTTCTCTCTCTCTCTCTCTCTCTCTCTCTTTCTCCTAAATTGAGGGCTAAGGAAGAATAATTGATAGAGATTCGCAAGTTTTAAGTTCTCATTGTAAAAAATTAAATTTTTGTTAAAAATTAACGATGTAAACGTCAAGAAAAATATTTTAAAAAAGAATGTCTTTGTGATAGGACTATAACTTTTTTAATTAAAATACTCAAAAGAACCTTACTACGAACTAATAAACGCACGTAAATCTTGTGGCAATAAATTTTTAATTAAACTTTCGCCAAGTACAACGAAATAAAAGAGACAAAACAATATTTCATCCTGCCTCGATGCACTGTGCATAGTTACCGGAGAAAAAAAAAAAAAAAAAAAAATTCAATACACGTGTGTACACGCATCGGGGAATAGATGAAATCCGAAAGCATCAAATTCTCATCTCTCGCTGAAGCGCTGCCTTTCGCTAAATCTCTTTTTCGCGTCGGTGCACGAAAGGGACCGACTTACGCAAACTCGCTTGCGTTTTATGCTATTTTGACTTTAAAGGTTTTATAAAGTTGAGCGTGTGTAGTATATTGGACGGCTATGTCAATCGTGGAAAAATTGTTATTGCGTATGTTGCGTTGAATTTTGTCATTACGCAAAATTTTTTAACGTTTAATTGAAGCTTTACGTGTAACGCACTTGGATCAATTAAGTGAAATGAGAGATATCGATAATTTTTTTCAGTAATTTGAAATAACTATCTACGTTTGAAGTGACGAGAAAAATAATTAAAATAAAAAAAATTTTTTTTACGCAATTTTAAAGTTTACTCAGACACACTGTTTTAACCCAATTTCTTAATTTCGAATGGAAAATACGGAAAAAAATTGCATTCATCGGCGTACATTAGTTGTAAATAATGAAGAATTTTTTACGTGGCAATTTATTGCACAAAAATTTATGAATGAAATTTTAAAGACAAACGCTTTCATTTACTTTTAAAATTTAATATTTATTTTATACATTCGTTCGTTCAATTTGTTCGTAAGATATTAGTATTTGATTAATTTTGCAAAAATGCAAACTTAATTAAAATTACTTTATGGACATTCGGTTGGAAAAAAAATAATTTGCTACTATTTTAAATCGTTAAAAAACTCATTGGCAAATTAAGTTAAAAAAAAAAAAAAAAAAAAAAAAAACCTTTAAAAGCAAGGATCTATTGTAAAATTAAAAATGAAAGAAGATAAAAATTTTGAGCGCAAAACGAGTGTTCGATTAATTTCACGGCTTTCTGATACGCGCGATCTAAAAGTTAAGTCGAAAATGAAGAAGATTAAAGAGAGCGAAAGAACGATAAGTAGATCGTTAATTACAAAACGCAATGTAAGGTATATATATATACGTACAAATAGAAATATCCCTCCTGGGAAATTAATCGTAGCAAGTTTCTACAACGTCGCGACTAATTAATCGTTGGCGCGAGAAGACGACGTCTACATTCGCGTCAAACTATATACTACACGCGTAAATTTTCTTCGCTTACCGACTTACACTTTTCTCGTTATTGTGTCTCACTTTTTCGCGAGAAGCCGCTTGTCAAGACGTTTTTGCGCGGCTCGTTTAAGAAGTTTTGAGCTTGATACAGGTCGTGGTTCTTACGTGTTCTTAAGGTTGATTAAATTGTTTTATGCGCGCGAGCTTTTACACGAGTTGGGATAATTATTCACGGTTATGTCGGAGCGCTATACTAGTTTGGAAAATATTATAGTTTTATATGGAGAATAAAGCGGTTATGGTTGAAATAGGATGTATGGCGTGTATTGACTTATTTTTTACTTGTTACGTGCTAGCGCGCCAAGTGAAATATGAGTTAAGTTTCGGTCAAACGATCGTTAATTTGTTGAATTTTACTTTTTCACACGATAAATACATATTGCCGGGAACTTTAGTTTGGCAAAACGAGCACTTAATATTCTTTTTAAAATATAGGTGAAATTGAATGTCAACAATTTCTATACAAAAAAAAAAAAAAATAGTAATATTGCACAAAACCAACACTTTTATTTCACATTTTCATCGACTTAATAAGTATACTAGTACATCGCGCACTGATTCTTCAGTCATATGAATAACTCACGAAATTAACTGTACTTGCATTATTGTAACAATTTCGTTTATTAGATTCGCGTGTCCGCGTTGTAAGCGCCACATCAACTTAAACTTTTCTCCTCCCGAGGACAAAAGTAAATCGCCTCTCTCCCCTCCCGCTCTCAAACTTCTTTCGTATATAACTCGGATCCCGCCGTAGAATTCGATTCGTTCTTTTTACTTTTTTTTTTCTCTTTCCTTTCATTTTTGTGCGCATGTGTATGTACACACGTGAAAAAAAAAAAAGGTAGCTCGTCTCTGGCAGAACTTTTTCCATTCACGAGCGCGAACCGCCGGATAACATCGTTTCCAAGTAGTTAGTTCCTTCCGGCACGTGGTTCGACAAATTTTCTTTGATGTGGTGGAGTGCATGTGTGTCTGTGTGAGAAATATACGGACTAAGGTTTGCATTACCTGCATTTTCCGTTGCTGTAAGTATTAGCTCGACTTTAAAGAATTATATGAACAGTTGCATTTGCATTGAGTGTACGTCTATATGGTTTTTAGTGGAGCGTATTGTGCGACAATTTTTTTATGCATTTGAATGAACGATATGGTCAAAATATATACGTATACAAACGTGGAATATAGTTTTATGGGTAGAAATTACAAAGTATAAAAGTCTTTATTGCGATTTAATGTTTCGAATATTTATTTTTAGTTAAAATAATACCTTTGAGAATTTTACTTTCGAAGAAGATAATTTTCATGGTGAAATCATTAAAAACCCATAAAAATTTTTGATTTTTGTCTTTGTCTCGAAAACTATTGCGTATATAAAAAAAAAGGTTTTAAATAAAATTGTAGATTTTATCAAAATACATCTTTTTTGTTTCATGCATTTTTTCTATATTAGTAATAGTGTACGAACAAATCGTGGTGTGTGTGTGTGTGTATACATATATTTAAAAAACAAAAATGTATTTTTATAAAATCTACAATTTTGTTATAAAACCTTTTTTTATATATATAAATGTTTTTACACATATAAATACGCGCGCTTATTCAATACAATGATTATCATGCAAAATATTTTGTTATTCAAGATTTAAGGTTATTTGGGTTAATGGGTTATTGTGGCATTAAGTTACAAAAGAGTTAATGAGTTATTCTTAGGTTATTGGATTATAGTTTGGTCATTGTATTATAGTTTGATCATTGTATTATTAGATTTTAGGTAAGTGGAATATTGGATTATTGGGTTATCTGGATTATTTGGGTTTTTTGTATTCGGTTCTTAGATTAGTTGAGTTACTGTATTTAATTATATGGATTATTGGAGTATTTGTGTTGGGTTGGTAGGATTAGTTGGGTAATTGGATTATTGAATTATATTGGTTATTTGTTTTGGGTTATTGGGTTTTATGGTATATTGCATTATTTGGATTTTATTGCACATTGTAGAATTGACTTATACGGTTTATTGGTATATTTGGATTTTTCAGTGTATTGGGTTTCTTGTATTATATGTATTATCGGGTTATTTAAATTATTCTATTAATTTGGCACTTCTACGAAGTGGGTAGCGGGTCGTGTTAATAGGGGATCGTAATATAAGAATTTTGTATGTTTTTCACATCGTAAATCTAGAAAACTATGAAATATAGAGCAAAAATGCATGGAATAAAAATACCTTTTTGTAAATTTTACGTGTTTTCTGAGATAAATTTAAATACAATGATTTTCATAGATTTTTAATGGTTTTTTTTTTAATGAAAATTCATTAAGCGGTGATTTTAATTAAGATTCTTGCTCTATATTACGTATGTAAGCGTGCGAAATTTCAACAAAAGCTGAAATTTATATTTTTCGAAAGAATATCCTCTTTAAATGTATAATTTCACAAATATATATATATTTTTTAGTTTAGCCAGAATACGCATAAAGATTTTAAAAAAATAAAATCGAAAGTCCAGTTTGTCTAAATTTATTTTTATATTTATTTGTCGATCAAAAACTCTTCTCTAATTTTCTTAAATAAAAATAAATAAACTTCAAATTTTACTAAAAATATATTGAAAGTAATCGATCAACAAAAGATAAACCGCAAAAATCAACACACAATAAAATCCCACTTACAGCGTATCTAACAAAAAAGAAAGAAAGAAAGAAAGAAAGACTATTCTTTTCCATTAAAGAACGCACACACATAAAAACACAAGCACGTCCATACATACATACATACGCTAAGCTCGCTCGGTCAAAAGAAAAAAAAGTAAAAATGAGCGGAAAATGACGTATCAGCTGCGGTGTAACCGCGCTCGAACGAATGGAAAACAAAAACCAAAAATCCACGTGCGTGTATACGTACACTGTACAATATTTCATGTGGGACACAGGAGAGGGGAGAAGAGGTCTTTATTTGTCCCTTCCACTCAAAATTCACAGCAAGCCGCCGCCCCTTCGTTTTTTTTTTTTTTTTTTGTTTTATTGATACACGCGCGGCTATGGCCTTCGAAACAAAAAAAAAAAAAGGGAACCGGTCTTCTCCCCTTCTTTCCACACTTTCTTACCACACGGTGTACTCTCCTATACTCTTTTTACATAGGGCGCCGACGACGGTTTACTCCCCACTTAAACGCGCACATGGTGTGCGCGTCGGGGCTTACTAACCAGAAGTATATTTCCTCGGTGATGTCTGCCGCGCGCCATTTTGCTTTAGCCGGTTATACCAATGCAGATTTTTGGCCTTCGAAGTACTTATTTGACAATGGATTTTTTGATGAGTGAAATTGTTTGCTGTAATAAAAATGAATTAATCTTGTTTTTCTTTAATGTAAATATTTATTTAATTAAATCTTATATTTTTATAATGATAAAAATTCATTAATTTAAACAGCTAATTTTTCAAAATATATTTAGTATAATTACCATCATTCATTTTATCTCTTATAAATCAAAAAAAATGAATATTTGTGTAATAACTAGAAAAAGAGGAAAAATAATTGAAAAAAAAAAAAAAAAAAAAAATTGCCGATTATCGTAGACACTAAACGAAAACTATGCGACAGCGTTACGAAATCAAACAAAATTTACGCGAGTACGAGTATAACGAATGACGTCGATTTGTTACAACAGGAGATAGAAGATCCGTTACAATTAGGATGTTGCGCAATCGGCAACTGACATGGACACACCGCATCGGCTCTTTAGAGATGTACTAATAAAAACATGAACCGACGCACAATAACCAAACGTATATATAACACCGTGGAAGAGCTTTTTATATAACGTTGCACAGTCAATCCTCCTTACATTTTCACATAACAACGACGATGTTTTGCACGCCGTTTGATAGCGCGCGTGATCTGAGTCGTCCATGCGTTTTATATTAATTCTCTTTTGTATATGTATACACATCTCGGTAACTCTTGATGTTTTCGTACAATATATAGGTTATGCGGATAGCGAGATAGACGTTATATTCGCGCGAGTATTTTACGCGTAAGTGTCGCTTAGCCTTGCCGTACATTATTACAATTAATGCCCACAGAGTCGAGACGAGGGAACTAGTTTTTTTCGAGATGCGCGGCAATGAATGCGCTTGGTTACGTGTACGAAACGCGCTCGAATCTTTACATTGTTTTTTTTTTTTTTTCATCTAATCGAAATGACTTTATATAATGACGCTATTAAGGTGCTTTTTTTTTTTTTTTTAAATAAATCTTTTTCTTTCTCATTTAAAAATGATCGTACGTCGACGTATTAATTTATTAATTGATCGTCGATTATTTTAACGTTGGTTTATTTTAACTAATTTAATTTTTATTTTAACAAAAATAAAAAACAGAGAGAAAAAATTTGTAACATTTTTAAAATGTTTACAACGAGAGCGAAGATAAAAGAATTTGAGGATTATCAATTTAACTTACCAAAAGTTACGCGAACTATACTTTAACTAAAACGTGATCTGGGCAAGTTAATTAAATCCCTCGGTTATTGTCCGAAGTATTAATTAGTTTCCGAGAAATTTTATTGAACATCCACTTGGTTTTAAAATTTTTTTTTTCTCTCCTCATTCACCGATTCCTGATCCACCATTCTTTCTTTTAATCTTTTTTTTTTTTTTTTTTTTTTACGTTCTTTTTCTCATTAAACGTTTTTTTTTTTTTTTTTCACTCTAACTAAATTTAATTTATTCGTACTTTTGTTGATGATGCAGTGTACATATATTCCATCGCATGAAGTGTGATAAATAAAGTTCACATCGTTATTTGATATATCCTTTATAAATAAGAAACATTAAAAATATTATAAAACATTAAAAATGGGTTTATTCACGTAGTTTCTATGTATAAACGTCTTTTTTTTTTTAAATTAAATTCGTCGTTTATATTTCAAAACAAATCACTTTAAATAATCAAATTTTCAATAAAGAAAATACTATTAGTAGAAAGAGCAATAAGGAGGCTCTAACTCCAATAAAAATTTTTCAATCCGAATAAATAGCACGGTACATATTGCGAGAAGAAGATAAAGCGAGAGTGTAAATCAATTATTTTTACTTATATAAGCTCGTTCTTGTCGGTAGTATATACACTACCGTTCAAAAGTTTGGAAACACCTGATTTTTATTAGATTGAAAAAAAAAATACCGTAAATAAATCTTTAAATAAAGACGTTATTATTGAAGTTCATTCATTATTATTATGAGCGTGCTTATAACAATAATGAACAAAATTACTTATTTCTTAGCAGTTATTCCTTATCTTGAAAATAGAGATCGGCACACGTGTTTTATGACCAAAAAGGTAATGAGATATATTATTTTTGCATTTATTTGTACTGAATATTTTTTACTAAATGTTAATCTAACGTTTGATTAAGATTTAAGTGTAATAAATCATGACTTACGTGTTTTATTGTCGTTTTCATTCAAATTACCATAGTGTTTTCAAACTTTTGAACGGTAGTGTACACCGATAAAGACGAAAAGCAGAGTATGTAACACATAAGAGGCCAGTGTTCTAATATCGTTTGGACCGGCTTACGTACACGTATTCGTCGTTTGTAGAGAAGAACGAGACGAACGGACGTAAGAGAGAAAGGGAGAAGAGAGAAAGAGAAGAGAAGAGATGGAAAGTTTGAATAAAGTAGACCGAAAGAATAAGAGAGAAAGAGAGTGAGAAGAGAGTACGGTGAGTGTACGTACGCAAGAGGATATCCCACATTACGGGGGACAGTTACGGCCGTAGATGATAATGATCGTCACGCGGCGGTGAATTGATCGGGACGAGTAATTTTCTCTTTGACTTCTACGAGCTAAGCGACGAGGTAAACCCCACGAAGCTAGTCCGTTGACTGGACTCGTCGACGACGGGTTTGTTTGTTACGCTTGTGCTTGTGCGCGACATTTTTTACATTTTACTTATTTTCTTTTGACGAAGGTAACCGTCGATTTACGTGTTGAGTTTTACTTTTTTCACAATTTTTGGGTAAGTTTATCTTTTTTTTTCTTTTTTTTTTTTCGCACTGGAATGATTTTGTGACTTAACGTTTCTGCGATGAAAATTTTTTCAACGGTATTGATTCGTAATATTTTACGAAAGTT
The DNA here is from genome assembly GCA_949987625.1 of Chalcis sispes. Classification (NCBI taxonomy): domain Eukaryota; kingdom Metazoa; phylum Arthropoda; class Insecta; order Hymenoptera; family Chalcididae; genus Chalcis; species Chalcis sispes. The sequence goes on along the minus strand of OX465096.1, from coordinate 58,063,209 downwards.
TATCGTCCAGGAGTTTCCTAATGTTTATGTTATATTATAGCAATTGTTGATGTCTTAATTTTATCATAATGATTTTATTACGTTTGATATACTTTCAAGTGTACACCAAATTAAGAAAAAAATTTTTCTACATTTTTTCAAGTAGAATTTTATTGCAGAGAAAAATTTTCTTTTTTTTTTTCATAAATGTAACTTTAATAAATGGTTAATCGGTAATTAATTTTACTCTTACTCGGTAAAAGAAAATTTAAATTAAAAAAAAAAATTTTTCATCGCTTATCCATTTTTCAACCTCATCGGCTCAAAATTTCAACTTAAACGTTTCTTATTGCACTTTTTTTTTTTTTTTTATAAGAAATAAAGAAAAAAATTACTGGTTCTTGGTTGCAAATTTACTCGTAGCATCCTTACCGCTCTAAACTTTTGACTTATAGATTACTATCAAAGTTGGAATTAATGAGAAGAGGCATCACTTGAGGTGCCGCTGAACACTTTACGCTCCACTGCCGATGTAATCTAGTAAAGGAAGCCTTAAACCTTGAGTTGAACCGCTTCGTCCTTCCACCTTTACCCCTATTTTCCCTTCTTCATCTTCAGTCGTCGAAGGAACCTTGCGAAATGAAATCCTTGTTCTACCTACTGTTTCTCCTCGTTTCGGCTTCGTATGTGCTCGAGGTAATTATACGAAGTTTATGCTAATTTAACTCGGCCCGTTTATTTTCTAACAATGTACATACGTTGGGAAAACTGCATTAATTTGTGATTCATTTGCTATGAATTGATGATCGTTCGTTATTTAATTTTTCATAATTGTTTATTTGGAATTGAAAGTTTTTTTTTTATTTAAAGTTTTGATTCGATAATAAAAAATTTTTGCAATTTAAAATAAGAATCGGTAAAAATGTAGATAAGTAAGATATAAAGTTTAATATTCACAAATAACGAAAATTTCAGATCAATGCGGAAAAGCCAGCGATCTGTAGGGAAGGTTCGGTCAATTACTGCAAAGATATGCAGAGCGCCAAAGTGTGCGGAGTACGTAAATTTTTAAATTGCTCTTTGTGCTTGGATTATTTAAATTGGAATAAAAGTAATAAGTTTTCGAAAAGTATTGATAAAATATATTACAAGATTGCTTGAAATCGAATTCATTTAAATTGAGGAGGAAATTGAAAATTCTGCGATTATAAAAGTTTTATATTTTTTTCTTAGTTCGTGCAAAATTTTTACCAGTAAATATATCGTTGAAACGAATGTTTTGAAAATGTATTATAAAAAAATGATTTAAATAATTATTTTTATTACAAAAGCTTAATAATCTCGAGCATTTTCTTTACGTTTACATCGAATTGATCCAATAACATTATCATGAAATTATAATGTATTTTAGAAACTGCGTTTTTGCCAATTAGTCTGGAATCCACCAGCAGGTTATGAAATAATCAAGGATGGAAACCATTACAGCGTTTTAAATCCTAATATTGGTTTCTTTCACGTTGGCTAAACTTCTGAGTTTACATCTTTATTTTTTTAACTGGTATACAATTGGGTAATGGCATTAGAAATATGAAAAAAACATCTGAATTTCATGGACGTATTCGTTGTTTAAATTGAATTTAAAAATTATGAAAAATATTTAAGAAAATATGAGAAATTAATTTTTGTATGTATAAAAAAAAAATTTTTAACTTTTATGTTATTATAAAAATGTATAATTTTTATTACTAATAAAATATTTGATATTGTTTGTAATTACATCAAGAACTAAACTTTCCGAAATTTCATAAAGTTGAGATGTTCATGTAAGTTAAAAAAAAAAAAAAAAAAAAACAAATACAACATTCTTTAATACAAAAATAAAAACTTCATCGATTCCAAAACTAGATCAAAAGCATTGACACACATTACTAATTGCGCAGCTCACGATATAATCAAAACTTGGTAGAATCAGCAGGTGTAATTGTAACGCATCGCTTAGCAAAGCTCGTAATTCGGGTGACAACAAAGCGTTCAATGGTTGGGAAAATCAGCGAGCGCGGTTCTTCACGGTTTCGCGCACATCGATAAACTCTGATCAAATTTTCGTTCGCGGAGTTTGCACATGTCGAGATGTTTGTGCGCAAGAGATTGACGATTGTTCCGAATATTTAATGTGGATTCTTGAAAAAGATTAAGGAATATCGTGAGATTGACGCGTGAGTAGTTTCTTGGTAAGAGGAGCTTTTGAAATGTATGTGCAATAATGCGTGGTTAATTTGTGTTTGGCGAATTGATAAAAAATACGTGTTACGTATAATAGCATCGAATCGAGTCGTAAACTTCAAAGTCTTACTCTTTTGATTTATTAAATATCAGTCGTTAAATTTATTTTTCGTTCACCGCTCAATCGAGTTTACCTAATAAGATATTTAGAAATATCATTAATTTTTTTTCTTTGAAATAATGAAATAATTAGTGTAAAGTAAACCACCGAACTTGGTTAGATTAGGTCAAACTTTCGAAAAAAAATCTAATTTATCGCTTTAGCTATTTATAAACGTGCTTTAAAAATCCATTACATTTTCTATCAACCTAAATCCATTTCAGATCCCAAACCAAACAGTAGCCTACAACAATAAAAAGAAGAAGCCTCGATTAGCATTCGGTTCAATCTCCAAAATTACAGGCCCACAAGATATAAATCCGAAATCCTCGAGAACAATCACGTGGCTCTTTAAGGAGAGCGAAGGCTACCCATCGCATGCATATCCACTTTTCGTTCCAGTTGGAAACTAGGACGCGCTATGTTTCCTTTTGCCCTCGATCAAATATCTCTTTCACTCTATCTCTCTCTCTCTCTCTCTCTCTTTCTCTCGCTCGTGTATACGGCACAGCTAGGTCAAGCCTTTTATGTCGGACGGGCAGCCGATGAGGTCGAAAGTTCTCCTACGGTTACGTAAAACGACCGAGTGGGTTAACCTCCCCAAATTGCGTAACGGAAAATCGATGATCGGCGCATAAGATAATTTTAAATTGTGCGATCCTGCGTTGATAGGTATGTGTATATATATATATATATATATATAGTTTTGGATTTTAGAATGGCGTGTTTGAGGGTAATGTTATGATCTTGAATAATTGAAAAAGATAGGATATTATTTCTTATAAGTGCTATTTTAAAATATAACCAACTTATTCGTCGCTGACAGTTTAAAAGATTAAAGATGATGGAACGAAATTTTCTCCCGCGACTTTGACATTTATAAAGGACGTACGTCACTCTTTGCGAATTTATATATAAGACGTGACGTCGAATTTTCCTAAAATTTCCATATTTTTGCGAGCGCTTTCAAAAAGTATAGATATTTTTCAAATTCTCAAAAGTATTTATTTAAAAAAATAATCGCAAAATATTCAAATATTTGTGCTTTAATCTACGATGATGATAGAAGATGAAGAATTTTATATTCTTATTGTTTTATATTAAAACTTCTTCGATTTTAATAATTTTATCGATAATTCTCAAACATCAAGCAAAAAAAAAGTTTTAATAATGCAACAACCGTGCGGATTTTTTTTTCTTTTTTTTTTTTTGCTTTTACTTGACCTCACAACAGTGATACAATAAACTTATTAAATTAAATGCACTCGTTCATTAAAAATATTCAATAACTTTCTTTCTCGAAGTACTTTAACAAAATATCCAAACCAAAGTCCAACGATCGTAAAAACTTGTCTTACTCTTTTTCTTGCGAATAATCGTCACCTCTTTCTCTACTTCGTCTTACGATACCTTAAAATAATTTCCGTTTCTCGATGCATCATTCAAAAGCTTTACCCGACTCACCTAATTCGAACGAAGAATAATAAGAGAGACGGAGCCAAGACTTAATTACCGAGCCTAGCATGGAAGCACACAAGCCGGCGTTAATAATTTACATTCTACGGGGCTGAGACCCTCGAAAGTCCGAGTGCCGCGTTTCGAATGTACATATACATGCATATACATATGTATATAGAAAGGAGGAAAAGCTTCTTGAATTCGTATACACAACTGCTCCTTGAAATTCCGTTTGTCGGAAGTGAAGAAAGGATGAGAGGGAGTTTGCGTCATCTTTATTTACCGGTGGATCGCAGTATCAAACGTTTGCGTACGCGTTTATAAGTATATATGTATATATATATATAAGACTTCTTTGAAATAATATTTTCTTTTATAGATTTTTCCATGAGGGCCATATATATATATATACACACACACACACACGTGTGCGCGTTTGTTTTGTTTTTCTTTGAATTTATGCAAAGTTTTCCCCTTTTAAGATTTGAATAAAAAATAATTGAAAGACTTAACGAGCAAATAAAGAAGATTTTTGCATTTATTCTTTGATTGCGCTTTGTATTTTTTTAGTCGTCGAGTATATTTCTTTGATTTAATGTGTTACTCTTTACATTTGAATTTAAAATTTGTATAACTTTTTAATTTTCTTGTTTTTTTTTTTATTGTTTTGTCGTATCAAATTATGTATTTATTATATTTAATAAAATTGTCTAGAAAAAAAAAAAAAGAAGAAAACTAATCAATCGTATATTAATTTTTATTATACAAGACGTTCGATAAAAGTCTTTTTCTTAACTAAGCTCTCATTCCTTTCATTAAAATTTTAACATTTACAATATAATATTTTTTACTACTTTTTACTATAAAGAAATAATGTTAATTGAAAAGCAAATTTTTAATCTAACAAATAAACATCTCCGATGTATCTGAAATTATTTATTTCTACGATTGAAGAAAGAAATCCATCGAGTATCTACTATTTTCCAAATATCCTTTTTTTGTACACACACACACACACACACACACACATAAACTCTCGAGCGACTACTACGGGGTCAACCCCTCCTTCTCGTCCCGGCGTTTAAAGTGGGTTAGCGTGCCGATGACGTCAGGCTATGCGGCAACCCAGTTACTTTCTCTCTGTTATCACACTGCGGTAAACTCGCCTCGTTATCTTGTCGTCCTTGCGCCGCGCGAAACAGAAAAAGGGACGTCGATGTGCATGCACTCAAGCTTGTAAGGATTTTCAACGCGACGAGGGAAGTTTGAAGCTAATAAGATTTTGCTATTTTTTAAACGAAAGATCTTTTTGAAGAAGAGCGTTTGATCTTTTTTTTATTTTTTTTTATTTTTTTTTTGGCGCGATTGTTTAAAAGTAGATAATGATGTGTGATTGAAAGGATTTTTTTTTTTTTTTTTTTCTGTACTTGCACTAACAATACCGATAGTCATTTTGTTATAATCTGAGCTTAATAATTAATAATTTGCTAATCGATGTAAATTTCATATTAATGATCATATAATTTAATAATGAAATTCTAATTTTGATTTGCTACTTGATAAAACAATATAAACGTTCATTATTACAACGAATACAAATTTGAATTTACATTAAATTTGCGTTTGATGTACTAATTATATTTTATATTTTACCGTTAACAATGAATTTATCATTGTTATTTATTCATTGTAAATATTAAAATTCATTCGTTTACCTTATCAAATTTAAGTTTTAAAGAGCTTGTATTACTTGCACATTGTTAGCTTACTTTCTAAGGTTTCAATTCAAATATAATAATTTACCGTTCCTTGACTTATTACATTTTCGCGTTAAAAAAACTAATTATAAAATAAAAAATAATAAATAAAAACTCTCCTTTATAATGTCAGTGCTTAAGTGGCCCACTTTAACGAATGCTTTCTTATTTTTTCTTTATGACGAACAAAGTGGGTCGTATAAACTTGACGAATTAAAGATGCAAAGATATTATTTCGTTATACATTTTTTTTTCTTTTTTTTTTTTTTTTTTTTTTTTTTAATTTTATTTTACAAGTTAATTAACATTTTTACACGATTATTCAAAATGCAAATATAAAATCTACACTTTTTCCTTTTTTACGTTTAACGCACATAATTTTCAGACAATTGCGTTATCGCTATTTTTATTGGAATAAATAAAAAAATAATTCAACACATTCGTTTATAAAGAATTTCCTCTCTCTCCCCCCCCCCCTCCCCTCCCCTCCCCTATTCCAAATGAGAGAAAAGCGAGAGAAAATACACCGACGGTAAACAATTTACTTATGCTTAAGTAACGCCATTGTTCTAATACATCGACGAGTATGAAATCATCTCTTAAAGGAAAAGAAGGTCACGTAAGTACGCGAAACTGGATTTTCGCGAAGCGTTCGTTGCTCGAAATTTTGCCAATTGGCCGCGCGATTATCTTTGTCGGAGAATAAGCGGTAAATATACGCGGAGAGAGAAATAGAGAGATAGAGGGATTAGTTCGTGCTTTGTTAATTCACTTTTGGCTAGTGTACCGCGTTGCATTTTAAATTGCTTCGTTTCTGTCTTTGTGCAAACCTCGCAGTTTGGTTATATTTAAAATTACGATTTGTTTTATCGTTTGAAAGTTTAATGAGATTATTTTTTTTTTTACTAAAGATAAAATTAATATTTATAATAATTTTACTCGAAATTAAAATTTAAAATTTATTACAACTTACAGGAATGAAATTTTTCAAACTGTCTAACCGATTCAGTAAAAAGTAATCTTGAACTATTTCTTACTTTATAGACACTAAAACATATAAAAAAAAAAAAAAAAAAAAAAAGGAAAAAAAAAATGGCCGCCAAGCTCGTAGTAAAATGTTCAATTTTCATCGTACGCGATACGAAAGGTTTAACTCGCCAACAGCTCCGTATACACTCGCAGGCGTAAGCATTTTCTACGAGTATTACGCACACCCATACATACACACACGATCGGATAAAGTCACGCTCTGGATAAATCGTCGGATATGTATGTAGCCGGATAAATTCACGCGTACGATATTCCAAAGGGCGCGGAGCGGCGCAGTTCCATAAAAAATACGTTTATTCCGAGTCAAGAAGCGCGACGGTAAGCGATTAAATGCCGTGTAACGTTAACGCTAAAACTTGGCTGGTTTTAAAAATTGCGCCTGTATTGAGGTTAAACCCCTTAGTGTGCGTATGCATTTAAGGTATATTGTACTTTTTTTTTACGAGCTTCTTGTTCTTCTTCTTCTTCTTCTTTTTTTCCAGTGCATTTTCAGCGCGTAAATATTCTTCTTATAATTTATTTAAAACATAAAAAAAAAAAATTTTAGCTTTGAAAAAACATAAAACGTTTGATATTTTTTTTCAACAATAGCTTCACCACTATTTTAACCATTCGCATATAAAGTACCAAAGAAAAAAAAATAATAATAAAAAGCTCAATCATCGGTTGCACACGAAAAAAACACAAATAAAAAAAAAAAAAAAAAAAAAAAAAAAAAAAAAAAGGACATGCGCACGGACGAAAAGGTAAGAGAGAAAAAGATGGATAAATAATCAAAGATTTACATCGCATGGAACGTATCGTGGTCGCAAGGGAAATTGACGAGTAACGGGATGAAAAAGCGAGTCACGGTGATGTGTATCCGCGTCCATACATTCACAGACATACAGACACACACATGCAATATACGGACTCTCTCTCTCTCTTTCTATTTCTCTCTCTCTCTCAAAGAGATAGAGATAGAGATATATCCCAGCGGAGAGAAGACGAACCGACGCGGGCTTCTCTCGTTACGACGATTGTTGCGCGCGGTGATATAACGAGTCGCGAGACATGTATATATACATATATATGTATATGCGTATGCGTTTCTCTCTTTCTGTTTTTCTCTATCTTTTTCTGGCTCTCGTTAATTCGAGAGTTTTCGGTGAGCGCCCGGGGTATCGTCGAAATCGCGCGAGGATTTTATTTTTCTTTTATTTTTTTTGGAACGAGAGGGAGCGAAGTCGGAAAGAATATGTCGTTCGAGTGAAATATAGGGGGAAGAGGGGATACGGTTAGGAGGTGAGAGATTTGAGACGATTTGTTCGACGATGCGCTCAGTGTATAACGGCTCGCGTTGGATGTAAATTTTTCGAATAAGTTTGAATACAAATGGAACTTTTGAGCGCGACATTGTTAGACGTTTAAAAGTAATCGAGCCGCGCGCGCGCGGGCTCGTTTTTATATCAAAAGCACATTTTCCAACGTCAAAGCGACCGTTTAAACAAACAAATAAGAAAAATTATAATAATAATGGGTAAAACAATAATTTTCAACCTCACTTGTTTCCTTCGAGAGAGAGAGAGAAGAGAGAGAAGAGAGAGAAGAGAGAAGAGAGAGAGAGAGAGAAATAAAAAGTAGGTCGAGTAAACGCCTTAGTCGCAAAGCATTATTACTACCGATACAAGCAACGCGATCCACGCAAAGAAAAATAAAAAAAAAAAAAAAAAACAAGAAAAAGAAAGAAAGAAAAGTAAATACGCGGAGAAAGAGAGAAAAAGAGGCGTTAGAGAGAAAACATTCCATCCATCGTTAATTCGGCCAGGAGTAGTCCTCGACAGGTGTTAATCCCGCCCTCTTTCTCTTCTTCTTACTCTTCTTTAGCGAGTCTAGCGGTGCTTTTTTACGATGCATACGTTGAAACCGATTTGAATAGCAAGCTGAACTCGTCTCTCAAGTACCTTCGGACAATTAACCGTCAAAGGGGTTAGCTCTATGCCTCTGCGCGCGGCACGCTAATGACTCCGACAACGGGTAACCAGCCGAGCCTACTGCTTTTTAATTACTCAAGGACTCAAGGTTAGAGGAGAGAGAGAGAGAGAGAGAGGGAGAGGAAAACAAGGTCTGATAATGCAACACTCTCTCGCTATTCCGGTGTTGTATACCAACTGCGAACTGTCGATTGTTCGTTTGTTTGTAATGGCTTTTAAGTGGTTATTTGTGGTATTGCCGATAGATAAGCTCTTAAAGTTTAATGGCAATTTTGTAAATCATTAAACATGAATGTGTACGTTATTTTTTACATCGATGTTCATTTATTTATTTCTTCTATTATTTACGAGTGGAAATTTGTTTGTATTGTTTAAGAAGTTATACTTAATATGTAAAAAAATGTAGTGAGTCTTTAAAAATAAATAATTATTACATAATAAATGTAAGTAGAACAAATCTTGATATGTCGGACACGCGACCTCGTATATGTATGTCACTTGACGTTATTCATTTATTCAATTCAATTAAATTGTGCGATTTTTGTGTAAACATAAAAATTATTACTGGATAACTAAATATTATAAATTTATAAAATATAAAATGGTTATATTTATACATTTGAATAAATAATTAAAAATTACGTTTCTTCGTTATTCATTTTTTATTAATTATTAAAATGTAAAATTATAGAAATATTTCATATGATTTTATAATATTTTATCATATATTTTATTATACATTCATATTTACGTAATTTCTATGTTTATAATCTTCTTTGCTTTTCTTTTACAGGTAAATCTATCTTGTTATATGCTTCAGTTATTATGAGTAAGTTATGATTTTATTATTTAATTAATATGTTAAAAATATATAACAATCAAACAAAATAATATAACAAGATATAACATTAACAATTTTAAACAAACTATCGTTACGACTACTTTAGCATATTCACTTTAATAATTAATTTTACTAACACGACGAATATTGTAAAATTAGAATTCATCTTCCAACTCACAAAACAATGACAGGCTTACAGTTTATTGTTTGGAAATTCAATTGTCTACTTAAGGTATTCAATTATAAAATATGAAAGAAATTACTTGAATGTAAATATTTTTGATGAATTTAAAATCCTTAATTTATTTAAATCGTTTTAGAAAATTTTAATTTACAATATTATAATTAAAATAAATTAATTTCCTTTTATTTTTGATAATTGATATAAATACTTTCGAACATCCTTCAATGGACATCTTCATTTAAAGCATCATTTATACAAATTCTTTCTCAATGCTAGCAAAAAACCTATAAATTACAATTTAAATATGCATAAATTTTAAGTATTTATCGAGTACAACTCGATAGAGGTAAACCCTCGGTGAAATTATAAAACAAAAAAAGCCCAAATTCAAAGCTTTCTCCTTCCAAGATGAAGCTCGAGAAAGCTTTCTCTCTCTCTCTCTCTCTCTCTTTCACACACACACACACACACACACACACACATACAGAGCTAGTAGAAAGCGCCGTCGGCACAATTAACACGCTCTCGAGATTCGTTCGGCTATATCGTCTCCGAGTGCACACAGCAGCTCCGGTGACGCCTACAGAGCTTTGAGAGCTGGAACTTCGATGGAATATAATCTCGTACTCTCTTCCTCCTCCTTCCCCCTTTCTCTCTCTTCCTACTGTCAAGAAGACACACGTCTAGATATATACGTATACACGTGTATAGGACACGTTTATTGTCTTCCGTTTTCCTGCTCTATACGAATACCGAACGGACGATTCTATAACGACTTTGTGCTATGGTGCATGCATATATATATGTGGATGTATAGTGAATGTATATAAATTGCAAATTCTGGCGGATTTGCCGGAAAAATTTTTCGATGCTTTGCGAACTTGTTTGCGACGGGACTAAACGATTAATAAATTGACAAAACTTTGTTGTTAAGTTTGCGCTCTTTTATTTTCTTATTTGGTTCATGTATACAAACATTTTTATAAAAATTAATTATTAATTTACATTCGACGTTTCTTAAAGTAAAGTCGAATTGAACATCCAGTTTTACATGTTATTGTTATTTTTACATATATAAAACGTACGACTGCAGTTTTCATGTATCTTTGTTACGATTTTTTTCTTTTGATTATTTTTATTCTTTAAAAGTTTCATTCAAGGCACGAAACTGTTTCTAAAATCTTCGAAACTCTTAAAACAATCACCTTTCAAAATTTTAAACGAAAAGGCACAAAAAACGTAAAGCAGAAAAAGAAAAGAAAAAAAATATATCTCGAGCGAAGCCCTCTCACGAGAGCTAATTCAAAAACACACGTAGCGTATTATCACGGACAACGAAAAACATCAAAAGTAGAAGTAGCAAAAGCAGCAGCTTGTCTTACCGAACGCGACACCTCCATTTCTCGGGCGAAAGCCCGCTGAAATAAATATAAAAGAGAAAGAGAGAGAGAGAGAGAGAGAGAGAGAGAGAGAGAGAAAGAGAGAGAAAGATAAAGGAACGATTCCATGTAATAAAAAGAGAAAGCTCACATTTCCAAGCTATTTCCAAGCCCTTCGCGATTATACTCTCTGTTTCTCTCTTGCGCTCAAAAAAGATTCTCGCACGATATGAGAGACAGAGAGAGAGAGAGAGAGAGAAAAGAAAGAGAGAGGAGATCCCGTGATTTCCCGCGAGAACACCGCGAGAACAACGCGAGAACCATCTACGTCGCGGCAGTTACCGACGCAAGACTGCGCTAATCTTCCTCGCACCCGTTGTGTGACGCGCTTTTCTTTTATGTATAGCTCGCGATGCGACGTCACCTTTCTCGTTCGCTATACTGTGTCGTAGGTCCTTGCTCTCTTGTTGACCTTTTTTTTTCTTCGTTCTCTCTCTCTCTCTCTCTCTCTTTCTCTCTCTCGTTTTGTTGAATCGTCAAGGTGATACGAGGATTCGGTAAGAGGGAAGTTGACGCGACGTGCTTTGACGTCGTTTGAGGATTGCGTTGGGATTAAAATATTTTTTTGTTTTCGTGAAAGGAAACGGTTGAATTTTCATATTTAACTTTAATTTTATTTTTACTTGTCTTTGAATTGAGATAAATTTAATTTTTATTAATTTTCTTTTTCTTTTTATAACTTTTCATTAAAAATTCAAAACGAAAATAGATAACCTATTTTAATGATTCAAAAAATTTCCTTTAAATTCGCGCACGAACTTTACAAGCGCAATTTTAATTATTTACTGTCTCAAAATTTGTATACTGCGATAACGTAAATAATAAACGGAAAAAAAATACGCCGCGTGCGCACATTTTTTGTAACGAACACTTAATCACTTTTCTTCTTGCGCGAAATACGTTAAGGCGAAAAATTTCTGATTTAAACCTTCTTCTCTCGTCTATATATATATACATATATAAATAGATACGTACGTAATAGATATCTCCTCGGTGGCTCGTTGTACCGCGTAAACAATTCGTAAAAACCATAAATCTTTCTAGATGTCGCCGCCAACTCGTCGTCGTCCTCGTCCTCGTCCTCGTCTTCTGTCTCATGTCTCATATCTAGCTTGATGTGTATCCACTTGACCGTACCGGAAAAAGTAAAAATAAAAAGGACATACATTTCGCACGCGCGCGCATATACAAAGTCAGCAAAAGTCGAGAATATTCTCTCGACTCTCGTCTTCTCTCGTATATACTTATAAGTTAAATAATACTTATACACCGACGATGGATTTTCTCTCTCTGTCTCACCCTCTCTCTCTCCATCGCGCGTAATTTTAAGTGCCGCACGCGATGCTGAAAAATAAAAAAAAAAATAAAATAAAATAAAAGAGAGAGAAAAAAAGCTAAAAACCGTCGTGCGACCCGAGATCTTTTGGATGCCGGCCAAATGCCATTGTTCTGTCGAAGAGAAAAGAAGACAGAGAAAGAGAGAGAAAGAGAGAGAGAGAGAGGAGGTAGGGGAAAGAGCCTTGGACTTTGAGAGGAGGAAGAGAATTGGGTACGAATAAAGCCGGACATATTGAAATCGTTCCCGATTTTGCGCTTTTCTCCCCATTAGCCGAACCGTAAAGTCGCCTGACAGTTTCAACGTATACTAGTAGTACTTACACTTCGCTACTGTACGATATGTGTCTTCTTTCTTCTTATTCTTCCTCTTTTTTTTTTTTTTTTTTTTTTTTTTCTACATCAATGTTTTTACTTATTCTTTTTTTTATTCTTCTATTGTATTTTGTATTTTCTATCGGAGGGAAAAAGCATAGAAGAATGAGAAAATGTGCGGAGTTTGCGAAGTTTTGTCTTACTTTGGGTTATTATTACTCGCTTCGATATTTAAACAAACGGACGTATAGGATATCGATTAGAATTCAAATTGTTCGATGCGATTATTAAGTTTCCAGACTAGATTTAATTTGCAAATTAATTCTTGAGGTTAACAATTCTCTTGGGATAGATTAATTTATAAAAAATAACTGATTAATCGCGTCGATTCGAATTGTACATAATTTAGTATATATAATTCACCATTATTAATATTATAAAACGATGTACGATAATTCATCGAATAACTTGAAACACAATCTTATTTTATTTCAGAGCAATAAAATAATCACTTGACAAACGACTAATTGTTGTTTACAAACTAACGATTCGATTTCACTCGTAATATTTAAACTTATCCTCGCGCGTATAATGTTAATGTTTTTACCATAAACACGAGATGCGTGAAAGAATGAAGAAAGAAAAATAAGGTTTATCGAAAATTTGAGGAACGAAAAACACGCAACCCAACGTAACAAAGGAAACGAAGCAATCTTGGATTGCTGCAACAACAAAAGAGTAGTAGTAGTAGCAGCAGCAGCAGCAGCAAACCAATACTTTCGGCTCGTTAAATATTGAAATGTCATACACCGTTTGCCTTCTCGAGCGAAAATTTCGTTTCTACTTTTGCTCTTCGTGCGTATATAGCCATAATATCCCCTCTCAGTATGCACAGTAGCCGTTTCTATAGCATTGCAGCTGACCGGCAAAATTAGCTCAGAATTTCAAATGGAAATGGTAAATTTGAATGGCCGCGTGTTGCGAACGAGTAAAAATATAAGCTCTCTCTCTCTCTTTTTCTTTCTCTTTTTAGGTCTTTACTTCAAACGTCTAAATAGACTCGAATGCACGCAATACGCGCATCCACTTGCTTTTGTTTATTGTTATCGTTACAACTGAAAATTTTTCGTTTAAATTGTTTTTTCAACGAAATAATTATGCATCCGTGGCTCATTAATGGTAAAATATTTTCGATACAAATTATTTTCTTTTTCATTCTTATTTGGCGGATTGATGTGTGTTTTTTTTTCTGCTACGATAACCAGAAGTGGCTTCCTCGGTTATTTTTACAATGAAAATGCGCTCGCGTCATGTGTTGGTTAATTAAAGCTTTGTTTCATTAAATTTTCAATAAGGTTCGCATGGAATATTTTCGAATAATTTTGAATGATAAAATTGTTGTGCGCACTTTTTCATTCGGTAAAGTTGTTGTACTAGTGTAATCTTTTGATAATTTAAGATAGAATATCGTCGACTGACTTTTTTTTTTCTCGTTAATGTCGTTACTTAATATGAATTCGCGAGGAAAAATTGCATTTCGAAGGATATTTTGGTGAAGCTGTTTAGTTTGAGATATGGGTATAATTTTAAATAGATATTTATTGTCAACTTAATTTGAAAAGTATCGCCTATTTGTAACCTAAAAAAACAAAAAGTTTTTTTTTTTTTTTTTTATAAATACATAAAACAAATTGTTATATTTTAAATTAATAATTATATAATGTATGAAGCATAAAGCTTCTTTCGTAAATCTGCCAATTTATCGAACGAAGGAAGCAGCTCCGTAAATTTTTTCTTTTACTCTCAACCGCGTCCCTATTTCCTAAAATCTTCCTTTTTCCTTGTTTACCATCCAATCCTCGCGATATTGAAAATTCAAAAAGAGACTACACACTCATCCGCGCGCGCGCACAGGTACTATGTTTATCAAAGATGAAAGAGAGAAGAGAGAGAAAGAGAGAGAGACAGACAGACAGACATACAGACAGAGACAAAGACCGAGAGAAGAGCGAACGGAAATGTTTTCCCTTCCGTAAAAAAGCTTTGGCGCAATAAAAGACAGCAATAAAATAAAATCACGCGACTCGCGCGCCCGTAAAATAAAGACAGAGATAACGTACTTTCCGCCCTTCGTTGTGTATAACGTTTCTCCGAGTCGAAATCGAACGTGCCATCGTACGCTTTACCTATACATATAGATATCTATATATATATATATATATATATATATATATATACACGCTCGCATATAATAAATCAGCATCGCGACGGCGTGTGCGTTATATAGCGCGAGGAAAGACGACCGCGTCGCTTTTATTTATCGGCGGATTTGTAAGATCGAGGATCTCTGCCTCCTGTATCCCGTTTTCTTCTTTCTCTCCATATAAATGTATATACATATATACATACGCATGTGTATCGAATTGCTTTTCAGATCTTGTCATTTTTATTTATATACATACACACACGGCTATACCTTCCTTCTGTATTACAATACACTCGTGTACCAAAGTGTGTGCATTTTTATTTATTGTTTTTTTCCTTAGTATAATTTTATTTCTTATTAATTTGTAAGAAGACACAGGATTATAGAAATCATTTTTGTTTTCTTTTCTTTTTTTTTTTTTTTTTTTTTTATTATTGTTATGACTTGCATTATTCTGGACCTTACTTGTAATTTTTTTTTTTTTTTTTTTTTTAAATTATTTAACAGTTTATAAATTAATTTTTACCATTATTATACCTATTATTCATTCATGCAATTGTGAACCGGTAATATAATAAAATCAATATTAAAATATAACTTTTTCAAATTTCGCTATGAGAAAGAAAAATTAATTTTTGTATACTTTAAAAGATACATTGATAGATTATTAATGAATAATAATAAATATAACTATTCAACTGCCCGATGTATTATAGACAAAAATAATATTAATAAATTTAAATATTTCTCACGATTTTATAAGATTTTCGTAGTTACAGAATTTACTCACTTTAATATTCATATGAAAATTTACCTTATTTTTTAAACTGTTATTTTCCATCATCAATATGAGTATAAATATAAAATCTTTTGGATAAATACTTTATAAGACAAAGGAAGAGTAAAATTGATTTTAAAAGCTGACAAATTCTATTTTTTTAAAATGAAATACCATTGATCTTTTAAAATCGATTATAAATAAGGTTAAAGTAATTGAGCTATGAGTCTGGATAGAGAAAGAGAGAGCGAGAGAGAAAGAGAGCTGTCCATACATCATTTTTCCGAGCTTTTTTCTCTTTAAATATTTCGATAATACGTCGATATAATGCAATAAATTGATAAATTTTATTTAACACGATGACAGACATTTTTTTTAAATATTTTGTTGCATCATATATTATTTAGGAATAAATTTTTGTATATAAAATAATTAAGTAGTAATATCAGTGTTTGGTCGGGCATTATTTAAAAAGTTAAAAAGAGAAAAATAGTAACATTTAATTTAATGTACAATTAGATGAAAAGTTTTTTTAATTTTATCACAAATATTGTTAGTGATATGATAATTATTTAATTTATAATAAAATTTTTTCTGCTTAATGATCAACAAAGTTTTTTAATTTTAATTTGTACAACGGAAATGAAAAAAAGTTGAAGTTTTTCTAAAATGAAGAACAAAATTGCAATCTATTTTTAAATATAATTGTACAAGAATGAATAAAATCGCAATATCGATCTCAAATTTTTTTAAAAATCAAAAAGATCGTAAATACAAAATGCTCGAACAAAATAGAAAAAATTTCGATAATCTCTCGCGCACCGGCAACTTTCGTAGTTCAAACGTTCGTGTATCTATGCAACTTTATCGATAAAATAAAATAAAATAAAATAAAATAAAATAAAAAGACAAAAAAAAAAAAAAAAACAACTTTTGTAGACAAAATTTCATACGTCGAAATTTTAATATCGTCGCATCTGAAAATCACGCTCGCGTACGCATCAATTCGATCTCTCCTTCTATTTTTTTATATGACCATCGTCGTTGGAGAGTTTTTGGCTTCGCTCCGTGAACCTAACGCTACCTTCATGAATTTTTCATTGCACTCGATGTTCTATATACATACTTTCTGTCTCTCTTCTTCTCTTTCTTTAATCTACCTCTATATCTCGGTTTGATTTGACTTTAGCGATGGCGATGCAGATTTTATCATTCATGAAAATCCTTTTTCTATAACTTGCTTGCTTCTCTCTATCTTTCACATTTTTTTTGTTTTTTTTTTTGTTTTATTAATAAAGAGAGAGAGAGATTAAGCTTTGTTTTATTATTTGTTTGGCATATCCGATTTGTGTTTTAAGATTTTTATTAATAGATTAGGCGCATACATGCTTGACAATGTATTGTTTTATTGTCTAGATTCGACAGCATTGTCTTATATTTTTATCCTTCGGTTGACAATCGTTTTAAAATATAATCGTTTGATAAGAAAATTTGTTAAAATTTTTACATTTTCTCGAAATAATAATTTATTAAAATTAAAATATTAATGATTGGAAAATATTTAAAAATAGCAATGAAAAAAAACGCTAATTGAATAATAAAATTATACAACTTTAAATGAATCTTCAATCAATTTAATCAGGTGAATGCTAAGCGTCCATTCAATATAAAAAATCTATCACCTGTAAAATACATTTCGAAAATATAAATAATCTTTCGATGAAATTTTATCCATCTTTCGAAATGATTAAATTAAATCGAACGTCGGATTAAAAAATTGTCCAAACTTTATGAAGTTAAGAATTGTAATATCCAACTTTTATCAAAATCAAAGGTGTCGGTAATTTTACAATTTTAAACGAATACACAAATCATTTACACAATTACCGAATCGGATCTCCAATTATTAAACTCACTTGATATTTTAACGATCCAAGCAAACCAGAGCATCGTTTGCTTGTCAATTTACTGCAATCACCAAACGATCATTAACAAATTCCAATCCAAAATCGAAAGAGAAAAATAATACCCAACCCAGCATGACCATCGAATCACCCCTCGTATCCCTATAACGAAACAAATCGCACACAACGATTACGGACACTCGCATCATCCTCTTGAAAATAGAATGAGTAGTAAAGGAAGGGGATCGAGGGACAGACATAATCGAGTCCAAGTTGCGCGTTTTCTATCTCGCAATCCCCTCGCATATACACAACCGCCCGGAGCGCGAGTCTTTTCACTTACCCTCGCGCGGGAGAGAGAAAAAAAAAAAAAAAAACGAAATTCGTCGGTCGTCGAGAATAATCTGCTCTCTGAAATGAATAAGCGAGAGAGAGAGAGCGAGAGAGAGATAAAAGCGTATATCCGAGGGTGATTCGGATAAGGAGGATATTTAGGTAGAGGGAGGGGAATAGTAGAGATCTTTTGAATAATCGAAGATCGCACGTTCCTCTACGCATGTTTCCGTTCTTTGTACGTTGCTTAGATTATGGAAATTGCTTTTTTTTTTTTTTCTGTCCTTGGAAAATTTCTTATATGAAATATCTTTCGGTTTTCTCTCTCCTTGTTCTCTCGAATCGAGAATTTCGTATTCGTTTTTGAAATTGATTCAAGTCGGAAAAATTTATGTACATACATCTTTTTTTTTTCTCTTATTTTTATTATATTTTTTCTATCCCTATGAGTTTGTCGTCTGACTGTGAAGTAACTCGTTTCTGGTATTATTTGAATTTTTAAAATGTTCAGTTTCATGTGTTTTCGTCATGCAGTGGATTATCATACATATGAAAAAAAATTTTTAATACCAACAATAATTTTATTATAATTTTTTACCAATTAATATTAACATTTGAAAATAACTAAAAATAATACAACTTTCAAAGATAAAAAATAAAATAACAAAACTGTTAAAAATTAATAATCTTAACAATAAGTCACCGTAAACTTAATTCACTTTGCAATTCCATAAAACTGATAAAGAAAAAGAAAAGAAGGAAGAGAGAGAAAGACAGATAGCGAGAGATAGAGAGAGAGATAGAAAAAGGAAAAAGATGAAAGGTTGATATTGCGGTATAAAAAAGCTGTCCATCTGCAGTTTGAAGAATTATACCTCGTAAAGATAATGAAATGGACGGCGAAAGAGAAAAATAGTCGAAGCCGTGAAAATGAAGTAAGAACGGAAAGGAATAAAGAAAAGAGGAAAATCCGAGTAATATGCGGATACTTCTGCAATATAATGACAAAAGCCATTTTTAGATTTATGACGCGTAAGTAAATATAGTCGAAACGACCACAATAATTTTTTACTCTCTCTTCTTTATATAATGCCGAAGCTGTTACGTTATACGTAATTTTTTTATTCTCCTTCTATAGTTTTGTCTCTTGTTTACAGCGATTGCTTTATATATATAACGTTTTTTTTTTTTTGTATTTCTTCTCAATAATAGTAGAAAATTGCGAATTCAAGTTTCTCATTTTAATTAATGCACGGGTTATTGATATTAAAGAATGGTGTAAAAATGATTGTATCCCATACATATGAGACATATGCGATACATGTATCTCGATATATAAGGGTAATATGACTATCCCACACAATGGGTATGAAGTTTGCAACGTTAGAGTACAACGAAATAATTATTTACATTTAAATAAAGCTGCTAAAAATGTAAAAATTATATTTAAATCCGTATCTGAATATTTGGTTATGCTATAAAACACTAAGACTAAAAAATATAAATATAAATTTTAAATAAAAACAGTTTTTAAAAAATTTCGTTGGACTCCAACCTTGGAAACTTCAAACCCATCCCACACATTGTCTATATGTATTGTAAAGTGGCGACGTGTGCGATACATGTTTGATTGAATTAAAATATTTTAATAATACTAACGCAATATTAATATTACATTCTAACAATATTGATACAATATCGCAATAGTAACGATACAATATTGTTACAATATTGACGCAATATAGTTACAATGTAGTTTAATATTGTTTCAGTGTTGGTGCAATATTGATGCATTATTTATACATTATTGATACAACGTTGATACTGTTGATACAAGATAATGTAACAAGCTACATTTACATACATGTATTGCATATGCATCTTACATGCAACCATTATAAAATATATATATAGGTAATGCGTGGAATAGTCTCATTTTTCATATGTATCAAGATACATTTATCGCATATTTCTCATACAGTATGTATAGAATACATGAAATCATTTTTACACGGGGATATACTACAATTAATTCAAACAACAAAAAGTAAAATATAAGAAACAATAAAAAAAAAACAAGGATAACACAATCATAAAATGCAATCGAATTATAAATAACATTAAACACAACTGCGACTTAACGTAAATTTAAGTACTTTTTGCATGATTTACTCCCAAGATCAAAATGTAAATGTAAAACGGGCGAGTTAAAAGACGAAAGCGAACGAGGGAACGAGTCAGAAGAGTCGGAGTCGGTTTAAATGGCGCGTGAATCCACGGGAAATAAAAGTGCCAACTGTCGTAAACCGATTTTAAATTGCTTCTGCTAGTATAAAAATCATATTCATTATTCTGAGTAATAATAATTTTCGTAAAATGCGCATTTATTTATTTCTTCGTTTGATTTCAAAGTTACTTTAAACGTGACTCATAGCTTCTGATTTCGCGTTGAGAAATTATTCAATGTTCTTACGTTGAGAAATTGATTACTAAATGGTATAATGAAAGGTTTTTTTTTTCATTTTTCTATGTTAACGTAAGATACAAAAACAGAGATGCAAATACATATATATTATACAAAACAACGACAGCAATTGCTGGTTTTATTGAAGTTATTTCTCGACATTAATTTTTTGTTTTGTTTTTTTTTTTTTTTTTTTTTTTTTTTTTTCCTTTCAATATTATAAAATCGAATCAACGAAGTAACGCGTAATAACGCGAACATAAATATTAAAACCTTACATTTTACCAAAATCCACACACATTATACAAACGAAATTATTAATAAACGTTGATAAATTTTCCAACAACGAACTTTACGAGCCCTGCGTTAAATTTATTAATTAAAATACCAAAACTCTAATTTGATTGATACGACGCAATAAATAGCTATATCGTCTCTCTTGTTAAAATGTGCGCGAGTTTGCGCGTCCTTATATGTATATATATACACACACACACACATATATCCGCGCGAATGTACATGCGGTGATTTTGTAAAACAAAATTAAATTTATCGCTGAATATTTATACATGGAGCACAAATATTTCGTTGTGAGTTTAAGCATATTAAATAAAAATTATAAATTTAAATTTGAAAAAAAAGTTTATTTGCGCGATTTATCGGTGAAATATATATTTATTCGACGCATTAAAATAAATTAATAATCGTTTCGTTTCTTTTCGCGACATTGGTTTTTATAAATTTTACGTAAATATTGTTGAATAATAAATTGATGTGTGTAATTTATTAATAAAATTAACGTATACAGATTAATCGTATAAATAAAATGAATTTTAAATTCGTTATTGAAAATTATTTATTAAACACTAAACCTATACCGTCATCGAATAATCACTAATTGAAAATTTATAAATTTTTTAATTTAACAATTAATGACAAAAAGTAAAAGTAAAAAAGTGAAAATTTGAGTAAAATTTATTGTATGAATAAAAAAAAAAAAAAAAAAAAATCTGTCTACCGTAAATATTCTATATTTTCAATTAAACGCATCTCGACCTTTTAGGAAACGATAAGAAGGAAAAAAAAAGAAATCATCGCTGACATATATCAAGCGTAATAAACTTTCGTATAAACGAAGTGAGTAAACTCGAACCTTACGTATCCTTCACGTGTCCCAAATGACACATTTTCGTAGAGAAAGTGTCCACTTCTCTCGCCAAAAAAAGGGAGAAAGAGAGAAAAATGTCCAACTCAGCGTAACACGTGCAGCACAAGGCTGTTTTATCCGTCCGTCCATCCGCGTTGATTTTCAAACCCTCGTATCTGTTCCCCCCCTCCCCTCCCTCCACCTCTCTCTCTCTCTCTCTCTCTCTTTTCACTCTTTTTCTTAACCCATAAGGTATAAGTTTTTGATTCGCGCGCTCGACGAAGAAGAAAAAGAGAAGCGTCAGCTAAGGTAAAAGAAAAAAAAAAAAGTACTCGGTTCTTTGGACGAGGAAGAAAGATGAAAGAAAGAATAAGAGAAAAAGAAAAAAGAAAAAAATGTTCTCGTTCTTACGTACGGGTAGGGAAAAACGTAATGAAAATTTTCTCTCGCGCTCGAAGATATTTATCGTCTCGAGGGCAAAAGTGCATTTTAAACGAAGAGGAAAGAATAATGCCTCGAGAGGAGGGGGAAAAGACGACAGGTGCGCGAGAACGATTACTCGCCGTGGAGGACAGTTGGATAAGTAAGGGAGAGAAAGAGGAAGAGAAGGAGGGAGAGGGAGAGGGAGAGGAAAGGGGTAGGTTGGCATTGTAACTCAAGCAAAAGAGAGAAATAGAGAGGAAGTAACGGCAGATTTTACACCGTCGGTCGGATCGAACGTCTCTCGTTATTTATGGGATATGGCCGAGAAGAGGAGGACATACGGAAATCGAAACGATTTCACGGATGTTCGCTCTTCTCGGTTTCTTGGCTCTGGATTATTTGCTGGATTTTCTCAGCTCCTTGTTTAAGGGCTGCGCGTTTTGTTTTCACGTCTCCTTGTAAACGTTAGTTTCAAAATCTTGTTTTTTTTTTTTTTTTTTTTTTTTTCTTCTTTTATTTTAATTAAAGTATAAAATATGATTATTATCAACAATATTAATTTAGGTTATTAGTATGCATCTTAATAAATTAAGTAATTAATTGTTTATTGAATAAATTAATTATTTTTCGATATAAATATTCAGCTATAAATTTAATTTTGTTCTGTCAAACTTGTGTGACAAATCAACAAAACACATTTCACAGGAGACCATAAAGCCATTTATTGCATCTCATCAATCAAGTTAAAATTTAATTACCATAATTAATTTAACCTAATACGTGTAATAAAATACAGGTAAAACTGAAATATTGAATTTCTAATTATTCGATAATTTAATAAAATGGAATAAAATAATGTAATCATTCTCGGATTACAATAATCCTTTAATAATAATTAAAAAAAAATATATTTTAAAATTATTTTTTATCCGAAGCCAACTTTAATAATTTTTCAAAAATTAAATTTGTTCCTTTTATAGACTTTAAACCCAAATCCTAAAATTGGCTATAAAAATTCGATTTTCAAATGTCCAGATTCGAAAGGACTTTGATGAAAGAACTTCATTTCTTCTTGTAAAACACGAGCAAATTTTATTCGCTATTTTATTCATCGGTCGAAGTAACATAATTTCGTTTTTGGCTATTATACGTTGAATTACGAAACGAATTATTGAATTTTGAATAAAATTGCGCAACATTCGTTGGCCTCGTATTCGTTGTTGCTTTTGTCGAAAACGTTTACGATGTACAATATACATACATCAACTAGCCGTTAAAAATTTGTAAACTCTATAACAGGACAGTTTTGTAAATGCGATAATAGGACGGTTTTGCTTTTGCGAATGTGAAAAGGTATAAATGAGTTGGTTCATGTAACGCAATAATAACGCTTATGAAACAAAATTTGAATAGCTGCTTTTATTCTTTTGGTTGGGCGTGCAAAATTGTTTGGATTTTCTCTTTTGTCGAAAATTCATTTCCAGCGTTGCTTTTTCATGCAAAGTTTCGTGTGCGCATTATCGACGTGAATTAAAATTTTAATTAAAATATTAGTTGAGCAAAAATAACAAAGTATCGATAAATGAAGTTATTGTATCGATCGATAATAAAAAACAATGTAAACATAATCACCTTAATCAATTCACCAAATGTAAGGAAAGAAAAAAAAAAATTTGTATAATCATTCCTCATAATACAATTATCCATATCGTCATGTCTAATCGTTGATTCGTGTCGGTATCGATTAACGAGAAAAAAAAAAAAAAAAAAAGCCGCGGACACGCGCATACACATAAGATTCAGTTTTCCGGTTTGTGAATCGCGGCATAGTCGGCGATTTTACGTGGCTAAAAAGCGGCGCGTCGATTCCACAGGTGGCCATTGGCATGGATTATCGAAAATCTAGAATGGAACGGCTCGCGTATTGTAGAAGTGACGATGAACTTTCTCTCTCTCTCTCTCTTTCTCACTCTGCCTTTTTTGCATGTTTGTATTGATATACCGATATAAATAACATCATCCGCTTTTTACCTTTACGATGTATTTTGAATGTACATGTACAATATATATGCTTAATGCAAGATCAATCTCTATTTTTTACTCGGTATTGGTTCAACTTTCGATGTTATTTGTTAAAAAATGATGAAATAATTTATAAATTATGTCGTAAAACTAATACTCATAACAAGATTGAAATAAAAAAGTACCCTTAACTACTTTTTTTTATGCATATGTCGCGCTCGAAAAAAAAATCCACTACTCGTCGATAACAAAACTTTCAATCCTTCCCATAAAGTCGAAACTAAAATTTCCGTATCACCTACATTTTTACATACCGTTACATACATTCTGACCCAAAATCCATCCCCAAAAAAAGAAGGATACATTTCCCAATGCAAAATTAAACCATTAACTTTCTCGATGCGAGAGGAAAAAAAAGTAAATAAAATAATCGGAGTTTACTTAACGAATTACGTAGGACACGTGAGGAATGAAAAAAAAAAAAAGCGGAGAAGAAGACCAAAGATAATTTATGTAATTTAGATGCGAGTTTACTTTTTTACGGTAGGTTCTATTGATAAAACCCCCGCGATAACTGTACGATTCGATGGGTAACGCGCCCGCGCGTGTAAGCGCGATTTTAATCTTTAAGGTACTATACATTTATTTTAAGTGTGTGGCGCGTGCTTCGTAACGCTGGCCGCAAAAATTGGTGAGCCAGGAAATGAAGCCAAAATGGATAGCCCCGAATTTGTTGTATTGAGGAGAATTTTATTATTCGTTTTTGTATGACCTTTTTTTTTTTTTTTTTTTTTTTTCAATATTTTTATTCATTGTATCAAACTAACTTAATTTTAATACAATAATTTATAATTATTATTTGTTTGTTTAGTATATTGTTTCAACAATATTGTATAATTCTAAAGATTATTATACGCGCGTGCCATAACTTTCTCATCTTACAATGAAGCTTCGTTTAGCCACGATGAAACAAAATTCACCAAATTTACTTTCTAGCGTATACAAATTCAAACATTAAGTCCATCACGATTCGCAGTCTGCAACGCTTTAGAAAAAAAAAAAAAAAAAAAAAAATAGCAAATTGAATGAAGAACCAAGCAAGCGTTCGTGCAACAACTCACTAGCAATTATGCCATGAATTCCCTCGTACGGTATACCTACACATAGTATACGTTACGATAAAAAAAAAAAAAAAAAAAAAAAAAAACCGGCAACAGAATCGCACAACCGACAACAGAACAAAGAGAGAAAGAGGAAAGGAGCGAACGCCACGGGTGTGTATGAGTGTATGCATGTGCGGTTGAAATTATTTTTCGCGCAATCGTTGCGCTCTCTCCTCCCGAAAATTATGAACTTCGCGCGTTCTGCACTCGGGGGGTATATATATATATATACTTACACCGCGGGACATTTCTATCATACCGTTGTGTTTCTCGTTTCTCCTTTCAGTTGCGGTTGTTGGACTCGTTAGAGGGGTAGATGAATGAAAAGGTAAATGAAAATGATTAGGAGAGAGAGAGAGAGAGAGAATTATTTTTGTTTTATTTTATTTTTTTTTTTTTTTTTTTTTTTTTCGAGATGGGGGAAATGAAGAGTTGAATTTGTAGCGGAGTTTAGGGAAGCGGAAAATAATTGATTTTATTTTATATGTAACTTTTAGCTTTGAAATTATAAATATACTAGCTATTATTCGCGGTTTCACCCGGGTGTATATTAAGTGTTACATCCGGGAATAAAATAATAATTATTCACGTAACATAAAATTAAATCGTCTATGCGTGTGCATCGATTGATAGTCACGTAGACGTATTGCTACTTTTGGACCTACGGTTTCTCGCAATAGTCCTGGCGAGCAGAACGAATCAACGTGCGTTAGCGGTTAAGATAATAAAATAAAATAAAAAAAAAGAGAAAGTTTAGATAATAGAGATAATATAATAGAGAAATTAAAGAATTGTGTATTTTAAATAATAATTGTTAAATAGAGATATAAAAAAATTGAGAATAGAAAATTATTATAAAAGAATGGTATGGAAGGAAGAGGAATAAAAAGCCACTTAACACATCGTTCAATAAGTCCCGAGACTAACCCAGAGATGGTGCTAGTAGTACCAAACTGGCCACGTTTCCATAGAGTGCGAACCTTTACATAAAACGTGTAAAAATTTCACGTCGATCGAATCACAGACAGCAGAGTTATCGAGGTTAGAGTAAAGTCACTTTGTAACTTGTTTGAAAAATGGAAAAAAGCGAGTTTCGCGTGTTGATAAAACATTGTTTTTTAATGGGTAAAAACACCGTAGAAGCCCAGCAATGGCTTGAAAAACATTACCCGGACTCCTCTCCATCCAAACCAACGATTTGTCGTTGGTATGCTGAGTTTAAACGTGGTCGTACGGACACAAACGATGCGGAACGTTCGGGTAGGCCATTGGAAGCCGTTACACAGGAAAATGTGAGTGAAGTGTATTTACAATCCTTCATGAAAAATTGAGCATGAAAAAGGTTTTTTCCAAGTGGGTGCCGCGATTGCTTTCAGTGGAACAAAAACAGCAACGAGTCGACGATTCAGAGAGCTGTTTATCGCTATTTACTCGCAATAAAAAGGATTTCCTGCGTCGATACGTGACCATGGATGAAACATGGATACATCATTTCACTCCGGAGTCGAATCGGCAATCATCTGAGTGGCGCATGGCTGGCAAAAGCCGCCCAAAGTGTCCAAAAACGCAGCAGTCTACTGGCAAAGTCATGGCAAAGTCTGTTTTTTGGGATACACATGGCGTGATTTTCATTGACTACCTGGAAAAAGGTAAATCGATCAACAGTGATTATTATATTGACTTGTTGGTACGTTTGAAGGAGGAGATCGCAGCAAAACGACCGCACATGAAGAAGAAAAAAATCCTTTTTCACCAAGACAATGCACCATGCCACAAGTCCATGAAAACAATGGCAAAATTGAACGAATTGGGCTTTGATTTGCTTCCCCACCCCCCGTATTCGCCAGATTTAGCCCCCAGCGACTACTGGCTCTTTGCTGATCTCAAAAAAAATGCTCCAGGGAAAAAAATTTGGCTCGAATGAGGTCGAGGTCATTGTCGAAACTGAAGCCTATTTTGAAGCAAAGGATAAATCCTTCTATAAACATGGTATAGAAATGTTGGAAAGGCGTTGGAAAGATTGTATCACTCTAAAAGGAGATTATATTGATGAATAAAAATGATTTTTGAAAAAAAATGTTGTTTTCGTTGTTAATCTCGGGACTTATTGAACGATGTGTTACTATACATGCAACTAGACTAACGGATAACCGTGAATCTATCAGGGACAAAGCCGTACTCAACCTTAAGGAAGGAAGTAGGGCGGACTCACCAAGATTAGAAATTGAACATGAAAAATTAAAAAGATTAAAAAAAAAAAAAATGAAATATTTGAAAATTTAGAAAATTAAACTTAGTAAAATAGAGAAAATGGAACTTAGTAAAAATTGAAAATTAGAAGTTGAAATAAAATAAAAATTGAAAATTTAAGATTAAATCCTTTTATTAAAAATTTGAAAGGTCTCGATCGAGCGCACAGAAGCTACTCGGGACGAGGAGAACGAATTGCTTTGAGCTAGTGCTCGTTGGAACTTCTTTTGATGCTCTCTCTCATCACTCTGACGATTTGAGAGAAAATCCCTTTTTTTGTACAAAAAGTTGGCTCATAAGGCCCGCAAGTAAGACGGAGGTAAAAAAATAAAAACGCGGAAGGGACATAAGGCAACGAACGAAAACGCATTTTCCTCCCTTCTTCGGATAATTAACTTAAAATTTAACTATTGCGTAACGCAGACGACGGCAAGGTTACACCCTCGCATCATATGTACAAGTGGAAGAGAGAAAGCATGATATAGGATAAAGGGAGATGAGTATGCTTGGGACTTTTTCCACTCATGCGTTTTCCCTTCTTTAACTCAAAATATAAGCTGAAATTTTTATTTTATTCTTAAAAATTATACGCAAGTATTTTAGAATTATTAATAACAATATATAAAATTAGATTACCGTATAAAAATTATAAAACTGTTGTAAAATTAAAATCAATTATAATATTACTTAAAATTAATTAAAAGAAATAACTAAATGTAATAATAGCTTATTTAGGATTATTATTAATATTAATAATGTCTAAATGTTAACATATATATATATAATGGTTCTAAGATTATTCTTAAAATTATATTTATAATTAAAAGTATATACAAAATTAAAATTATTACTTAAAAATAAAAATCGAGATAATTAAAAATTAATAAATAACGTGAAACGGAACTAAAGATAAAGTTAAATTAGATAAATGTTAAATTTGTATATAATAGTTTTAATTTCTATTTTAATTAATATTAATATTAACAATAATTTATTCATAATTATAAAACCTAACCTTAAAATATATTCTTATATTTTAACTACTATTATTCAATTATATTTTTGATATATTCTATATTTCAAAATATAATGCATTTTTGTAAAATTAAAATTTATTATAAAAAGAATCAATTAAAGTTTATTATATTAAAATACGTAAAATATCAGGAAGGCGTTTAATTGTTTTATGTTCAATAATTGGCCTTAATTAGTTAAATAAATTTGAATTTTAAAATAAAGAAAGATGAAAAAATGAATCTATGCATCCTTAATCCTTTTCTACGTTCGTCGTTTAGGCTGTGTAGTGCACATGTACGCATCTATTTTTAGATAACTCGCCTTCGTAAGCTTTTTCGTACGAAAAGGCATAAAAGAAAAACGGAAAAATTTTTTGATTTTCGCTCGAGGACGTAACGTAAGTGTACAATATATTACAAATACATTTTTTCATTTATAATATTAGTAAGAATTTACAAATAATAATAGTAGCTGCATTTGAGGATCAATAAAAAAAATTACAAATATTTAAAAAATTAAAATATTTTATTCCAATGAAAAAATTTATCGATTTATTAAATATTTTTATTATTAATAATTATTACAGAGATGATAAATTAAAAAAAGTAATGAAAAAAAAGTCGAAGCTAAGCCATAAGAACGCGTAACCTTTAATTTACGAATCAAATTCTAAAATATCAATTTTTATCATTTACGTTTGCATAAACACAAGCAATTAATTCACAAAATAACTTGAAAACTCTAAAATTTTTAATAAAAAAATTTCACGACATTGTAAACGCGGAAACACATGCCTCTCTCTTATCTGCGTATTTGTTCCACTGCGATGCGACGTCAGCGAACTCTCTTTCTCTCTCGTGAACATTAGTGACTACTGAATAAACACACACACACATATATATATATATATATATATATATATATATTCGCGCAATAATCCTCGCGGTCATTGCGCGAGTTTATACGAGTGATTCAACCTTCGAAAGTCCCGTTGACGCGTACAAGCGTTGCGGTCTCGAATGCTGTGTGCTCGTCGTCCTCGTACTTTTCGTCGCTGCTCGACGAGTAGTGCTGGGATCGATGGTTATGGGCCGAATGGTCGAATATGTGCTCTCGCGGATTTCGTCTGCAGCTCGAAAACGGCGCGTTAACGTTTTGTTGTAATTTGTATTACTAGGTTTTATGGCATGCAGGATTTGACGTGGCTTAAGTGTCGTTGTATGTTGTCGTTGAATTTTCGGAAGTATTTTATTTATGTGTAAGATTTTAAAAGAAAATTTAAAAACTCGTGTATGAATTTTTTAATATTTTAATGTTTTTGTAACATGATTTAAAAGCTAATTGAGAAAATCCAAGCCTCGCAATTATTATAAAGCGGTAACCCGACCGTTTCGTACTTTCCTACTAAAATTAACCTCCAACACATTTTATTACAAGCACCAACAACATATTAATACCATCGCCTCATTATCCTCATAAAAATTAAAAAAATAATACAGCACACGCACACACGGCATCGAAAGCTACTTTCGTACAATAACTCGCTCGCGCAACGTATTATACTATGTGTATAAAGAAAAACGGCCGCGCACATAATTGAAAAATAAATTACCGGCTCGATTGTACCGGTATGCGAGAGAAAATTTATTACCTCCAGAGTTTTTTTAACGCGATTTAACATCGATTATGGAAGGTTGGAATAGGACGGAGATAGAAGGATATGTTCTTATAATTATCGCAAGGCTATACACACAGAAATTAAAGAGTCATTAGCTTGTCATATTAGATGGCGAGCTTATAACCGACCACTTGTTAGAGTTTCATAAGAATTATCGCACCCCTCTTACTCTCTCTCTCTCTCTCTTACTTACTATTTCTCTTTTACTTTAACGAAAATTATAGCGTCTTTTTTTTTTTTAACTCGCTTTTAACCCATTAAACGATAGTTTAATTTATTATGAAAATTCACGTCAAGCGGACTCGAAGGGTCGATTTTTTTTTTTTTTTTTTTTTAATTACGTTATTCGTTCGCGTGTTTATGAATTACGAATTTTTCCATTACGCTCGTAAATATTCATGGATATCAAGGATAAACGATCGATTAATCGGTTTTCTCATTATTTTATTCGCGTTACAAAAAAAAAAAAATAATTATAATAATAATACGCAACGCGTAAACAAACCATATGCAAACGACGCACGATGAAAAAAAAAGAAAAATGAAGAAAACTAGAAGCTCGTCGCAGTAATTAAAAAGAGACGCGCGTCGGCATAATAAATTATGAAATTTAATTGTGCATAAAGAAACGATTGCCTCTCTCATGTATTATTCACGAAATTCATAAAAAGCTATCGTAATTTGTTTTTACGTTCGTTTAAAATCGGAATCGATTTAAAAAAAAAAAAAAAAAAATAATCCTCCGACCGTAGGCTGCCACTGAAAATTATACTCAAAAGTTTGCGGTAATTATTGGAATTAATTGGCAGTGAGAGAAAGTTTGGAAAATTTTAGGATTCCCTTGCGAAAGAATGCGATATTTCAAACTTTGTTCGATAACTGTCGATTCTTTTCGATTGGACAGAACGCGACGCGAGTCTCAAACTATAAACTTTTCACGAAAATTCGAAAAAAAAAAAAAAAAAAAAAAAAAACTTCATTCCCCGAAGTGCTCCAGTTACTATCGGTTTTATCG
This sequence comes from Chalcis sispes, assembly GCA_949987625.1. Lineage (NCBI taxonomy): Eukaryota > Metazoa > Arthropoda > Insecta > Hymenoptera > Chalcididae > Chalcis > Chalcis sispes. The sequence goes on along the minus strand of OX465096.1, from coordinate 58,032,095 downwards.
ATTTTCTTCGTCAAATTATTTTTTTCTCTTTTCTCGAGATTCGTTTGTTGAAATCACAGTAATATCTATATGTATTCAAGGTTTAATTAATACAATTAATAAACTTACATAAATTTATAAAATAATTATTGTTAAAAAAAAGTAACGACAGTAGTATTTCATGATCAAAACGATATTAATACGAAAAATAACTCACGATTCAGCAATAAAGAGACTTAACTTCGTTCATTAATTCTCGATAATAAATTCACAGCGACAGCTCACACGATACATTAACGCTATTTAACCCCATTAAAATCACATTTAAAGACAACGAATAATCCAAACCCTTCTTTTCACGTTCCACATCGCGAAACTCGATAACCTTCGTACAAACGTCCGTCGCATAAATTAATCCACGTTGAGCTCTCGGAATTATTTCATCCAAAAATTCGACGACTGTACGTGTCACGCGCCATTCGTTACTTCTGCACTTAACCCACGCTACATTAATTTTCCACCGAGAAAAACGTTTTCCTCTCGCTTACGATCCTCTTAGAGAAGCTTTCGGTCTCTTTCTCTATTTTACGTATATATATATACATACACATATCTCCATATCAATTTTCCTTATTATCTCTCTCTCTCTTTCTCTTCCTCTTCCTCTTCCTCTTCGCGCTCTCGCCTTTCACTCTTCCATCTTCGATGACGCGTACAGTTTGTTCGCTTTCTGGGTGCATCCGACGACGAGCGGAATATCAAAGAGTAAAGCGAGAGGAGAGGAAATATTTTTAGGATATTCGCGTTTGCTTTCTTCTGTTTTCAAAGTAGATCGCTGATATCTGCTCTTTTTTCGAGTTTTCCTCTCACGATGACATGAGAAACTCCGTCGTTTATACGCGATGATGCAAGTGACACTGGGTTAGGATAGTAGGCTATCCTCCTTTTTTCCTTTGGAGAAAGAAAATGTAGAAATTTGATTTCTTGTGGCAAATTTTTATCGTCACGGTATGGTATACACAATTTAGCAAAAACGCGCATAATTCTATACGAAAGCATTGCGTAACTTACACACATCCGCGTTATATATACACGTGCTTTCCCAAACCGTGTCCTAATATCTTTCATTTTAAAAAGAATTTACACTTTCTCAGAGAATATCGGCGTATGTATACGAGTAGTAACGATAGTTCGACGAGCCAAAAGTAACGCAACACAGATACACGCACACACATCCTCTTATCCCGTATAAAAACATATCTCTCGCGCGTAAGACGAAGAAGAAGAAGAAGAAGAAGAAGAAGAAGAAGAAGAAGAAGTACGTATAACGATCGAGAATAACAATAACCATTACATACATATACACATACACACATGTGTATATACCCACGTGAGTAGTACATACATTTTGAATTCGCTCGGTGGCTCGAACGGTTATTTATCCTCGTGGGTGTAATGCGTACATCGCATTCGCTCTATCTTTTAAAAAACTTGCCCCCTCGCGAGTCTTTGCTTTATGTTTCTTCTTAGCTGATGCACCGATGCTCTCGTTATATTATGGCTTATCTCGACTAGTCTATGTTTTACATGTCGCTAGTGAATTCTTTTCTCCTTCTTCTTCTACTATTTTTCTCTTTTCTTTACGCAACGACGAGGATAACGTATCCATAAGCTTTTTTCTTTTTTTCTTTTTCGTACGTGTTTTATGGTTGGCTTGATAAAAGTTATGAAAAGAATTGTTCTCACTCTGTTTTACTTTCGCGTTTATAAAGCGAGCGCTAGATGGAAACTGGAATAAATTTTAAAGTTTATTCGAAGAGATAAAGATTATTCATGTTTTGCGTCATTAATAATATATTAAAGATTACTTAGATTCTGTTGAATATATTTTTCTAATAAACATACGAGTATATGTTTAACATTTACTTTTATCGTTAATAATTATTTTTCATCATTTATGCAAATTCTATATCAAGAACGCCAGTGATAATGAAAAAGTAATAATTCATGATAATGAGGTTCTTATTTAATTACAATAATAAAAATCTGTTATCAAAAAAAAAAAAAAAAAAAGCGATATGAAAAATTTTATAGATAAAATGAACCTGTGATACGCCCCATTTAAAAATGATTGTATGTATCCCATAAATATGAGACGTATGCAATACTTGCTTTTAAATATGATTATCCTACAAATTACCTATATATGTAAGGTATATGTGCGATACATGTTTGATTAAATAGAAATATTTTAATAATAGAAATTCAATATTCATATAACATTGAAACAATTTAAATACGATATTGCAAAAATATTGGTGCAATATTCTATCAATATTGTATCAATAATATTATAATAATGATGCAATTTTGTCACAATATTGATTCACTATTCATGCAATATTGTAACAATATTGATGTAATATTAATAAAATATTGTTACAAATTGTATCAAATTGTATCAAATTGTATCAATATTGCATCAATATTACATCAATATTACATCAACATTGTATTAATATTACATCAACATTGTATCAATATTACATCAATATTGTAACAATATTAATGTAATATTGATGTAAGATTGATACAATATTGATAAATATGCATGCAATATTTTTACAATATTTTTAAAAAATTGTTACAATATTGATTCAATATTGTTACAATAATATTACAACATTGATACAATATTGTTACAATAATGGTACAATAATATTACAACATTGATACAACGTTAATACAATAGATATAATCTAACGAGTGACAATATTAATGCAATTTTGATATAATACTTCAGCATCATTGATACAATATTGTTTCAAATTTGTAACAATATTGTATCATTATTAATGCAATATTGATACAGTATATATGATATTATTCTAACAAGCTACATGTACATACATGTATCGCATATTTTTTATATGGGATACATATGGGATCAATTTTACACCGGACGTTATCACTTTATCGAATCTTAATTTATTTATTCGCGTTTCATTATCCAATAATCTCATCGTAATTTTTTTAGTTATGGAAAAGTTAAATAAAAAAAATATATGCACACACGTCTTTGCTACCAACAATATCTGGATTATACCGCTCAACGCGAACGATCAATCATTTTCTTTCCGACTGATTGCTTTTCAACTCCTCCTTTGAAATAAAATGAAAAATTAAAAAATAAAATCAAATAAAAAAACCAAAAAAGCAGAAAAGGAAACGTTCGCTCGATGCTTCGCCGGGGAAAGAAAAAAAAGTATAAGAAAAAGGCAGGCGAGAAAGCAACGGTGTTAATCCTTCGGCGATTATCGAACGTCTAACGGCTCCGCGTAGATTAGCGGATAAACTAACCGGTAACGAATCAGACGCGCCGATCGCGTGGAAAATAATCGGCGGGGAGGAGCTTTTTTTTTTTCGTGTAAGCGAGAACGCGTTCCAACGTTGCGAATTGGTTGGCTTTAGATCTCGAGGTTTGCGGTTTTTGTAATACCGATCACGTCAGTGGGAGAACTTTTTTCTTCTTATGTATTGTAAGAGTGAGTAAATTGAACTTTTAAAAACTTTAGTTTAATTTTAGCTAATTTACGTAGTTCTGTTGAATATTTTCTAATGAATTATATTTATTCGAAAGTCTCATAGGATTAAAAAATCTTTAAATATTATCCATAAAACGTTAATTACAATGAAAAAAAGAAAAAAATTTTTTTTCGACAAATTTTAAAGAATATACGAACATCTAAAATCCATTTTAAAAAAGCAAAAATAATTCTTCGTAAAATATATTCATTCGGTCATTTTTCACAAACAACCCATCCACCCGAGCGCGTTTCCAAAACTATTCATTCCCCTTAAAAAATTCCCGCATATAGCACGCAAACGTCATGCACAGGGAGAAAGAGAGAGCAAGAGAGGGAAAGAGAGAAAAAGAGAGAGAATTCAGAGGGAAGAGTCGTCCAACGAGCGTAGGTGCAACGAACCGAGGATCACACACACACGCATGCGCGCGCATAACAGTTCGCGTAAGTTAGCCGGGCGATAACGTTACGCGGCTTCGCGCGCTTAACTCCAAACGGGAAATTTCTCTCTGCCGGACTCTCTCTCTCTCTCTCTTATGCAACTAGAGAAGCGGAGGTGAAATTTATATAATACGGCCTATGTGCACTCGAGCGCGTAGTGCCCGAGAGTTGGATGCCGGCGACGCCGCCGCCGCCGCCGCCGCCGCCGCCGCCGCCTCCGCGCGACGGAAGTTTCGAGATGTTTACGGGGATGTTTAACGTCTCTTTAATCTCTTTTAATGGATTTAACCATATACGCTCATTTCGAAGAGATATTATTTCGCATGCTTTAACGTTGTAAAGATTTTTTAAATTATTACTCTTACTTATTTCCATATCTTTTTTTTCCTTCTTTTTTTTTTTTTTTTGTTTTTTTGTTTTTTGTTTTTTTTTTTTTTTTTTTTTTTTTTTATATAAACTATTTGAATTTCCGACAATGAAAAATCGCCCAATTATTTAAACGGGAACTTTTCTCGATATGTTTTTTTAATACTCATCAATTTTATCTTTGGTTTGATAAAAAAAAAAAAAATAGGGAGAAAAGAAAAAAGGTACTTTTGAAATTTCGAATGTGACTTTGCCTCGCAAAACTTATCAAACAAAGTTACGAAGGACTCTTGATAAATTTTAAGAGTCTTCAAAAGCGAAGCTAAGAAAGCAATGTATATAAATTAAGTTATCCAGCTTGACAGTTTTGATAGTTTACGTGAGTGACGCGAACTTTATAATTTTTTAAGGTACTTAAATTATTATTATACACATAACAATACAATTGTTTATTTATTTTACATCATATTTATTAGTGAATCAAGGATTACCAAAATTACGGAAAAACAAGAAGAAAACAATTAGACGAAAAAATAAAAAGCGATCGATCGTGCTTTCATCATAATTTATAACGCTACGCGAAATAAAACTCGCTCGCTAAAGCTCTCCTTGATAACAAAACCAATATACAATTTTCGGTAATTCGTAGAAAGTTATACCACCCGTAGACGACGTCTTCGGTTGAACGTGACGCGATCTCGATTTCGGAAACTCTCGCGGTCGATCCCTCGTATATACATATCCGTGAAATAACAGTGGTCGAAAGAGAGAGAGAAAGAGAGAGAGAAAGGGAGAGAGAGTTGTATCATCGGCGAAGTTCTCCTCACGGTGAATGACTCGTTGTTTCTTTTCGACGACTTTGTTTCTCTTCTCTAATCTCGATCCTCGCGTCTGACTGTTTCTGCTTTCTCTCTCTCTTTCTCTCTCTCTCTCTCTCTCTATGTCTGTTCTTGCTATCGGAGAAGATCGGATGTTTCGAAGCTCGAGATAGTTTGTGTACGAGTTTGAATTGTGAATTGGTGAATGGCATTGGTTTCGAATGAGACTTTTACATGCGTTTCGAGAGAGCTAGGCTTTGTTTGAAAAAAGTTTTGGCCGGCGATTGAATTAGAATTAAAAAGTTATCAAGAAATTGTGACGCGCATGCCGTTACGTAAAATTGAAGACAAGAACATTTATGTAAAGTTAGATTCAAATTTTAAATTCAAATGCGAACATGCAAAGCCGCATTATAATTTATATAAATAATTTTATAATTTTCGTTCGATGTAAATTTGTCTAAAAAAATTGCCCAATTAGTTTATAAAATGTTAGGTCAACAAAATCCGTAATGAATATTGACGATGTTAAATAAATGACTCTTTTAACGGATTTTCCTTTAATAAACTGATTTTTTTATTTATTTATCAACGAGCGCGAAAATTCAGTTATATCTCGTAAATCGCAAGCTTTTAATCGAAATGTCTAATCAAAATTGACGACTAATACAGAGTGTAATCAAAGAGTGTAAATTCGTTAAAAATCAATGGTAAATTTATTTTTTAAAATACACGCTTGCCATGTAAAGCTCGAATGGAAAAATTTGAAAATCAAAGGATCGATTCCATGCAATAAACGTACTTACAGAAATTCTCTCTCTCTCTCTCTCTTTCTCTGTGATCTACGCGAATTTAATTAGTCTGCAGCGAGAGAAAGAGAGAGAGGGGTAACAAACGCACAATCGCGGACAACATGAAAACGTAGCGAATCGATAAATTCTCTGCGCACACGTACACACACCCGCATGCATACAAGTTATTGTCATTATACATCGGTTTGATTGCCATGCGATTAAACGTTTCGCGTCAAGCTTGATCCGCTTAAAACTGGCAAGCGACGGGGGAAGGGGAAGGATGAGTTAGACAGAAACGCCTGTATGTGTATATATACACATATAGTCGCTCGCACGAACGAGGTTATCGAATCGAGAGTTTCGAAGCGAGAGGTCAGAGATCCCGAGAGACACTCCGTTCTGAGGTTACATCTTTCGCCTCATTGAAAGACACACACACACACACACACACACACACACACACACACACACACACACACACACACACGCGCGCGCGTGCATACAAATGCGCATGAGCGTATGCACACAGCAAAGAGACAACGGGGATTTATTGCCACTACGAGAGGTACAATGAGGAATGAGGAAGGAAGGAAGAGAAATACACGCTACATCGACGGGTCACTCTGGCTGTTTTGTCACGCGCGCGACTGAGATTTTCAAGTGACGGCTCTGTGGTTATAACGAAATCAGAAGATATTTTTCGCGCGTCGTGCGGTGCAATACCTTGGCGATGATTCGATTAAAATATGCTCGGTTGAATTTTCCGTTTGTTAATTATTTGTTTGTTTGATTTTTTTTTTTTATTTATTTGCAATAAATGTAAGAAGGTTTCTAAATAATTAAATAAGATGTTTCACTAGAATTTGCATCAAACATGTATCCATCTGAATATTTGTATCTTGAGGTTTCTTTAGTTTGATTGCAAAATAAAAAAAAACATCATGAATTATTTTACCAAAGTACTGAATTTTTTATCAAGCTAATTACACAACTTGTATATAAAAAAAAAAAAAAAAAAAAAAAAAAAAATATTTTTAAACATTTAATTTTAAATATGCAACGCGTACAGCGTCAATTTTAACAAATTAAAATTTTAATCGTTTACATCGACAAATGAAATAATAAGCTTCAAAGTTGTAAAAATGATATATTTCAATTCACCGAGAGAACCTCTTGTCCACAGCGGACGAAAGAAAAATCGCGTCGTTAACGAACAACGAGATCAAACGTCACAACGGCGCATAAATTACATAAGTCGTATATATTTATGGCTCGAGTACGTATAAGCCAAAATAAAACGTACGGCTAAAATTGATTTCCGTTGTAACGCGCGGCCCGGGCTCTCGCAGCTAAAATCCATGTCGAAATGATTAAATAGGAAATACGATATATTCCTTTTATATATATTTATTATAAATATATAAATGAAATATAACAAAGGGAATATCATCGAGAGCGCGTAGGAAATTTTAACGGTAAATCTGCCGTGGTAAAGCTATAAGCCAAGAGTAAAATTACTTGATACACGCGCATTTAATAGCTTTATATCGATGAAGAGAGAAAGAGTCAGAGATAGAGAGAGAAGAGGGAGGGGGAGGGAGGAGAAAGGGCAAAGCGTGCATTTCACGATTCTCTCTCGCGACAAACGCGCGAACAATATTAAAATTCAATTCGCGGGCTCGAGTACGGGGGAGAGAAGACCCCGGCATTCCCGTACGGGATTACTTTTTACCCGAGTATAAAATATGAATATAATTGGGAATTTCGGATTAATATTCTATCTCTCTCTCTCTCTCTTTGTATCCCGGAACAATTAAACGCGCGCTTATGCGCATATTTAATACTCGATACTGCGTTCGGCTTGAACTTTTACTTTTTGCCCCCTCCCTTTTTATTTGTTTTAACGACAGATTATTTTAAACGAGTTGGAACGTACAGTTTTATAATTTTGTACCTCTTTTGTTTTTATTTATTTTTTTTTTTTAATTCGAATTGAACGTCGTCGAATAAAAAATTTGTAATATTGTCTATCGAGTTATACAATTTTATTGACTATACTAGTCGAACGAAATAAAAACAATTGATCTATTAGATTACAATGCTTAAATTGATCGTTGAAAAAGTAAACGTTGCTATTTTACTTTTGGCTTTAATTTAATTTCGTCGTTCGCCAATTGATTCCATTCCATTAAAAATTCATCGAATGCCTTTCGATTAGAAAAAAATTAACTATTTTATTTAATAATTAATAATTATATTTAAACAATTGAGTGCATTTTATATTTTTCAATAATAAATAATAAATAATTGTAAACGATATTCAAACAAAGTCGATCGAATAAAAAAATGTTCCATGTCGATGGATATTTTCTATCACTATAATCGATTAAATTATTTGTAAAATAACGACTTGAGATATATCGAGCTTTTAAAGTTTATTTAACGCTTGGATTTGTTTTTATCCACAAACTTTTATCAAAGCCATTTCGTTAAGGTTGATTGTTACAGCACCCAAAATTGAAAGGCACTTGTCGCAATTTATCAAATGCTTTTATACAAAAAAAAAAAAAAAAAAAAAAAAAATTAACAGCTAAAATCAAATTACTTCACTCTCTAATTTTTCTCGCCAACGTTGTTTCTTTTTTACATTGTCGTAAAAGCTTTTAAACTTTAAATCGTGCACGATACGATTGAACAAATCCCAACCGTTCTATTGATAATTTATTTATAAATTTTCAAATTTATTTTACGAATAATCTTTCCATTGTATTAGGTACCCATACAAGCACTTTAAATCTATCTTTGCAACGTAAAATTAAAATTTTTTAGTCAAAAAATTGCTTCGCGAAGAAATATCACCGACGAAATTCAATAACTCCCTCGAACAATCCCGTAATAAAATCGGCATCGTTTCGTTCTCTCTCGATCGCCCTAAAGCTCGCTACGTTTTTAACCCCGTGCGCGCTTAATAAACGTACAATACGCCCGTGAAATTTTTTCAAAACAATAAAAGCTCGACGGTGAAAAAGAAAAGAGAAAAAAGAAAAGAGAAAAAAACAAAAAAAAAAAAAAAGGAAAACATTCGAAACCGCAAGGTAAACACGTGCGCGCGTGCGCGCATTGGAAATAAAGCAAGCGTATGTATTACAGTTTCGATTCGTTCTTTTACAAATTCAACAATAAAACCTTCTCCACCTCCTCTTCTCCCCCACCCCCCATTTTTCATCCTTCCTCGCTACCCTAATCAATCGAATCAAAAAAAAGCAGAACGCTGCACCGTGCGAGTATTCCATTTCACCTAATGGTTACTCTTCGTTTTTATAAAAAAAAAAAAGAGAGAAAGAGAGAGAGAGAGAGGGGAGGGGGAGAGAGATGTACACAATTTGTTTCGAAACGAACTCTCGTGCTTTTTTGGAGGTTGGAAAAGAGACGCTCGGTGGACGTCCACACGTGCACACGCACACAGGGCAGAGTCGGCTTTTACGATAGTTTATTTGCATGCAACTCTCGTGTGTAAATAGCGCGCTTGTGCTCTCCGCGGGTGAGAATGGAGAGAGGGTCGACTTTCAAAATTAAATTTTCGACCGCTCGTATGTGTATTAATGAAACGATGGGAGTAAAGAGATAGAGAATGAGAGAGAGAGAGAGAGAGAGAGAGAGAGAGAAAGAAAGAGTTTTTCGATTAATTCGTATGTACATGTATATATGTGCATGTGCGTATGGTATACAGGGAGGATATCGAACTTGTAGGTTACCCTCGAACCGCTTGATTTTACGAGGCTGAATTAATATGGAATTGAATTTCGAAAGGCTCTACGATGTATATCGACTACCGTAAGGATGATGATTCTCTTTTTTTAATGGGTATTTCATTGGTGCATACTTTTTGAGACGGAACGCGTGGTGTGGAGGAATATCGTTACGAGCTCCATTGCGGTTTATTTCGCTCATTATTCTTTTTTTTTTTTTTTCGTTTATTTTTTTTATGGTTAAAATTTGTTGTTTGTTATTGTCTTCTTTTATTTATTTATTAATTTTTTTTTTTTTTTATTATCTTTACCGACTGAATTTTTAAGTCGATGTAGCATAGGTATTTTAATATTCGGAGTGTATATGATTTTCAAGAATACAAAAGACAATGAAAAAGTAAAAAAATTCATAAAAGTTAATACCTCGTTTTATTACAATAACTTCAACCCAAGCAAAAAATATGATAAATTGTTTAAAGATGTTAAGTTTAAAGATGTTTAAAGATAAAAAATTTAAAATCCAATATTCATTATCTCTTAATCTAATCTTACTAACTGGCTAACTAGAAATTTCTCTCTGCCGGACTCTCTCTCTCTCTCTCTTATGCAACGAGATAAGCAGAGATGAAATTTATATAATACGGCCTATGTGCACTCGAGCGCGTAGTGCCCGAGAGTTGGATGCCGGCGACGCCGCCGCTGCCTCCGCGCGACGGAAGTTTCGAGATGTTTATGGGGATGTTTAACGTCTCTTTAATCTCTTTTAATAGGTTTAACCATATACGCTCATTTCGACGAGATATATTATTTTAGCTTTTTCTGTTCTTAATGGAATATTGATTGCTAAGAATTTTATCCGGCAACGTTTGTTTGTAATCGGTGTCAACATGTAGCATATTACATCGTTGATATAAATAATTCAACGGCGGAATTGAACAATAAAAAAAATCGACTCTCATCAATATCCGCAGTATTTCTCGCGTTCTTTCTGTCACTTTCTGTCCGATTAACGCGAATTTAATTAGCCAGCGAGAAAGAGAGAGTAGCGAGTCAAAAAATTCTCATGTACATACATAAGTATATTTTGGAATTCCCTCGTCGCTGTACAGATATTGTAACATCCGAGAAAAACTTTTCGTCACATTCCGCCTTTCGTCTTCTTCCCTTTACGCTCCTTATAATTCCTGTCCACCAAAGGTTCTCCTCTCTCTGTCTCTCTCTCGGTTTCTCTCTCTCTCTCTCTCGACTTTCACCAGAGCGGAAACATTCTCTCTTTTTCTCTCGCGCGTTTGTGCGCACAAAGCGTATACATACACATAGCCTGCTTCTCCATCTCTTCTCGTTTCTTCCATCTTGCCGTATAATAAAATCGTCTTTCCGTTTTTCTCTCGCAAGGAAAACTACCGCCTCTTTCCCCCTTCCTTACCTCCTCTAACCTTTAGCACTTCTGGAAAATTCTCGATAACAGCACGGCGCATCCTTGACGACTTTCATCTCGTTCACAGGTCCTCGAAATTTTTCGCTCACAACGATATATAACTAGAGAGAGAAATAAAGAGAATGAGAGAGAGAGAGAGAGAGAGAGAGAGAGACAAGGGATTTTACACTCGGTCGGGCGTTACCAAGTCCAAGGCGTTAAACTCCTTCCTTCCGCGATCTTTGCCACCTCGTACCCGCTTTGCTTTCTCTCTCTTTCTCTCTCTCTCTTTCTCTTTCTCCATCTCCCTCCCTTTGTTTCTATTCACCTTTATCGCCGCGTTTATAAAGACAGAGATTTTTCCTCTACGATACACGTGTCTAAGGAGAAAATCTCGATTCTTTTGTCTTTTATTCTGCTCTTTTTTTATTCTTTGTTTTTAGCTATCACTGCTGCCGGTGGAAATTATTTCGCGAGCGAAAAGCTAACGACGATTTTGCAACGACTAATTTTTTTTGTTTGGCTGAATATTACTTTAGGGAAAATAACGGCTCAAATGGTTAGTTTTTTTTTCGATTTTTTGTTTTTGATTTAAAACATTTTTTATCGGTGTCGAATAATTGTAATGCAGAAATTCATAATAGCGTTTTATTTATTTTTTTTTTTTTTTAAGTTTAATTTTTGGTTTTTAAATAAATAAATGCTTCTCGTTCGACGAGAAAATTTAGAAGAATTTATACGATAATGTCAAAATTTTTGTATACCAGACACTGCGTAAAATTTTATTTTGTATTTATATGCGATGAAATTTTACGCAGCTGAATTGTTTTATTTGTAAAATGAAAAAAATAAATTACAAATAAAGGAAATACATTCACACGTAAAAAAAATATATATTTCGCTTAAAAAAATTCCATTCTATTGCATTACAACGACTCACAATTTAAGATTCTATCTTTTTATCGAGAATTAGTATGTTTGTATCAAAAATACTGAAAAGATCCTCAATGAGATTTTATCGAATCACGCTGTTTAAGACAATATTATTCAATTTCTCTCTCTCTCTCTCTCTCTCTCTTTTTCTTACTTTCGAAGACGAAGAAGAAGAAGAAAAAAAATAATCTGCGATGTTGTGTAACGTTAATAAAAATACCTCGAACACATCGTGTTTCTTACCGTACCTCCGATTCCTTTCGAATGTCCGTTTTCTAAAATCGCGAAAAGGCAAAATCCAATTTTCCGAAAATCCTTCTATACATGTTTGCATGTAAAACGTATATAGCTGCTACAAAAAATTTCAACTGGTTTCATCATAATTGTGGGGGTAAGTGACGATTTTTGCGCGATAAGACGACGGCGTAGTAACATTTCATCGGACGATATCTCTTTTTGTGTAAACGGTGGATTTGGAAATAAAACCGATCGTTATGTATGAGATGGAATTTACACGTGTAATACAGCGAATAAACGAATAAAGAACATGCGTTTGTGGAGGATTAGAAAATACCATTATGAATAAACGTTCGTAGATGTATTAAAAATAGTTAAAGAACGTTGCACGATTATTTGTCCAGCCTAAATTAGTCATGTCAATGTCCAATTCTCATCCCAAGAGCGACTAAACAATAAAATAAAAAGAAAGAAGCGAAAAGCTAAGTCCTAAACATTACACCATCGCCGTCGTTTTTCAACGACTAGCTGGGCGCTCGATTCAACCGGTCATCTCGAATCTTTCCACCGAAACGATCACCGTACAACCACGGCATCACGCCGGCCCATCAAAAGCTCCAACGTAACGATTTGCATAACCCAAGCGATAATAACAGCCTCCTCCCCCCACCTCCTCTCTCGACGATTTACGACTCGTACGCGTTCGCGCGCACTAGCCTATATCATCTCTCAACCTTTATAAACCAGGCGAAACTAACTAATGTGCGCCGGGGGTATGTAGAAGTGCACTCGGTTTCGCTTTCGTGCGCTCTCGATGCTCCTCGAGGAGAGAGAAAGAGAGAGAGAGTATACGGCCAACCGGACGTAGTCGAATATCAATTCGACCTATATCGAGCTAGTTTTGAAAACGTGTATTTTATATGTGTATATATATAGATATATTTAGAGACGGTTTTATTCTTCTCCTCATCTTTCGCATATATACACACATGCGCGCGCGCGCGCGTACCATGCTCGATCCACGGCAAATCCATGATATATCTTTTAAGCATCTCCGCCGGCGTACGTATTTCTCGTTTCATTAACCACGAAGGCTCGAGAGTTTTCGGTGCAGAAAGGGTCTCTTGCATATGGTTCCAGAGGGGCTTGGGGAACGTGAAGTGCGTTCTGAAGCATGTTTGCTTTATTCGAGTGCGCAACACCCGCGCGCGTGCGCACGTGTGCGTGTATGTGTGTGTGTGCGTGTGCGTATGTGTTTATGCCTTTTTATGTGTAACGGAGATACGGATGATTTTGTGTGCGTTGTTTTATAAATAAATGTTCGCGTTGAGAATTTCGTGATAAATAAATTGGAATAATCTTTTTCTTTATTCTTTCGCGTATCGATCTTGTTTTAAGAAATAACTCGTATAAGATTAACGAATTCTCGTCTACTTCTTAGAATGCGATATTATCATTAAATTGAAACTTCGTCCGCGTGTACTTTATTAAATCGTAAAGGAAATCATTTACATAAAAAAAACTGTAGTGTTTTACAAAGCCGCGCATATATACACCGAGAAAGAGCGAGAAAGCGAGAGAGAGAGAGAGAGAGAGAACAAGGAAAGCAAAATAAAAAAAGAAACCGAAAAATAATAAAAATTCAAAGACGCGTTCTTTGCGTTCCTTTTGTAAAAAAAATAAAGGCACGCGCGTATACACACACACACACACAGATACACGTTGAATTCTGCAAATTTCGCGCAACAACATTGCCGAGGCACTCTAAGCACAAAAAAGCCTTGAAATGAAATATTTACTTGTATCCTACATGAAGTCACCCGTAGAAAACAGTAGAAAAAAAGAGGAGGAGTAGGAGGAGGTGGAAGTGGGGGGAGGGAAGGAGGGAGGGAGAAGAAGAGGCTGCATTTTCATTTGCGATGTCGGCTTTGTTATTCGGCGCAGAAAAATCCTTTGGGCTATAACTATACACCCACTGCGCACTTCACTCGCTCGGCGATTGTTCTTTCGAGTCTCTACTTTGTGTATGCATCTCTCTCTCTCTCTCTTCAAAGGTCGAGTAAGAACCTTCCTCGTGATTCCTCGTCGTCCCTACAACTACTGCCACCTAATTCCAAGCGTCTCCCTTTTTTTTCCGTAAAACGCAAAAGACTTTCTTTTGTATTCCTCTCTCTCTCTCTCTCTATTTTTCTGTTACTCTTTATTTTAGGTTTTTTTTTTTTTTTTTTTTTTTTTTTTGTTTTTCGTTTTATCTCGCTCCCTTTAAACGCGTACTTGCGCGAGTCTTTCGATACGTGACACAAAGCTACGTCAAAAGATGGAGGACCGAGCGTAAAAGGACGCCGACTCCACGCGCTCGTGATTATCAAAACTGTCAAAGTTACGTCCCTGTGTTACTAGTACATGTGCACTCGTATTTTGTTAATGAAAATTTTCGTACGACGCGCGTTAAAATTTTATCGTTATTTCTTTTTTTTTTTTTTTTTCTCTCTTCTTTTTTAATTTAAAAGCTCTTTGTTGGGAGTGCGACCATGTTATATATGTATGATACTTTCAACGATTACGTTGATCGACGTTATTTGAAATTGTAACTTGGATGTATCTTAATAATACTTTTGTTGAAAGTTAGTTCATCGTAAAAAGAACGCAACCAAGTTATTCGGTATGTAACGATGAAATATTAAAGTGTCACTAACACTTGATATATTTTGTGACTCCATTGTAGGACTCACTTTCATACAATTTATCCAATCAATAATTAATATAAAAAAAAAGAAATCGCACGCATATAATCCTTTCGTCATACAGAAAATTTATCAAATAATCGCGTTCTCGCTGCAACCGTCACCAAACGCTATTATAACCCAATACGAGGAATACGCACAACGCGGGCATTGGATATCGCATAAGATGCCCCGGAGCGATGTACACACGTACACGTTCCACGGTAGGAGCGCGAAGCGGCGTTAATACGACCTTCGACGTATTACTCCTCTTCGTCTATCTACACACA
Organism: Chalcis sispes; assembly: GCA_949987625.1. NCBI lineage: Eukaryota > Metazoa > Arthropoda > Insecta > Hymenoptera > Chalcididae > Chalcis > Chalcis sispes. The sequence continues at coordinate 58,016,764 of OX465096.1, read as the reverse complement.
TACACATACGTACACGTTAACGTAACGGTCAACCCCGCGGCGATTTTCGGCGGATTATTCGGATGATGCGGCCGCCGTCGTAGTCTACGTCGTCGCGGAAACAATCCGTCGGCGCTCGAGATTATCGACTACGCAGCTGTTCTCTCGGCTACCGCCGTGGGGGGAGGGGGGGGTGCCGATCCGTACGCTCGGATGACGATGAATTTTATGCGCGCGTGCAAATTTGTTCTCTAAATTGAATCGATCTAATAGAGTAGCTGTCCCGCTTTATCTCTCCTCCTCCTGGTGATGGCTAATTTTCGCAAGAGTTTTTGATGGATGGGTAAAGGAGCCGTGTACGGTATATTGAAATGTGCATGTGTATGTAACTCGATTGAAAAGTTAATTTTCGATTTATTTATTCCGTTAGGTTATGGGATATAAATGTATTAAATTGGCGAATATTGCGAAACGATGCGAATAAGAAATTACATCGACATTGGGCAATTTACAACGAATAGAGCCCATTGAATTTTGATTATTAGTCCCGATTATTAGGATGATAAATATTTGAATGGTTTTGAAATGCTGAAAGATTTTCAAATAAATTTAATAATCAAAATTGATGAAAAAATATCGATTAAACAAATAGTTTATGAAATTTTATTCAAATTTTATCTATGTATTTTTTTTTTTTTTTTTTTTTTTTACTATAGAAAGTCGAATATCAAACATATTTTTTCGGAATTTTTAATATTCTTCTATTCATCAAAATTATTTGTAAAATTTTCAAGGAATTTTTTTTTATTTTCAATTCGACAACAAAGTGATATCAAAATACAATCGTACGAGGTTCAATAATAATATTCAAAATAATAGTAAAAATGAAATTTTTTCTTTTTTTTTTTTTTCTTTAGACATGTTATTGTGATTGAAACATACATGTCGTTATAAAATTAAAATCAACACAGATTGTTTTTTTTTTGTTTTTTTTTTTATGCAACAAAATCTCATCCGTATCCCAATATTATTTTCGACACTTATATCCATCTCTTGCATCACAAACTTTTTCGACAATCATTCGCTTCTCTCTCTCTCTCTCTCTCTTTTTTTGAAATAAAAGAAAAAAAACAATATAATCATCGCACCCTATTCACGAATCATCGCATTCGTCATCTCAACCTCGCACCACTCGAACATCGCGTCTTTATCGCTTGATACTTTCGACATACATACACGCGCGCGCGCGCGTGTAACGACGTTTTTTTCCAGATCGACGATTCCGGAGGGATAGTTAGACGCGAGACCCTCTTCTCTTAAAACACGATAACTTTCGGATTTACCAAGCCGGCGTCGAGCGGTTATATCCGCCTCCCTTCCCCCTCCATCGCCGTCGGCGTGAAATAACACTTCCTTAATTACGATTTATAGGAGACGTAGACAAGGAAGAAACGTCTCGAGTGCTATGATGGAGCGCCGATGCGTGCGAGGAGGAAGAAAACGATTTTACGCACGAGATACGTTTTGTTTTTGTCGTCCCTGTGGGTGATTCGGTACTTGTTTGTTTATTTTTTTTTTTATTTTGTTTTTTTTTTTTTTTTTGTTTACTTTAATTATTTGTGATTTTTTTTTTTTTTTTCTCTATTAAAAGTGTATCTCGTACAATTATTGCTATAATTTATACTGAGTTTGAACATTATTAAATAAATAAATTAAAAAAAAGGGTATATTTTTTGAAACTATGTAAAATTTGAAAATATACTTTTGTATCTTTATGATTTATAAAAGTTACTTTAATCATGAATAATTTTACATTGTTTAAAAGTTATAAAATATAATTTCGACTATAAATTGATTTCATTTTAATGAAAAACTATATAATTAAAAGTTAAGTTCGTTTTTGTATAGTATTTTATACGATTTTTTAGTATTTTACAGATTCGTTGAATTTAAAATTTTATCGTTAAACAAATCGAGCAATAATTTACTTTTGAAAAAGTAACGTTTAATTAAATACATTTTATTAAGAATGTATTATTCAATAAACACTTTCATTTTTATAGCGATTAAATTTCATTAAAAAAAAAAAAAAAAAAAAAAACCATCATATTTAGTAAAAAATTCAAATATATTCATTGAAACAAAATTTATTTTATAATCAACTAATTCTCTCGGTACATATAGAGTTCACTGTAGTAAGTTCAAAATTAAAATTAACAGGTACACGGATCAGAATAAACAAAAAAAAAAAAAAAAAAATAACCCGTCACTCTTTCTCTCACTCTCGCGCGTGCGGGCGCGCAAGCAGTTACGAAATTTCTATCGCTATTTTCTTTACGCTTACACATCCCAAAACGTACTTGAAACACGGGGCAGCCTAGGAAATAAACAAATCCCAATCTCTCTGAGCTTTCGAGTTCTCCGAAAAACTTATCTATACGAGTGTAAAAGAGAAAGAAAGAGAGAGAAAGAGAGAGAGAGAGAGAAAAGGAGAAAGTAACGCGCTGGCGCCTTTGGCTCGCGCAAAGTCCTTCCTCTTTCTTGTACTATAAGACATATCTTCGGAAACTTAACTCGAGTCAAAACCTAAAACGTAAACATTACCACCGAGTACCATTTTCAAAGTCAACAAAAAAGGAGAGGTTTGCCGTTCGAGCATCGCGACTGCGAAAAGGTTATATGGAACGTAACGTTCATTGCGTCAATTAAAGAGATCCACACACACACATCTATACGCGTACACGTGCACAGGCGCACACGCGTAGAGACGCGTGGAGTAGTAGCAAGTTCTCCACCTCGCAAGGCTCGCGTTGTATAAATAACATCGAATGCGATTCGCGCTCGGAAATGGAACTTTTAATTGGCTGCAAGAGGCGAGAACGAGCGCGAAAGAGAGCGTGGCGAACGCGTGTTGTATATATGTATATATATATGTGTGTGTGTGTGTGTGTGTAGATAGGCGAAATTACTACGTCAAACTTGCAGAAAGGAATTGCGCTTTTCTCCTTTCCTCCTTCTTCGATCAAAGTCCCGTAGGAAAATAAACACAACTGACGAAAGAGAGAGTGTATGTGTGAGAGTGAGAGAGAGAGAGAGAGAGAGAGAGAGAGAGAGAGAGAGAGGAAGTGGAAGAGTAGCGAACCCGTTAAACGATAACTTCGATGCGTTACTCTAACAGTTTTATGTACATACATCTCGACTCGTAGACTCTATATATATATATATATATATATATATATATAACTTGATATCGATTGCGCAAACTTCGTTCTTTTTTTTTTTTTTTTTTTCATTCGACGGTGGTTGAACGATTCGAGAAAAAGAGAAAGAGAGAAATGTGTATTTTACGCGCATTGAGAAAAGTATGATATCGCAGGGGCAAGAGTGACGATACTAGTAATTCAAATCTACTCGAAAGAAAGAAAGATAATTGATATTATTCTTGGGTTATTGTTGCCGTTACCGAACCAGAGTATTTCTCTTCGCCTTCTCTTTCGCTTAAGGGGTTACCCCCACTTGCGACTTTGAAAAAATCGATTTTTTGTTAATTGCATTTTTTTGAAGTATAAGTATCTGAGAATATGACCTGGAAATTTCAAGTCGATCCGAACAAAATTGACTGAGATATGAGCGTTGAAAGAGAAGAATTAACTGAAAGAATAAACTGAAATTAAAACTTTAAACGCGTTTTTCTCGAAATGGCATTTCTGAAGTCGGTGACCAAGATTACTCGAACACTAATAAACCGATCTTCTTGAAATTTTGCAGGCTTATTTAATACATAAAAATGTAGTCTTTAATCGTTCGATTTTTTCGTTAAAATCGAACCATTAACTTTGACTGTCCGCCATTTTGTGAAAAATAAATATTTTTTTAAATCCTTCGATTAAAGACTAGTTTATACTTATATTCAACTAAATCTATCCACATTTTTTGTTTCAAATGATCCACTTCGCCGCAATGTTGGTCACCGCAAACCGTATAAATAAAAACACTATTTCATTGGCGGCCATTTGCCACTTAACAATGTAATATTTTGCAATAAAAAAATTACTGAAAGTTCTTCAAGATGTATTCTTTAAGGTGATATAATCGTTTAAAAAAGTTTTGTAGTTTTCTTTAAAAAAATTCATGAAAAAAACCTTTTTTGTTGAGCTACAAGTGGGGGTAACCCCTTAAGGCTTAGTCGAGAAATGTTTATATCAACCGTTTAACTTCGAGCTTTCGATCGGTCGGCTTTGTTTTTTTCTCTCTTTTTTTTTTTTTTGTTTTTTATTGAAAAATTCTTTTACGCACTTCGAAGCCGTAAAAATTTATTTATTCGCGTATGGATTTTCAATTTTTATCCGCACATATAATAATATAATATTTAATTATATGTTTATTAATCCACACTTGTCATTTTAAAATTTTAATACACGCTTTGATACATGTCTTATTTCGCTTTATGCATTTTATATTCTTACGTGTACGTTATACAATTTTATGCAATATGTTATGCGTTGATTTAAATTTTTATTGCCTAACGCTACACTTGTGGTCATTAACTGCAATTGCAAATCTATTTTTTTATGAAATTTTTATCATGTAAATTTACGTTAAACTTTTGATTAGATACGCCAAAAAAAAAAATAAATAAATAAATAAATAAATAAAAAATTATTTATCAACGTTAAAAATAAAATTTTCATCGAATAAAGCTTAAACGTTCCAAGAAAATTAAAAAACAAGACGATAAAATGTCAAACATTCTACGAGTGCGACGCGATATATATGTAGATATATGTATATCAAAAAAATAGGGGAAATGGAAGGAATTTTTCATTCAGCTGATCCTTTTCACCTACTGTTTTACGTCGGCGTATAAAACTTACCCTCGTCTCCTTCTCCTACGAGTATACATACATATGTATACGTGGATAGGTAAAAGACTCAGCTGCGCTCACCTTTATATTTTCATAAGACGTCATTTTTCATGTAAAGAGATAAAAGGACGTCAGACATTTGCGCGAAACTTGTCGTAATTTCGAGTAAAAATACGGGGTCTACCCTCTCTCTCTTTCTCTCTCTCACCCACTCACTTACTCTCTCTCTCTGTCTCTCTCTTTCTCTCTTTCTCTCTTTCTCTTTCTCTTTCTAGACACCAAACCGAGGCGAAAGCTCAACGCGAACATTTTGGCCGCGGTGCTTCTACTTTTCTTTCTATGTACCTCCTTTTTTGTAGGTAAAACTGAGAGAGAGAGAGAGTGAGTGGGTGTGTGAGAGAGAGAGAGAGAGAGAGAGAGAGAAATGAAAATCGCGTCTTTCGTCTTTCCACTCGACGACTACGACGTTCTAGCTACTCTACTTTATACCCTTTGCTTCGTAAAAGTATCGGTCGTATAATGTCATATAAAACAAAAAATTTTGTGTGTGTGTGTGTGTGTGTGCGTATGTTGTATATATTTGTTTCTTCCCTTCCTTTTTTTCCTTCGTTCGTGCTTTTATAAGATGAACGACGGCATGAAGAGAAAAAAAAAAGTAAAATACATTTTTGCTCTTGTTCGGTTGGATTAAAATTTTTCACTGAACGATAAATTTTATTTTATTTATTAATATTTTTTTTTTTTTTTTTTTCTCGAGAAAGCGGTTTTCGTTTTGAATAAAGTGCGTTGAAAATGTGAGCACAAAACGTTAACATTTTTAATATCATATTTTGACGTTGATAAATAGAACTTGTATTTCAATTTTATTTTTTTATTTTCTTCAAAATTTTTTCTTTTTAATTAACTTACTTCTTTCAATATCAATTTCAAAAATATATAAATCTACACCCATCCATGCATATTAAAATCTATCAATGAAAAATTTCCTACGAAAAATCACCCGCTAAATCATCTAAAATCTGCATAAAAATTTAATTTTAAAAGCATCATGTCGAAACATATTACCTTTAAAGAAAAAAAATCCTTTTGAGCATTTAAACCCATCCAAATGAAGGATAGAAAAGGAGGAGAAAGAAGAGAATAAAGTAAAAGGCGACAAGCGCGCACGCGGCTATTCTTTCGTTCGTGAAAATTTCGGAATTTCCGAAAGAGAAAGGACGAGACGCCGCCGTTACGCACAAAAACATTCCACGAGCTCAGGCATTTTATTGCCTCTCCGTGCGATTATTAATTATCGTCGCGATTATTTAAGAGGAATCGTCTTATATACATGTATATATAGTAGGAAATTCATCGCTGTACTTTTGGCTATGGCCTTTCGGAAAACAATCGGCTTGTTGTCTCGTTCGTGAAAATCAATTTATTAAGACTATGGATCTTGGCGTTTTATTGAGCTGTATATTTATGGCTGTTGGCTTTGCTTTGATTAGCTTTATTCTAGTGGTTTTAATTTAGTGATTTATAGCTTTTCCTTTGTTAAATTTACTATCTTTATAGGTATTACGTCTTCTCAATTGCACGCAGCGAACAATTCTCAAAAGCTTTCATAGTTCTTTCGGTAAATTGCCATTTCAGGTACAGCCTGAAAGTAATGGCTTTTTGAATTTTATATTTTTTGATCAAAAAAAAAAAAAAGTATGATATTTTTCACTCGCATGCGTAAATCAGTCAATATTTTATACGAACTATCGTATAAAAATGATCGACGATATATTATCTCGTTTATATATTTATATATCTATTTAGTTTATATATATATATATATATATATGTATATATCAATGACAATTCGTTAAAAGCACATAATCGTCGCGACATTTTACTTACATCAACATTCAATTCACCAAATGAATGTCATAAAATCGTAACTAAATTCTAAAAAAGAAAAAAAAAGAAGGAAGGAAGTCATCACAAATTGCACATAAAACTTCCTACCTATTCCTTCCTCAATTATACCGACTTAATGCGCTTTTAACGACGTATTTTCTCCCCTTTCTAACCATGAAAAAAAAAAAAAAAAAAAAAAAATAAAGACAAAAAAAATAGGATGATAAGACAATATCGAATCTAAAGAGTTCGCGCCAGTATCCCATAAACGAAAGAAGAAGAAAAAGAAGAAAAAGAAGAATAAGCAAAGTAAGGAAATACGCATACGTTAATCCTCTCGCGCGCAGTGATTGAAAAGCGCGCGAGATGGTAAAGCTTATACGCGCGTCCGACAAAGATAAATCGCCTCGTTCAACTCTCGAGGATATATATTTTCTCGGGGTTATATTGTTTTATACGAACGGGAAAAATGATGGATGGCGCCGATTCACCCTATTCGTGCGCTATTTGAAAATAAGGTTACGGACCGGGGTGGCTACAGTGGAAACGGAGAGAAAGTGCACTCGAAGCGGGAGAAGGGGGACGGGGGAAGGGAAGTGCGCGTCGCGCCGTGCCAAATCGCCGGGAATAATTCTACTTTGTACCTAGCTGCTATTGCTGTTCTTGCTGCCTTTGCTATGTGCTTATACGTATCTATACGTATACGTTTATATATTCTCCTCTCTTTATGCTACCTTTTTTTTTTTTATTTTTCGAGGTCTGATTCATTTCGGCGCTTCGAAAGTTTGACTCTGTTGTTCCATTTTTTTTTTTTTTTTTTTTTTTTTTTTTTTTTGGTTCTAAAGCTATGAATGTTTTTAAAAAAATTGATTTCAACAAAGGTTTTTTATAACGATTGAAATTTTTTTTTACACTTTAAAAATTTTACATGTATATTTATGAAAAAAAAAAAAAAAAAGATAGCGAAAAAGAAAATCGTGATTTTACGGTAGCTAGATGCAAATATTTTATATAATTTAATATTATAACTCTTTATAGTAAATTAAAAAATGTTGGTAAAATATTGCGTAAAATCAAGAATTTTTGATAATAAAAATTAATATTTATATTATTTTTTTTGTTGCAGGTAAACCCGCTGTTACAGTATTTACACAATCATGATTTTAATAAACAAATTGATTGCATTTTCTTCGCTTTTTGTCAATAGGTAAATAAACTCACATAATAAAAATAGTAATTTAAAAATTTTATTCATAATTATTCAAATAATCAATAAAATATTAAATATATTATTATTTTAACTGCGATAATTAATATTTTGCAAGAATAAACAAAGAATGTTTATGAAATTGTATATAATATTAATATGAAAAGACGAAACAAAAAGTGATAAACATTTCATCGAACAACATGTTTACGTAATTACAATGAAATTTTATTTTACGCGCGTGTGTTATTACTATAGACTAAAAAAGAAAAACGACAAATTTGTAAGTTACAGTAACCGCGATATTTCTAAAATGAAAATATAAAACACTTAACAAAAATTTTGAAGAATAAGAAAAGCGGGTAATTTTTTTTTCGTAATCCATTAACGGGACGATGTAAAGAGAAGTCTATTATACAGCGTAGAAAAAAAAATAAGCGCAAAAGATCAATAATGGAAGACGAGGTCAAGAAGTCCGTAAATAAACGAAAGCTCTGTCACGCGGGTAAAATACTCGCGAGCGGCATGTAGTTACAAAGGGACAAAAAAAAAGCTCTCGATTCGTGCTTGCGAGGCTTGTCACTTCGATGAACGCATTAGAATCGGAAACGGCGATGCGGTTTCGCGCGATCCGATTTTTACGATACGGAGTAAAATCGGAAGTCGTTGTATCGTTGAAAATCGTTGCGCGATGTGTGTGTGTATGTGTAATAAGCGAGTCGAGAGGAGAAAAGTGGAGAGACGAAATGTGTTTTAGCGCGATTTCGGATTGATTTGAAAACTTGCTTTTTTATTTTTTTGATTGGTTCACAAAGATAGATGAGTCGTTGTAAGGTTGATTTTGAAAAAATTATTGATTGCTGATACAATTTGCATCAATTTACTTAATATTCAAATTTAGCCTTATTTACAATTATTTATTAAAATTAAATCAATTGTTTAGTATCCTTTTGGAAATGATTAAACGATGCAAATATATCAATTACAAAAAAAATATTTATGAACTATTTTCACGATATTAAATATAAAAATTAATAATTGTTTCAATTATTCATATTAAAACAAACGTTCCCTCGGATTGAAAACATTAAATTTATATCGTTGATTCATTCATTGGTTTGAAAAATAATAAAAGTACATTTTAACCAAAAAAAAAACGATAAAATTTAAATACCGGAAAAATTGAATATTTTCATTCGAAATCGAATTCGATGTATCAAAACGATAAAATTAAAAAAAAAAAAAAAAAAGCGGTACATATTTTTCCGTTGCTTTAAAAAAAAAAGCATATTTTATTTATCCCCGCGTATCATTGTTTACTTCCACTCCTCTCGTCTTCAAACTCGAGCGAGCATTCAGCTAAAAATATATATACACACATACACGCGCGCGCGCGCGCACAATCGGGTGTAAAAACAATTCGCGCGCGCACATCGCGCTTACGCGCTTAAGCGTATACACGCGCGTGTGTACACGCGTCGTCTCTCCGTATAAGAAGGAGAGACAAAATTGAAACTTATCTCGCGTGTACGCCGATATCCCTCTCGTAAAATTTGTCGATCAGTCAGAAAAGCAGCAAAGGGAGGTGGGTGGGGGGGGGAGGGATATCGAGCTTTACATATCGAGCTCGAGGAAAAGAATAAAGGGAGACGTTGACGCGCGTCGAAAGGTCAACGAACGGTTTAGAATAATGGACGCTTATAGTTTATTTTATCAAACGGGGATGTGTCGTATCCTCTTACGCTTGCTTTTGTCTTCTCAGCCGTTGGAGAGAAAACGGAGACCCGCGCACGCGCGCGCTCGAATCCGTCGATGGTTAATGGATGTTTTTACGTGCGCGCGGCGCGTTTTTTTATAGCGCGGCACAGGGCGAGACCGAAGGAATAACGGATATAGGATATTTTTCTGTACATCGCGTTTTCGACTTTTTCAACCTCTCCTCTTCTCTTTTTTTTTTCTCTTTTTCTCTATTTCTAGCGGATAAAAAAGAAAGCTTGTTGTTGTTATTGTTGGCTCTCGGATCGAGTGAGATGTATCACTCAAGATAAGTAATGGACATTTAATGTTTCCTTTTTTTTTTTTTTTTTTTCTGCCGACGAGAGTTTTGTGTTTCCTCTTTTATCGATTGTTCGCCTATTTTTTGCGTGTACGTTATAATTTAAATGCCATCTATTTGTAAATATTATACCGCTCATTCTTTTAATACTTGATTTTCTATAATTTGTGTAAAGACTTCGTTTGAAAAAAAAAAAAAAAAAAAAAAAAACTAGATGAATTCTTAGCTAAAATAATCTAAAATAAAAAGGTATTAGTTTCTAACAGTTTAGTATCAAGTGCCAATATAAACGAGGTAACAAAGTGTATTTTGAAGTCCTTTAATTACACTTCACTCGGCGTCTGTCTCCCTTTATACCTTTTACCTTCGAACGAACGGAAAAGGAAATTTCATTTTCCAGTAGATAGAGCACAAAATGCACCTCACACGTACACACGTAGAGACATGTGCGCATACAAGCAGACGCTAAAATAAGGGGCGCGCCTCGTTCCTTGCCGCTGTCCTTTTTCTTCCCGCTCTCTATGAAATCTTAAGAGAAAGAGAGTACGGCAACGCGCATCTCGTCCATTAAACATCAAGATCTTATTGTCTCTCTTTTCCTTTCTCTTAACTTGTGTAAAAAAAAAAAAAAAAAAAAAAAAAAAAAAAAAAAAAAAAAAAAAAAAAAAAAAAAAAAAAAAAAAAAAAAAAAAAAAAAAAAAAAAAAAAAAAAAAAAGAACGAGGATAGAACGCTTTTCAAGAGCGGACGAAACACAAAACTTGAATTTTTAAGTGTTTCGAGGCTAACACGCTATTGCTCAGAGAGGAAAATGCGGCTTGCGGAAAAATGGTTAAACAAGTATGTGCATACGTGTGTGCGTGTGCGTGTGTGTGTGTGTGAGTATGTTCGTTTGAGTATGTTGGGTACACGATGAAAAATGTTAAGGTTAAATATGCTTTTGCGCGCTTGGAAATTTGTTAACTATTTTCTGAGTATGTGTGCTAAAAAAAGCGTTTTATTAAATTATTTTTTTAACGAATACTGAAATCAGACGATTAAAATGCATAAACTTTAAATTGAATTCATAATATTTTATTGTTATTTTTATATTTTGCACGTTTAAAAAAAAAAAAAAAAGAAAGAAAACGCAAGTAAAAATAGAATTTCATTATCTTTCATTACTTTTGCAATAATTTGTAAAAACTGGTTAACAAGATTAGCATATAAAGCAGTTATATAAATTTATTTTTACAAATCTTTAAAGGAAATAAAATTCCAGCAGAAAAATAGATAAACAAAAGAAATAAAAATAAATGGTTTTTCAACGCCCGGTACACACTTTTGTGTAAACGTACAAAACGAAGGTATACCCAGGCGATAAACTTTCGCATAAAAGTCATTTCCATAAAACTTTCAAATGAACAACTTAACAAACATCCGGCAAACGAACAAACTTCTCGAGCTCATTATTATTTAAACTCCATTAAAGTACAATCCAATCCGTCCGTCGCGTACACACAAATCCCGTAGACGTTTCTCTTTCCCCTATACCGATGAAAAATCCAGGTACAATCGTTAAAATCCCCGCCTTTTTATGTACAACGAAATATACTCGGGCGCGCGCGCAAAAAAAAAAAAAAAAAAAAAAAAAAATTCGATTCACGTAGTATTTGTAATCCGTGAAGCTGAAGCACGAATGATTAAAAAAAGAAGAAAAAAAAATTACAAAAGAAGATAGAACGTTACGGATTTTTTAAATTATACATGGCATGGGTTTTCCGCGTTATCGAACCACGTATGTTCCACGATCGTCTGATTAATATTTATGAAACGATGTAGTGTATGTGCCTATATGTATACCGATGGAAAAATTAACTCGATTCGTGTAAAATATTTTCAAACCAAGATAATCATTTTAGAGAAAAATGTTTTCCTTGTCTTAAGAGTTCCCGCTCTTGGTTTTAATATTCTTCCTTTGTGATATCGTTGATAAGTTAACATTATAAAATAAAACTATAAAAAATTACAATTAAAATTATTAAGTATCAAAAAAAAAATAACTATTTTTTTTTTATTTTTTTTTTTTTTTTTTTTTATTTTATTTAACGTCGCATCCCCTTCTCAGGTATTAGCGACACTCAGTCTTATACAAATTTTATATTTTACAATACAATACAATAGTAATGATGCAATACTACATATATATCACTAGCACTTGATAAATTTAGATGTTGATCTTTATTAATTTAATAAATTCTAACGTTTTAGCGCACTGTTTCGTATCGGAGAGGGCGTTCTCTAGAGTACTGCTTAGATTGCTGGCTTTTCTCTCTATTTCATATTTCTTGCATTCGATGAGGATGTGTTTAACAGTGTTGGGGCAGTCGCAGGTGTCACATTTCTCCTTGTCGCGGTTGTTGAGTAGATGTGAATGCGTGTATTTCGTATGACCTATTCTGATTCTAGTTAATATAATCTGGTCACTCCTATTGAATTTTAATGCAGGGTTTGGCGCATTTACTTCTTTTTTTATTGAGGCTAATTGATATTTATCCTTATGTTTTTTCCACAGGTTGTTCCATTCATTAAAAATGTCGGTTTGAGTAATCTGTTTTATATCAAGTAGGTTAAGTTTTTGGTCTGGGTTGTATTTTAATTTTTTTGCTAATTTAGTTGCGTTATTTATAGCTGATTCGATTTCTATTGAGAAATTTGAATAACATATAATAATTTTTCCATTGGAGTCTTGTAACTTATTTATAATTTTGTTAGTACAGTGGTTAGTAGCGTTAGTTTCTCTGAGTTGATTAATGTAGGCTATGTTGTTAATATGAATTATGTGTTGGTTTTCTGTTTTATTTATTTCCTCAATGGTTTTGGAGATTATTTCATACATTACGGATTGATATTTCAGTTGTCCTGGTAGTTTTAAAAGAATGTTTTCCAGATTGGGGAGGATAGCTGCCGCTCCATTGTGATTTTTTCCTTCTCTTAAACTTATGTAGATTGGTTGATGGTTTGGATACAATTTGTATGGGTTGCTTAGTGAACTTGACAAGGGATTTAATATGTAATTTTTCATTTCTACATGTATATCTGAGGTCTCAAGTTCTTCCTTGTTAGCTAATGAAGTTAAATTCGATATATTAATTTTGCTTGTTTGGAGAAGTCTATGTATTTTAGTTGGAAAGGATTCTTTTATATAGTGTGTATTCGTAGAATTTGTATTTGTTTTAACTATGAGATTGTAGTTTTGGTTTTTTGGAGAATTTAAGACCTTAGTGGCATAGTTAATCATTAGTTTTTTCCGTCTTAGATTAAGCGGTGTAATATTGCTCTCGCTGAGTACGCAAATAGTTGGGCTGGTTCTAAATGCACCAGTGGCAATCCTCATGCTGGAGTTTAAAATTGTGTCTAGTTTTGTTATGATGTAGTCCTTGGCTGAGTCGTATACTATGCATCCGTAATCCAATTTAGATTGGATTAAGGATTTGTACGTGTTAGCAATTATTGTTTGACAGGCTCCCCAGTTTTTAGCTGCTAAAGTTTTTAATATGTTGATTCTGTTTAAACATTGTTGTTTTAATTAATCGATATGTAGTTTCCAAGAAAGTTTGCTATCAAAAATTAGACCTAGAATTTTAATTTTTTCAACTGTTGGAATAGGTTTTTCGCCAATATATAGTGTAGGAATGTGGTTTATCTTCTTGTAGTTATGGAATATTATGCATTGGGATTTATTATTGGATGATTTGAAGCCTGCTATGTTAGTAAACTTTATTAATTTATTTAAATTTTCTTGTAATATAGATTGGCTAGTTCGTATATTTTTTCCTTTAATAAATAGGGTTATGTCATCTGCAAAGATAGTGCTTTGGATTGGAGGTGTGATATAGGCTTGGATATCATTAATTGCCAATAAGAATAATGTGACACTGAGAACCGATCCTTGAGGGACTCCATTTTCTATTTTGGTAGGTACAGAGAGACGATTGTTAATTCTTACATTAATGATTCGGTTGCTTAAAAAGTTTTTAATAGCATAGTACATGTTTCCCTTGATGTTATACTTAATTAGAATTTCCAATATTCTTCTTTTCCAAATTAGATCGTAAGCTTTTTCTAAGTCTAAACATAAAGTAATAAGATGTTGCCTGCTATTTATGGCATCGCTTATGTTGGTTTGTAGTTTAATTAAGCAGTCTGTTGTAGAGCATCCCTCACGAAATCCACTTTGTTGTTTTATTATTAGGTTATTAGATTCAAGAAAAAAGCTTAATCGTTTATTTAATATTTTTTCGAGTATTTTACATAAACAGCATGTTAATGCAATTGGTCTATAATTATTTTTGTCGGTTTTGAGTTTTCCTGGTTTATGAATTGGTATTACTATAGCTTTTTGCCATGTGCTCGGGAAGACTTTTTTATTCCATATTGTGTTATAGATCTTGAGTAGATAGTTTACAGCTTGGAAAGGAAGTTGTTTGATAAGTATATAGGGTATTAGGTCTGGGCCTGGACTACTGTTTTTAGTACTCTCAATTGTATTTACTAATTCTTTAGTTGTAATTGGGTGACAGAAATTTTTATCTGTAATGTCCATTGAATCTGGATGAGAAATTGGTGTTTTTTCAGTTTTAGATTTATGGGAGATGAACTCTTTGTTATAGTTGTTGTCACTTGAATTTTCGGCGAATTTGTGTGCTAAGATGTTAGCAATATTGTTTGGGTCGCTTGTTATCTGGTTATTTTCGATTAGTGCTATAGTAGGTGTGTATTGTGTGCCTTCAATAGATTTTATTTTGTTCCAGATTTCTTAGTTAGAAGTTTGGTTATTTATAGTTTTTAGGAAGTTAATCCACGATTCTTTTTTGGCGTTTTTAACCGTTCTTTTAGCAATAGCTTTTAGTCTTTGGTGTTCAATTTTATTTTCTATGGAGTTGATTTTTTTATATTTATACAAGGCCTTTTTCGCGTTTGAGATTGCTATATCACACTCCTGATTCCACCATGGGTTGTTTTTTGGGTGTAGACTATTTTTTGTTTTAGGTATGTTGATTTCAGCTGCTTTTAGTATTAAGTCATTAAATTCGTTTACTATTATATCAATATTTGTATTGTTTACTTCATTTGATTTTAGTAATTCATCTAAATTATTTTCGATTGAGTTAATTTCATTCTCAATGGTTAGTTTGTAATTGATCCAGTTCGCTTTGTTAAATTTCCATTTGGGCACATAAATGTTGGTGGAAGGATTATTGGGCTGATTGTATTTGATTATAATTGGGTAGTGGTCACTACCATACAGAAAGTCCAAGGTACTCCATTCAATCAGTGATGCGATATTACTGCTACATAGCGTAAGGTCAATCGCAGAAGAAGTGCCATTTGAGCTATTAAAATGGGTAGGCGAAAGTTCATTTAATATATTTAGGTTTGGGTTGTTACATATTATTACATACGTAACTATTTAATTAATCATTTCTTTCTCGAACGAAAATAGCCGACTCTTAAACCAAGAAGCAGATTTTCTTAAAACAAATATATATTTTTTATCGACAAATATATACCATATATATATATATATATATATATATATATATATATATATATATATATATATATATATATATATATATGTGTGTGTGTGTGTGTGTTTGTTTGAAAAGTATGAAAAGTAAGAAATATTCAATTTAAGAAAAAAATGCTTGATTGGAGAATTAAGATTTTGATTGAAGAATTTTTAATTTCTTCAAGTAAGAGTGATTATTTGAATTAAGAAAATGAAATAATTTGAAAGAAAAAAGCCATTTTAAAAAGAACATCTTACTTGATGTTCAATTAATTTATTCTGTCGATGTAGCGCTTGTGGGTTTGTTGTTGATAAACTCAAATCCTTTTATTTTTCTTACATTTAACATTCAGACTTTAACAATATTTTAACACCCGATTTTCATTACGTCATTTAATTTTTCTATTTTTTTTTATTATTATATTGACCGAATTATTTATTACATCATTTTTACTAGCGCACTAATGAGAAATTTTTCGCCGACATATTCTCGTTTTTCTTTTCATTTTTCTTTTCGCGTATACCTACGCGTCGAGTTTTATCTTTTATTTTTCCAGCCTCGAATATTCGTCGAACCTTGCGAGATATACGATGATTAAATGTATGTGTCGGGGGGGGGGGGGGGAGGGAAGACGAGACGTTTGGATTAGGGTAAAGCATATCGTCGATTCGTTCTTTCTCAAACGTTTAATTACGCCATAATCCTTCACATATATGTGTATAATATAGATTCACGCGCTTTCGGTTAGTCGGTGCGATAATTGGGCTTTAGCAAATTGAAAATTTTTTGTGGAAGTCGACGACGCCCAAAGGGTATACATACGCGGTAACTTCGGTGGCCTCGTTTAATTGCAGTAGCAGCAGCGGCAATCGCGGCCTCTCATAAAGTTGCGAAACGATTTTGCGAACGCGTATTTCGTTCTCTCCATCCCTCCCTCCCCCCCTTCCTCCCTAGTCAAAGCGTTTGTTTAACGTTTACCCCGTAGCGACTCGACAAATTTCATTCGTGCTTTTATTGCTTTAGAGTGAGCCAGTTCGTCGTTGAATTTTGTGCAGCGGAATACACATTTTTACTCCTCGTTTCCCCCTTCGCTTTCGTTTATATCGATGTGCATTAATTGATAAGTGAGTAGTAGATGTTATGTGAGGAAGAAAATTTTTTTTTTTTTTTTTTAATTTTTTTGTAAAATCGGTGAAAAGTAAAGATTTTTACGTTTTAAGTATTTATTTAAAGATTGATAATTAGAATTAAATTTATCACTATTGTTCCAAACGAATATATCAATTTAAAAAATTTTTTAAAATTAATAACTTGAAAATATAGATAATAAGATAAATACATTTCAGCTCAAATTGGAGCGCGAGAATGTAAATAAAATCGCGCGACACAAAGGAATTTTCAAAACAATGAGAATTCCTTTGTTCGGTTCGAACTAAGAAAATAAAATAAATAAACAAAACACGAGCATAATAGTACGATTATAATAAAATTGTAAATTATTTTGAAGCATATTCTAAAATTGCGTGCTATGTATTCACGAGTGTTAAATATTGATATATAAAAGTATTGGGTCAAAATATTGTTATAAAAAAAAATTTTTTTAAATTGTAAAATTAGCGAAAGAAGAGAAAGACGAGTTCGAAGACGTCAAAACTAATTCAAAACATTTTTTGAAATTAGCTTTCAGACTAAAGTCTGTTGTTCTTTAGTGCATGGGTTCTTTATCCAAGACGTTAGCCTGGAAAACTCGATATTTTGCAGTAGCATAGACTCGTCGCTCGTCAGGCTGCGTAAAGTAGGCTCTATAGAGGCTTGAAAGCTAGCGCAAGTCGCGGAAAATTTGCCCGAAGTAGAGAGATAGTGGGGGGGGAGGGAGGGAGGGAGGGGAGAGAGCCTAAAGAAAACAAAGGACCCGCAACAAGCTCGTCATTGTTCTGTTATCGCTCGACGAAAAACATGCGCGTAAATAAATAATAATTCAGTTTATTCAATTAAATTATTTTAACTTATATTCTTTTATACTTTTATTTTATAACATTATTTTATGGTTATTATTGATTATTAATCATTTATATTTAAACAGTTATTATTGATTTTACATTTTATTAATATTAATTTTATAAAAAAATTATTTAATTTAAATTTAATTTAACTTCCATAACATCTAATTAATTCTTTTTGTTTTTTTGTTTCGATCGAAAAAATAGCGATCGATTTTTATATATTTTTCGTTTTGTAATAAAAAAAAATTAATATTTTTAATTTTAATTTTCTTATTCTAAATTAATATTTTTATTTTATTATTTTCATTCTAATTTAATATTTTTATTTTTAGTTTTCTCACATTAACCTTGGATCTAGTTTGTTATGTTATAAAATTTTGGTGCCAAAATCTGGTACTTAATCTTCGGTTAGACCAAATCTAAGGTAATACATTATTTAATTGAAAGAATATTACAATTTTTATTTTTATTTTTTTGAACACGGAACATCACATAGGCTTCGAGAAAAACGAAGTCGTCGACAGCAGCTACAGACACCGGCCAGCCGAAAGAATAGCGGCCCTGCCTAACGAAGAAAAAAGAGTCTGCGAAGAGAGAGTTAGTCGAGCTATGTCGCGGAAAAGAAAAACGCGAATGACGGCGCCTGAGACACCTTCGAGATCAATCCCTCAAGACGATCAGGGCCCGAGGACATCATGAACAATATCGGAAAGGCCCACGTGGAGAAAACTAGACCACCTACTGCGGCGACCAGAGACCGTTAACTTACCGAGCATCTTCGCCATCTGATTTTCCATTGAACGACGTCGACGTAGAAGTCGTCAAAAAGCAGCACCGACAACAGCGTAGACAGCGAGAAGCAGCATAGCGTAGAACTGAAGAAATTGTGCTTTTTTATCGGTGAGAATAAATTAATCAGAGGAGAAAGCACGATGAATGAGAAAAAGTCTTACAATTCTTTCTTTCAGAAAGTGGCTACAATAAATGTTCACTGTGAACATCGAATTGACAAAGGTTTTGCTTAACTAAGTGCGAGTGCTGTCCATAACAAAGTGAACGAGTCACTTTGTTCCGCGCAGTCACATTGTTACTTTTTCTTCGTCGTTCGTGCGCTTCCGGGGTTTCGACCTTATCCGCCGTCCGGTACGCCACCTGCGCTGGATTCGTAATCGGTTAGTCGAATCGATGCGACGATCGACGCGCCATTCGATACCTGTTTGTAAATAATGTTTATATCGGCTGCGAGTGTTTCGGTGTGTGCTGTGAATTTGTCGACGATGAAGAGACATCCTGAAACGACGACTTAAATACGAGGCCTCCTGAGACCGTTGCAACTTCCTCAATTGCGGCTTTGAAATTTTCAACGACCACGTGGCCAACCTTGAGTTATGTAGACCTGTCAATGCAGCTCACCAGTGAACATTCTTCTTCAATCGTCTAAGAGTTCTACACCTGAGTATTGCAGGTAATTATGATTCTATTTATCTGATTATACTCGACGTGTGTTGCATGAGTTTCTTTGCAGGTCGTCCACGAAGCTGACAAATTTGAGAAGATGTGCACGATGACGGGAACTGTACCGAGGAGAGCTGCACTAGGCCACAGGAGCTCAACTTCTTATTAACAGGTAAATAATCACCTTACAGATCTTTGAGGTCTTTTTTCAATTAATTTGCCTTTTTTTGACTAATTTATACGATTTTTTTCCTTTTTACAGAGACAACGAAGGACAACAATAAGAGACGAAAAGGATTTGGTATCAGGAGTAACATCGAGGCCGTCGACGAAGGAGATATAGGCAAGTGTAAGTGTCCAGTTATTTATTTTAATCAATTTTCACTAATTATTTATTGTCTTTTTCAGCTGCTAGACCAAGATCTATACAATAAAGAGGGTAACGAACCAGCTGGTATATAAGGTAAAAGCCAGCATCGAACAGGATATGTTTTGTTGGAGTCTTTATGGCATTGATTTTATTAATTTTAATTAGTATTTTAGTCAGTTTACCTCATTTATTTATGTTCATTTATTTAATATTTTATTTTTTTAATTGTACATATATATTTTCAGGTTCAACAGGATGTTGCAGTGTAGTCTTTGAATTTTTTAAATGATTATCAAAAGTCAAAATAGACGTTTAATAGTTTTTGAATATTATTTGTGAATTTCTTTCATTATTGGAATACCCCACTAATTTTAAGATGCTATTACAAAACGTATTTAGAAATATGGCCGATCTTAAGTGGCCATCAATTTTTTTAGTGTACGTGGCAAAAACCTAAACGTCCTTAATACATGATTTTAACCACTATTTTGATACATAGTAGTGCAGTGAAATCTACGGTTGCGTTTACAAATCCTCCCATAATAAAAACAGGTATTTATTAATATATTATTTTCTTTTACGATTATTTACTAATAAGTAATCCATTTTTAATTATGCAATACAGTAAAATAAGTATTTATTTATTATAATTTATAAGTATTTATTATAGTAGAATTGGAAAGATAATATTAGAAGTAAAAGTAGACGTAAAATCTATACAAAATAAAACAGTTATTTTTAAACAGTTATAGTTTCTCTTTACAATAAATTATAATTGATAAATACTTATTTTTGTTATTAAATAATTAATCATTTATCAGTAAATAAATTAATTATTAATAAATAATATTGAAAATAATACCATCGAAATAATAGTTATTTTATGGGTATGAAGTTTGCAACGTTAGAGTACAACGAAATAATTATTTACATTTAAATAAAGCTGCTAAAAATGTAAAAATTATATTTAAATCCGTATCTGAATATTTAGTTATGCTATAAAACACTAAGACTAAAAAAATATTAATATAAATTTTAAATAAAAACAGTTTTTAAAAAATTTCGTTGGACTCCAACGTTGGAAACTTCAAACCCATGTTATTTTAAACTTTAAATTAATTTTTTTTTAAATGATTTATGTACTTTTATAAATTTTTAGCTTTGTTTTTTATTTTCTCTATTATAATATAGATGTAATTTAATATATTACATAATCTTTTTAGTTTCCTTATTATTAAAAACATAAATATTATATATGACAAAAAAACTTGATAATGTTTTAATGGTTTACAGGTTCATTTAAGATTTTTATGAGCTTTCACGCAAACTCACAATTGAACCGATGGATAGATTTTAATGCAGTGAGATTTTAAATATTCAGAAGACTTGTCATTACGAGCCGAGGCTTGGAATAGTACTAAATATTAACTATTTTAATTTTAATCATATTTCTATAATTTTATATATTTAATGAATTTTTGGTTTTTCAGGTTCTCGAATATTTAAATAATAGCAAGATAAAGCTTAACCAGAGCTTCTGCCCATGGAGACACATCTTAAAAATATTTAAGCCTTACCTCATCAAAATCCACTCATCGGTTCAATTGGGAGTCTGCGTGTAAAGGAAGAATATTGAAGAGAAAATAACTTGGTACTCAATAAAGGAAAATCATTATAAAAGGTATAAAAATATTTATTATTTATATTTTTCATATTAATATAAAGAATGTTATTTTAATTGATTTTTTATTTTTTAGGTGTTCGTGGAAAGAAAATTAAACGGTAGTTACCCTCCTAAACAAAGCAAGAAATCTTAAGAAGAACTTGTAAGCACTCGAGCCACACTTTTAACTATACTTTTGAAGTCAAAAATATTACAAAAAAGCATATAGTATAAAAATCAATATATGTCTCTTAATTAAATAACTTGTCTATATTGTATAGACTTCTAGACATCTCATCAATAAGAAAGATAAAATTTTATGTTATTAGTTTTATGCTTCGATTTTATGTTCTACATTATATTTTCTTCCAAACAATAATAATGTAAAAATTATAACTTTCAGAGATTAAACCGATAATAAACCTTTTGTTATTTGCTGGAAATGAATAAAAAAAAGTAAAATTGATTAATTAAATGGTTTTTATCATCAATCTCTTCTAGTTAAAATTATTTATTACTTAATTAAAATAATAATGTTATCCTATTGTATTTATTGTAATTTTTAATAAATTATAACAAAATAAAATGCAAATAAATAATGTCTTTCATTTTATTCTTCACTATTAATTGATTAATTGATCAAAAATACGCATTTTAGACACGATTATAAAAGATAGTGTTAGGATAATATGATGTCATAGGAGGTGGCACGTCTCTTTATGTTAGTATACCTATATATATTCCTTAAAATTTATTCTAAAATTCGTATTTTAGATCGGTTTTGATGAAAAAGTATTAGGAGAATATGATGTTAAAGGAGGTGTAACGTCTCTTTACGTTAGTATATCTATATACATTTATTAAAATTTATTCTAAAATTCGTATTTTAGATCGTTTTTCAAAAGATAACATTAGGAGAATATGATGTCAATGAAGGTGGCACGTCTCTTTATGCTAGTATAACTATATATATTTACATAAAATTTATTCGAAAATACACATTTTAGATCGAATTTTAGAAGATCGTATTAGGAGAATATGATGCCAATAGAGGTGGCACGTCTCTTTATGCTAGTATATCTATATATATTTACATAAAATTTATTCGAAAATACACATTTTAGATCGAATTTTAGAAGATCGTATTAGGAGAATATGATGCCAATAGAGGTGGCACGTCTCTTTATGCTAGTATATCTATATATATTTACATAAAATTTATTCGAAAATACACATTTTAGATCGAATTTTAGAAGATCGTATTAGGAGAATATGATGCCAATAGAGGTGGCACGTCTCTTTATGCTAGTATATCTATATATATTCATCGAAAATTATTTGAAAATTCACATTTTAGATCGAATTTCGAATGAAAGTATTGGGCGAATATGATGCCAATAGAGGTGGCACGCCTTTTTATGCTAGTATATCTATATGTATTCATTGAAAATTATTTGAAAATTTAGATTTTAGATCGAATTTCGAATGGAAGTATTAGGCGAATATGATGCCGATAGAGGTGGCACGCCTCTTCATGCTAGTATATCTATATATATTCATCGAAAATTATTTGAAAATACACGTTTTAGATCGAATTTCAAAAGATCGTATTAGGAGAATATGATGTCAATGAAGGTGGCACGCATCTACGTTAGTATATATATATATTTATTACAATTTATTCTAAATTACGTATTTTAGATCGGTTTTCAAAAGAAAGCATTAGGAGAATATGATGTTAAGGGAGGTATCAATATTATTACAAATATTTATTAAAATTTATTTAAACATATTTATACATATTTTTAGAAATCTTTTTACAATTTATTTAGACACATATTTATACATATTCACTGAAATTTTTTCAAAATTCATTTATACACATATTTGTACATATTTTTAGAAATCTTTTTACAATTTATTTAGACACATATTTATACATATTCACTGAAATTTTTTCAAAATTTATTTATACACATATTTGTACATATTCACTGTAATCTTTTCAAAATTTATTTGTACACATATTTATACATATTCACTGTAATCTTTTCAGAATGTATTTATACATATTTTTATACATATTCACTAAAATTTTTTTTAGAACTTAAATAAATTTTAATTGATTTTTAAAGGAATGTAGTAGACGAATTTAAATTAATAAAGGTCGACAACTTCATTTTATCAGAGCGCTTCCTTTTGGTTTCCTGGAACTATGCCTCCTTTTTATCCTCTTGTGCTGAAAGAGTCCATTGAAGTGGCGTTATAGCTCATCCTAGTGGATACACCTATCGCTCTCTCAGTAAATAGTCTACGGAAGAAGAAAGAGATGTATCAGACAGATGGGAGAGACCTAGAAGAGAGGTGGCAGAGAGATGAGAGAGAAATGGGATGGATGTGGGAGAGGTAGCAGAGATGGGAGAGAAATAAGAGTAATGTGAAATAGAAAGGTGGGAAAAAGATGGGAGAAAAGTGGGAGGAGAGGTGGAAGAGATATGGGTGAGAGGTTGAAGAAAGGTGGAAGACACACGGGAGAGAAACGGGCAAGAAGTGATAGGAATGTGGGAGAGAAATCGTATAAGGATGGATGAGAGATGAGAAGCAAATGGGACCCGTGGGAGAGAAGTGGGAGAGAGATATCGAACGAAGGGTGGGAGGGAAATAAGTTTGAGACTTTTTTTTTCTTTCTTTTATGCTTCAGGGAGGGGAAATCTTCAAAAGATGCCCAAGATGTTGATGGGTAGTGTCGGATTCATCAGCGGAAACTGACTCCTAGCGTGAGCTGGCTTCTAGCTATCGCTGGTGCCTACCGACTAAAACCCCACCCAGAGCGGGACCAGCCTGGTGGCTATAAATCCCAACCTCAAAAAAAAGGGCATAAGAAGAGGGAGGTGGCCCCTCTGATGAGGGGGCACTCGCGCTAAGAGTGAAGCGTAAGGCTGCGGGTTATAGCAACAGGTGGCAGGGCCTTCTGACGCGTCAGAAAAAAATTACTGAAAGTTCTTCAAGATGCATTCTTTAAGATGATATAATAATCGTTTAAAAAAGTTTTGTAGTTTTCTTTAAAAAAATTCATGAAAAAGGCCGTTTTTGTTGAGCTACAACTGGGGGTAACCCCTTAAAGGTGAAGTCGGTAAGGGCCCGGATACTTGGATTGGGGTGGGATTATATTGAGGCGCAGAGGTTAGCTGTGTAGGTGGTGGCAGCTGAGTTTATGGATGAGTCCGTTGTGCCATACTCTATCGAAGGCTTGTTGGACATCTAATAGAAGTATTGTAGTGTGTCATCGTTTGTTGAGTTTATCGGCGACGAACTCGGCCACTCTGAGGAGTTGGTGGCTGGTGCCGTGGCGACGACGAAATCCGTGTTGGTAGAAAGGCAGGATATTGTTGGATTCAGCGTGTTGGTTGAGTCGAGAGAGGACGACGTTTACAGTAATTTTGCCAAGAGCGCTCAGGAGGCTGATTGGCCTGTAGCTGGAGGCGGAGCTAAGTGGTTTTCCGGCTTTATGGAGGCCAACGGCTATGGCTTCTTTTTAAGCGAGCGGGAAGTAGTGGAGACGCATCATGGCATTTACTATGTAGTAAATGGCCATGTGTTTACGGGGGAGAATTTTCAGGACATTATTGCAAATGTATCTCATAGTGGATTTTCTATTCTTAAAAACACGGATGATGTTGGTGATTTCTAGAGGAGAAGAGGGTAGAATAGTGTCCATAAAGAAGTTATGGCTTTCTATCTGTAGATTGATTTGCTGATGATGGTCGATGAGGTGAAGAGGGCTTGGAAGGGAAGAGCATTGCTGACGTAAAGATTACGCGAAGATATTTGTCTTGTCCTCGTCCAGTGCAAAGAATTTGCCATCATGTTTAAGGGCTGAAAGGTAAGAAAGATAGGGGTTTTATTTCGAAGGGCTCTAACCAACTTTCAAACGCCTTAAGGGCGCACTTCTACTTTTTCAATGAAGTGATTGAAAGAAGCGCTGCGAATGTCGGTGAGGCGAGCGCGAAGTCCGTGCTGGAGGGAGTTAAGAGAGTGTTAGAGAGACGGGTCTCTTTCGCGTTGCCATTGACGGTGAATTCTACTTTTTCGCGGATGAGGGATTTGATATCCGCGAGGAGATTTTGAATTCTGGAAGATATTGGGTAATTGAAGGTGGCTTGTTTGGAGGCTGTGTTGATGTCGGAGGTAATGGTTTGCATTTCTTGGTCGATATTGGAAGTTGTGTAAAGTGTGCAGCATTTAAACGGTGAAGTTTCAAGAATGTAGCTGTAATGGAGCCAGTTGGTCGAGTGAGCCATTGACGGAGATTCCAGAGGGTGGCTAGGCACTTCGAGAAATACTAGGTAATGGTCAGAACTGAATTTGCAGGTGGACCAGAGATCTTTGGAGATGAGGGTTTTCTTGGTGAAAAATATGTCCAGGATATCAGGATGGTGGCTGGTTGTTAAAGAGTAATATTTTGAGCTGATAGGGGCTTCGATGAAGAGGTGAGATTTGAGTGCAAGGTTGAAAAGGGCTAGATCGCTGCTGTTGATTTGGCAGCAGCCTCATGCTCAACATGTGTGCTTGGCGTTGAGGTCACTGGCACAGATTATGGGAGTATTACTGTAAAAGAAAGGAGAAAGATCGGCGAAATTGTGAAAATTGCCAGGGGGCGCGTAGAAGGAAACGATGCAGAGAGAGTTGTGGAGTGTGATCCGTCTATGTCTATGATTTCGGCAGTGGAGCTAGAAGTATTGATGGCTTTGTGGCGAATGTAGTTTTTTACTGGAATAGTGACCTCGCCGCCGTTGCGGGAGGGGTGGAGGCGATCTCTTCTGTACGCGATGAAATTTAGCACGAAAAGTTTTTGTCGCGGGAAAGGTGGGTTTCAATGATGCAGGCCACCTCGATATTGTTTTTGGAGAATAGGGCTTGTAACTCTGAGAGTTTGTTGTGCGCGAGGAGGCCGTAGACGTTCGAGGTGATAATTTTGATGTCGTTGAAGTCAGTCATGAAGGGAGGGTTGGATAGCGGATAATAGGTGAGTTTGCTCACAAAGCGAAGAAATATATTTTTAAGTAGTGGGGTTATCAGCAGAGGGGTGGGTAGCTGAGGTGCCAGAAGGAAGAACCATGTTAAAGGTTTGGCTAGGGAGCGACGAATTGCATTGGCGGCTGGACTAGGTGACTGGGGAGTGTCGCTCGCCTGGGGGGTAGTGTGCGAGTTTCTGAGGGTTGAGGGGTCGAAGTTTTTGGCAGGAGGGAAGTGGAAGTTCTGCTGCCTGTCGGTGGATTTTTGGGGGCTTTAGGACACCCGCAGTAAGACGACCTACTTTGCTATTTGCGCAGGAGGGTTCAACGGATTTGTTTATTCTTAAGGGGGCGAGAAGATGTCGCGTGGCTGTCACTGCAGAAGGCGCAGGTCTAGGCGGCATGGCAGTAGTTGGCCGTATGGAAAATTTTTTAGCATCGACGGCACTGGGGGATGATTCTAGATTTCTTTTTTGGCTCAACTTTAATGTTGGCACCTCCAAGGGTTGAGACAGCAAATATCTTTCGAACTCGAGCTATAGGGGTCGAGATGAACCGCGATTAGAGGCCTTTGACGCCATTCCTCATGTAGTGGATCTGGCGGATGAGAAGGTTTTTCCCGCGGAGTTCATCGAAAAGGTCGTTGTTTTTTATGAACTCATTGACGTTGCGGATGACAACTAGATCGCGGTCTTGGAATAGTTGGTAGGTAGAGTACTCGATTTTGGATTCATCAAGTCTCTTGGTGAGGATGCGAAAGTGGGAGACCGTTTTGGGGTAAACACGTACGGAATCTGATGTATTTATTACTACGTCGGGGGGTGAATGTTGAGCTTTTGAAGCGTGTAGCGGAGTTTGAGCTAGATTTTTTTTTTGGCGGATCATAATTATAGGACTGCGTTCGGTAGTTTCTTCAGGTTTAGAGTTGGAGCTAGAGCTACCGCTGAAAGATGCGGGGATTAAGAAGCTTATGGTACGCTACCTTTTGGAGCGGCGAGTTATTATGGTGAATTCGTCGTGTTTTTCGTTGGGTCTGGCTGAGATACCGTTGTCCATGGGGGTTTGGACGGGGTCGGGGCTTACTGTCTGCTGTCATAATAGAGTGGGGACGGCTCTGGAGGTGTCAGAAGTGCCGGTTGGCTCTGAAGGAAGAATCTTCTTGAATTTTTGTTCAAGGGACATAATTTTTTTTGGAGGTAGACAATAATTGAAATTAGCTGGCTATGACAAAGCTCAGCAAGGGAGGAGGGTCCCTTCATTGTGGATCAATGGAGCGAAAGGGGGAATGGGGGTGTGCGCTGGGAAGTGGAGTGTCTCTTAGAAGAGCCGATCGACAGGGGGGGGGGGGGAGTTGCGTTGCGAGGGAGGGGAAGTTGGCTTTTAGAAAAGCCGATTGTATGTTTGAGAAGGAAAGGGAAGGAAAGTTGCGTTGTAGTTAGCTCTGAAAAAAGCCGTTCGGATTTGTAAAGGCCGTGATTGGCGCGGAGACAGCAGTGGTAGCATAGACCGAAGTTCACTGCACGACGATCGAAGCAAGATTGGTCTCCGAAACCAATTTTCTTCGATCTTATATTGATTAAAGTGTATATTTTTACTAGTGGAAAACGATACGCCATCTAGTGATCGAGCGTGAATTAAAGACGCTATGATGCGCATAGCGTGACGAGCTGTCCTTTTCTTAATTTACTTACGGATTCAGGTTGAGTTCTTCATAATAATTTTGCGGCTGCAAGTATACACCGTAGATGCTGCAATTAAAATAATTATTTAAATATTTTTTCTCTATACATATATTAAATTATTTAATGTTTTAACTTTTACTTTAAAAACAATAGTATAAAATATTTTGTTTACAGAAACAGAAATTCATTTGTATATCTATTTAACACGTTGAACCCGGCGCCGGTCCCTGGGGATCGGCAGTGAACTTTCCGTGTGGCCGGCGTCGGTCCCTGGGGACCGGCACTGGAATACATTGCACCTCTTGATCGCTCGCTACCGGCTGAACGGAAAGAACAGCAAATTCGACGTCGGGCTCAACGTGTTAAAATACGTTCTTAAAAAAACTCTTGCACACATGATAGGTGTCGCGCATTTCGCGCTTAGTCGTATGTCTAACTTTATTTGGTGAATTTTGGATCTAAATTTCTTTGAAAAAATTACAACAATTCTTTCCACTAGAGGTTCTGGGTTTGTATCAAGACCATGATAAATTTTTTATCTGATTTGAAAACATCGTTTGAATCTATGACTTTACTTGTTAATTGATTGTATTTTGAATTGCATTTGTAAAGTATAAAAAAATCTTTTTATTTTGAATAGAAATAATAAAAATCACAAAAAACTGTATAGAAGAAAATACACATCATATAATTATTTTTATAATTAGTTTAAGAATAATGATATTTGTCGAAGTTGCCATAAACATATTTATTAATCATCTTTGTATTTATCGCGACACCTTAATTTTATTGTTGGATTAAATCATATTAATTACTATAACATTTATTTTTATTAACAATAAAAAAAGAAAAATAATTTAAACATTGTATTAAGTATTGTATCAGTCATAGCTCATACACCGTTTTACACTACCTGTTGTCACTAGTGTTTCTTATATTAAATTTAGATTTGGTTTCATTATAGGTAATTTACATCTATATTTTGCAAAAAAAAATTTCCATTAGAATTTTATGCAATTAATCTTGAAAATTTAATATCGTAGGAAATTTAAAATTTTATTATAAGCGTTTGAAAGCTTTGCAATAGGAAGAATGTGCGAGTTAAAAATGAAAATTTTCAATTAAATATACGTTTTATTATGTTTATTTATTCCGAATAAAGAGATATTTTATTTTGACATTTCTGAACAAGTATCGAAATAGTTTAATTGAAAATTTACGAGATACATCTTTATCAAACAATCACACTCGCAAAGAATCCTTTCATCAATCATCTCGAAACTCTCATAAAATAATCAACCCAGCTATAAAACTTTCCTAAAAAAATTATTCTTTAAAACTCTCCCTTCCAAGAAACCACATCCCAAATCGCGCTATACCTTTCTCTTTCTAAACCCTCGCACCCAAAAGAAAAAAACAGACCGAAAAGTATCACTTTGAGCCTGTTCTTTCTTTCTCTTCCTTCCAACCGCGAGATGAAAATTCTCACACGACGTGTAAATTATTCATGAGTCAAACACAGAGTGCGAATTTTAAAGAAGCCAAACGTTTTACTCCTCGCGCTCAGCTGTCTTTTACTCGCGGTGAAATTTCCAAGACGATACGCGAGTAACTCGATCGCATGCGTTTTTCTGTGTATGTGTGTGTGTGTGTGTGTATGTGTACGCAAGCATCTTTTCATAAACGGAAAAAGTTACGCGCGACGATCGCGCAGAAGTTGCTGCTGGAAAAGTTTTTCGGGAGTTTTTGTACGAATGTGTTTTCTCGCTCTCTTTCTCTCGTCTTCTTATGGATTTTTTTTTTTTCCAATGAAGGTTGAAAAGGAATTAGAGAAAAAAGAGTTGTGTAAGTAAGAGTCGGTAGCTTATAGAGGAGTATTTTGCACGAAGAATATAAAGAGTTACTTGTCTTATTATTTTTTTTTTTTCATTTCAATGAATTATTTGAAATTTTTAAATAGCTTTTTTAAATTTTTTGATCCTTGTACGTAAATATATTATATATTTTTATTTATTAAAGTGAATTTAATCATAGTACGAAGTTTAATTTAAATTTATGAAATAATTCAATAATATAATACTTTTTTAATTAAAAATATCTCATATTATAATTTGTATTAAAATATTAATTCAACAGTTTTTAAATTTAGAAATTTCACCATAAATAAACCGAAATAATCTATTTGCCGTATATCTAAACGATAAATTTATAATTTTAAATAAACTGTTATTGTATGAAAAAACTGTCATCCCGCGATGCAATATTTAATTTCTTTTATTTTCATATCATAACTTGATATATCGTTGACATATCATGATTTTCTTAACCTTTTAATATAATAAAAACATTAACCATCCCGTTCAATTTCCAATACCGCAATTGTTTATAAAAGATTTCAATTTTTTACCGCGAAGACTACATGCGAAACATATGGTAAACACATCGAGTGGGATATTTCGCGGTAGAGCGAAGAAATGTTGAAAAAAGAAAACACTTTTTTCTCAGCTATTGCAAACATTTAAAAATTCGTTTTACATTAAACTTTAAATAATCCACAAAAAAAAAAAAAAAAAAAAAGAAAACTACCTGTGCCATTTTTTGTGAATGTATGCATTCTTTAACCTTTTTCCTCTAACTTTTTTCCCACTTTCGCGTACGTTTGAAAAAAAAAAAAAAAAAATGAAACAAAAACGTGCATTTTTTAATATTATAAATATACATGAAAAAAGTAAAATAAAACTTGTCCAAAACTCCAAAAGTTTGTCAAAAGAATTTGAGCGATCGACAATCGAAGGTTAAAGTGAAGTCGCACATAAACGCATCATTTGAGAATAAAACTCTTTAACATCCTTACTACTCGGTCAAAACGCGGTCACTTTGTCAACAATGACAAATTATTTAACTGACATTATTTAACTTTCTATTATATACGCGAGATAAACTATTGAAATAATTCTGTAAAACTTTTTTAGTTTTATGATATGAGGAATCGAAATTCAAGTGTTGCAATTGTTAAAACTCGTACTCAATAAAAAATTTCAATTTCTTCTCTTCAACTGGATGGAGTTATAAAAAAAAGAAACGACTACGGAAAACACATAGATTTCAACCTAAAAATAACAGTAAATTCCACATCGTAAAATAAATCCACTTTCAACTCACGAGAGCAATCTATCCCTATTTTCAGTAGCGACAAGTTTGAGAAACTATACGCGAAATAAAAAATATATAGTCCAACTTTCTCTCTCTCTCTCTCTCTCCCTCCCTCTCTCTCTCTCTCGCCTTTTCATCCATCGATACAAGCGTACAATACATACAAGCACAGTCACGTTTGCATTTAAGAGTATACGCGTACGTAAAAATCGTGCGTTCTTACTTATGTACATCTCATTTCCCGTACGCCAGTGAGAAAAATGAAACAAAAAAAAAGAAAAAAAAAAAGAAAAAGAAAATAATAAAAAAGAAACGCTCCGCGAAGCGATTGTATAGTACTCCATTCATCACTCGACGTCTTGTTGCGAAAGAGTAGAATTATATTTTTTATTCAGTATTTCCTTCCTTTTCTTTTCCCCTCCCCTGCTACTTCTTACTTTCTTTATTTTTGCAATTTAAATCGAAATTTTTTCTTCCCCCTATCCCCTCCTCCATCGTTTAATAACGGGGACTGCTTGTTTTATTTATTTATTTATTTATTTATTTATTTTTTTGTATATAAACGCACCGTTACGACAACTAAAACAATCGGTTATATTAATCATCTGTCGTAATTGGTTTATTTCGTTTACGAAACAAAATTTAACCAAAACGTTGTGTAAAATGCAGCGAAAAATTTGTAGATCTGTTAAAAGTATACGTGCACTGATTTTTTTTTATAGTTCTTCACGATTTCTAAGGTGAATAACGATACACGTATATATGTAAACTTATCGCATAGTATAAATAAACCGTTGGTTATATTCACATATTCGTACAATATTACCTTTATAAACTGCGTTTAAATATTCCCAAAGAGAATAAAATTCGCGTGGTCTTATTTATGTGTATACGTTTTACATATTTCACATGAATATATTTTTCGAGCGCAACGCATTATTTAGAAATGAAATTTTTACAGCGCACTCGACGCTTATAACGGCAAACGAAACGTTGTATTATATAGGTAACTGGAATTTGAGTATAAAGCGAGTTCTAATTTATTTTTACAAACAGCTAACGTAGTACGTTTAATGGAAAGACGAAACGGAGACGAAGCAACAGGTGAAGTTATCTCTGTCCCTCGTGGGCAGGAACCCCGAACCACAATTTGTGTCTGAGTGAAAAAAAAAAATATATATATATATATATATATATATATATGAAGTAAAATAAACCGTGAAAAACTGAAAGAGGTTAAGTAAAGCGACGAAAATTTATGGAGCTCATCTTATGATTTTTAAGGAATGCTTGAAACTAGCAAAGTTGAAGATATTTAATCGACGCCTTATATACAATCGCGTAAATGTATCAAATCGAATAATGGATAATGCGCCAATTGTCGCGATAACGAATAATTTTATTGACGTTAATTATGACAATGAAATTACAAACAGATGCGCGAGATGCGCGAGTATAATAGAACGTATATACGCGTCACGTCTCGACGCGTTTCTCTCGATACCCTGCTGGGCTTTCGAAAGATACATACCGTCGACGTACCGTGGCGTATGTAACGCGTATATATACGTTGGGGCGCGTGGGTACGCTTGTGTATGTGAATACGCGCGCGAAAGGATCCATCGGGAGTAAATTGATTGACTCGCGCGCGTGTGTTTGAGCGCGCGAGAATATTCAATTTCCAAGCGTTAAATTGAACGCTACGCCGTCATTGTTGTTGCTATTGATATTGTCCCCTGAGGCTATTATGGTTGTATATTAACATTTGGTAGTGGACTAGATGCGTAAACGGAAACAAACAAAAAGAGCGACGGTATAGGTTAAGAAATAGAACGGAATATACCGTTAAATTTTATTCCGCATTGACCAATGATAAAATGATAAAATTATAAAATTATATTTTAATTTTACCGATAACGCGTGAATATTTTGTTTGAAATAATCGTGACTAACGATAATTTAATGCGCAAACTTCAAAATATAAAGTCGTTTGATTTAAAAAAGAAAATATAGTACGCCAATCCGAAATGTATTTACGATTCGTTGTATTTTTTTGATTCAACGTTAAAAATTTTAATTTATCGGTATATATTTTATATTACAAAATAGTATAATCCGCAGTATCTCATTTCATTATATACCTAAAATACAGAAAAATATAGATTTCCATAAGCTTAGCTTGGCGCGTTTCCAAAAATGATGAAAATAATGGATATGGAGTTTACACGAAAGTAAGCCATTTTTTTTTTTTTTTTTTTTTTTAATAATCCCTTGTGCGTAGAATATAAAACTACCGATCATAAATAAAATTTTAATGTTATAAAATTTAATTGTTAATAGGGTAAAATATAGTTATATTGATAAATTGAAATATCTTACTTAAAGTTTCAATTAACTTTGATTATTTTTTTTTTTTTTTTTTTTTTTTTTTTACTTTCAAATACAATCGAAATATTGTATAAAATAATTAAATCGATGAAAAATATTACTTCAAAGTGAATAATGGAATATTATAGAAAACATAACGATGTAATTTACAAAAATTTACATTAAATTTCTTAAAAGATAAAAGTAATCTTATATTAATAGCACCTACAATTCTGTATTATTCACACAGACAAAAAATAAAAAAAAAAAAGCAATGACATAAAACTAATCGATCCCAAAATTCACAAAATTGCATCACTCGATCAAATTCTTTTGCGAATTAAGAAGAAAAAATCCTTTCACAAAACTCGCAAGTGCTACTTCAGCGAAAAATTCTCGTCTGGTAAAAAAGAGACAACTTCACTGCCTCTGAAAAAACCCACACACACCCACACACACCCACACACATACACACATACACATACATACATAAACTTACGTCTAAAGGTATCGAAGCTTATACGTCAGGTAAGTCGGGGAAAATGCGTTCTAAAAACCGCGAGAGAGACAGAGAGAGAGAGAGAGAGAGGTAGGTAAACATCGTGAGAGAGGGAGAGAAAGAGAGAGAGAGAGATGTGGGAAGATTCTCTTTTCTTTTCATTTTTTGGACGTCGTGTCCTGCGATAAAGTACCACGCTGGACTTGAAATGTCTCTCTGTATTCTCCGGTACATACGCCTAAGTTCGTAAACACGTCCTTGAAGCGTTTGTATTTCTTTTGCGCTGTTGTGCTACCTCCCTTTTTTTTTTCTTTTTTTGTTTTTGTTTTTGTTTTTATTTAAGGTCATAGACCTTCCTTTATGTCGAATACGTGACTGACGTAACGATTGTTTTTTTTGTGTCATTGTTTCAAAGAAACAGAGAGATGAAGAAAGAGAGAGAGAGAGAGAAAGAGATTAGCGATTGTCGGCAAGTTTGAATCATTTTTTTTCTCTATCTTTCTGATTTTTTTTTTTTTTTATAAAGATTCGTCATGATTTTCAGATTGGGAAAGCTATGTAAGAGAAAGGGGAGAAAGGGTTAGATTTTTACAAGTAATTTTTAGAAGCGTAAATTATAGTTATTTTTAACGATAATAGCAGCTTAATGATACAAAATCGTTTCGCTTTAGTTTTCAGTGAAATGTCGGAAGATAGAAACTTTTTTTTCTTTCAAAGTAATAAGTAACTTAATTATTAAAATAATATTTAAAATATTTTTAAAATTAAATTAATTTTATAAATTTATATTTATATTTGCGGGCATCTTTATAAAATAAAAGCCCACCATTATTGCATATACATCAAAATTATAAAACATTAAATTAAATCAATTATTAAGAATTTCAATAAAAAAAATATTTAACCGATCTATTAACTCCGTCAATGCTTTGCGAATTTTTCGTATCAATTCACGTAGCGTTATAAAATCATTTATGCGATTAAAAAAAGAAAAAAAAATGATTTATTTATTCACAATAAAATTTCATTAATCATTAGCCGTTTGAGTGCGGCAAAGCGCTATCGCGCTTCGTTTGTTCTTCGAAAAAATTCTTCCGCATTCAAACGGTTAATAATAAATTACGTTGCAAATCGTCGTTATTTATAAAAAAAAAAAAAGGATAAACAAATAAATACATCGTTTACAATTTCAAATATAAAATTTTCAAACGAATAAATTTTGTAATCAATGTTGTTGTATTTCCCCTCATCATGAAAGAAAAAAAAAAAAAAAAAAAAAAAAAAAAATTTACAGATATATATTTGAATTCATCTTTTGCGAATTATCTCTTTATTGATTTTACCATTAACATGTTATAAGTATACCCTCAAACGATATAGTACACAAAACCGATTGAATGTAAATATTGTACAATACTTGTTTACGAACGGCTTTCATTTTTTATTTACGATACATACAAATTTAGCATTTGCTTCTATTTTACTTTTCTCTGATGTGTCAAGGAAGAGTTTGAAAACAATTTTTTTTTTTTTTTTTTACTTTACTTTTTTTTTTTTTTTTTTTTTTTTTTTTCTTTATGTTTTAATAAAAAGTACGCAATAAACTCGCATGAAATATTTGAAAGATTTCATAAAACATAATTTCGTAAAATATTCTCTCGAGTGAAATTTAAAAATTAATTTCGCTTATGTTTATTTTAATAGTGCTTGATAAGTGAAAAAAAAAATCGTAATCGTTCGTCGTGTAAAATTAATACACGAAACGTATGCAATGCTATAATGTTTTATCTATTTGCAATACTTATTATTAGTATAGAATATTTTTGCTATTTTTTTTTTTGTTAAATTGTTATTATTAGTATAAAATATAAATACGAATTTATAAATATTAACAAATCATTAACGTAACGTTAAGGAAACAGCAAATTATTTAAAATTTCGAAAAAAAAAAAAAAAAAAAAGAAAAGTATCCTATTATTTTTGTTGATATGTGTACATAATCAAAGTTCGTAATTAATAAGGAAATAAACATATCTATCTAAATTTTAAATCATCGATACATAAGCGCAAAGAGAAACGATAAATTACGTAATAATCCACAAAGTGAACGACCGTCGCATCGATATTTTCCTCTCCGTTAATGAGCTACGCGCAAACTCAGCCGTAAATATTTGAAGCGCGTCAACGTTCGTATTTACGTCGCGCTAGAAAAATATCATGCGATCCGCTTAACTCTTACGCGTATCAAACGAAAACGTAAAAAAGATGAAAGAAAAGACAAAAAAAAAAAAAAAAAGAGAGAAAAAAAAAGGTTAAAAGAAGGTTACCCAAGACCGAGCGCAGATAAGCGCTTCCGTAATCTTTTAATCTTTCGTTTAAAACAATTGCTCTTGCGTGCATTTCGTCACTCGGCGTCGTCGAATCGTTAAATTTACCCGTGCGTTTACGACCTCGTGTGGCGCCGAGTTACCGTTTTTCGTTTATCGATTTTGAGAAAACTTTGACGTCGAGCAAGAATGTAGCTTGTAGTCGTTGCAATTGTTTAAGATTTTTCTAAATTTAGAATCATTTACTAAATTACTCTTACGACCTATATTTTTTTAATACTTTTTTTCTATTATTTTCTTAATCTATGCTTATCTAAACTATGATCTATGTACTTACAAAGCATTGAGCTTTGAAATTTTTAAATTTTAAAATTTGAGACGAAATAAAACTTTAAGGTAAAATAAACGACAAAATCATGTATTGTAAAATGTATACGAGAGAAAAATTGTCGTTTGATAGAGAAATTTATCATCGGCATTTTATTATAATACTGCGTATATTAGCCCATATTTCAAAATACAACATAAAACTGTATTATTAAATTGATGAATAATTCGACAAATAAAATATGGAAAAATAAAAGGTTAAAATTAAACATAAAATCTTCAATTTTCCCCATTGGGCAGCTTTTCTAAACGTCTTGTTTCATTTACGTTACGTTTAACATTTTGCGCGATAACCAATTCATAATTTCATTCCGAGCTAGAGAAAATTAGGTTACCGAATGGAAATATAAAACTTTGGTGTACACACTTACACACAGCGACATATACACATATATATATATATACATACAAGGGAAGCCATGTTCGAAATTACATCAGGCTTCGGTTGCAAAGTTTATGCGATGTTTACTCTATAATTTGAAAATCCATAACCGCGAAACCCTGTTAAGTTACGGAGTCGCGCGCTGTTGTCACAGTCGTAACTAAAAGTCCGTCATTTATTTTTTTCTTCTTCTTTTTCTTCACTTCCCGATAACCGTCGGAGTTTCTCTCTTAAATTAAATTTACTCGTGCTTCCCTTCCTCTCCTTTTCATTCTCCTCTTGTTCTTACATTTTTAAAACGCAATTTTAAAATAACCCTTTCGCAAATAGTGGAATTTTATTTATTAATTTCGCATTTGAAACTATTATCGATTAATTATTTTATCAAAAAAAAAAAAAAAAATTTTATATATTTATGTTTGTTCGTTTATTATTTTTGCTCATTGCTTTTCGTATGTATTTAAATTTTAATTAAAGTCAACTTATCAAAATTAACATTTAAAAATTGCTTAACCAATTATAAATATTGTAACTAAATTTATGTAAAAATTTATAGAAATCAAATTCAATTCAAAGTAATGAATACATCGCAAAAACCTAAAAATATACATAAATTAGTCGTAAGCCTTTAAGATCGAAGAAAAGAAGAAAGATGAAAACGAAATCGTTAACAACGTCCATTTATAACGACTGAATTAGCCGCTATCCATCCTTCATTTCAAAGGAAACCCGTACAGAATTTCTCTCTCTCTCCTCTATCTTTCTCGTCTTTTCATTCCATCTCTCGCGATTCGTGTCGTATTAAAAAAAAAAAAAAAAAAAAAAAAAAAAAGAAGAAGAAAAACGAAAAAATAAAACGAAGTCGGTAACGCTTGTAAAAAGGAGTATGAAAGGGAAGCCCTTGGCTTCGTACGCGTATACACGATCTACCAAATCCTTTCGTACACCAAAGAGAAAAGTGTGTACCTATGTATATCGCGCTGCGTATATACAACGAAATCGATTTCTTCCTTCTGGTACGTGTGTGTGTGTGTGTGTGTGTGTCTTTACGCGTAGCGTCGTAAATTTTTCCTCCTATCCTCGAATTCGAAATCGTAAAATCAGCGGCTCGGAAATTTTTAATCCTTTCTCTTTTGCTTTCCGTAGTTTAAATTTACGGTTGTATAATTCATTGGAATGATTTTCGGCTTTTATACGATGAGAGTAAGGGGGATGAATGGATTGAATTTTTTTTTTTTTTTTTTTTTTTTTTTTTTTTTAATTGAAGCTACTTGGACGTGGACTACGTTAATGGAAAATTAATGATTTTTAAAAAGTTTTTGAATCGATAATGTTTAGGTTGTATAGTACTTTACATCGTTTATATTTCTTATGAGTAAATAAGTATTTGCGGTTAACCTGTTGTTGCATGAATTATTCGAAATTTTATAATTTGAATATTGCTTCTATATCTTATTCTTTATTTAGAAATATCCGCAATGTAATACATGTACGGCCAAAAAGCGAACGCTAAAAAGTGTAGTTTTCGATTTATAGACTTTTTAATAGTTTTTTTTTCAATTAAATTACATAAATAATTAATTATTTCAGTGAAAATAAATTTGGATGATTAATTTTCAATCAAACAAGGAATAATTAGTATGAAAAATATAAAATATTAATTATAAGGTTAAGAAGAAAAATCTTTTTCGAACTTGTTTAAAAAAAAACGTAGACGAAAAATACAAACAGATTTGGAAAGTTCAAACATTTTGTGCACTTCTGTGCATATTTGCGACCGTGAAAAAAAAATTTCTTCCTACTTTATTTTTCAGTTGAAAAAAAAATTTGCTTCAAAAAAACGCATTTTTTTTTTTAATTTGTGAATTATTAATTGAAAATCAAATTTTTGAGTTTTTTAAGCTATTACATCGTATTTAGCATACCTGCAAATAGTAGGAAAGGGTATTTTCCAAAATATTCCACGGTTTTTTCATAAAAATTTTTAAGCTCAAACGTAAGTAAGAAATTTCGTCACTTTGGGACTTAATGGGTTAATTTTATAATTTTTAATTAAACAATTGCATCGATAATATTATTAGTGTAGATAATATTATAAAGAAAATGTTTTAAATTTTAAAAATAAAATATGACTTTGAATTCAGTAAAAGGTTAAATGAATTAAAATTGTTCTCTAGATTTTATCAAAGTATTAAAATTGTAAATTGTACATTTTGTGATAATATGTAAAATAAAAATTTAAAAACTTTTCTAAATTGATTATTAAGCTTACATTGTAAAATATAACAACATATTAAGCGGATTAAAGTGACAAAAGAAAAGAAAGTTAAGATTTCAAGCTTTAACGTTAAAAAATAATCTCAACAAACCCATTTGTATCTCCTTAAATCATGAAATTTCAAACAACCCAAGTACGTTTCGTGACGAAAAGAAAAGGCAAAAGAAACAAAAAAGAAAAAAGAAATGTTAAAGCCACTCACCACTTCGCGATCCGATTAACTTTCTCATTCATTTCCGAATGACGAAAAGTTTACTCAGTTCGACATCAATCATCTATCGCAAAACGCGTTTAACTCGCATGTTTATCTATACACATATGTTTTTTTTTTTTTTTTAATTTTATATATAGATATATTAGTATAAACTTGCGTGTATACAAACACGGCACGTTAATTCACAAAGTTACCCCACCCATAGCTCGCGTTGGATTCAACGCGCGCGAATAATAACTCCAAGCGTCGTCCCTCTCTTCTCTCCATTCATTCTTTCTCTCGTCGCTCATTTCAACAATTATTTTTCTTTTCTTCCTTCCTCTCTCTCTCTCTCTTTTTCTCTCTCTCTCTCTCTCTCTCCCTCTCTCTTTTCTCTCTCATTCCTTTACCCCGCGAGATTTCTCTTTTCTCGTTTATCGATGAAAGAACAAAGGCAAATTAATTACCCGAGGTCACGACATGTCTCCATTATTTTCCGCTGCTCTCTCCGACAAAAGAAAAAAGAAAGAGAAAAAGAGAGAGAGAGAGAGAGAGAGAGAGAGAGAGAGAGAGAGAGAGAAAGAAATATATAGAACGATAAAGACTTGCTTTTACCATCCGTTCTGTGTTTTATTTTTCTGTCTTTATTTGTTTTTATGTCGTCGTCGCCGTTGTCGGCATGTTTTTGCTGACGAAGAAAGGAAAAATGAATGAATGAAAAAAAAAAAAAAAAAAAGAAAAAATCAATTATTTTACAATATTCAGTCTTTGATCATGACGTTTTATCCGTCCATCTCCAATGTCTCTTTTTTTTCTTCTTCTTTTTTTCCTTTTAAACGTCGTGTTTCACGTGATAGCGAGATATAACTTAAGAATTCATAATCGTAGAGAAAATGAATATTAATATTGCGAAGCCGGTAAACTCTCGCTTCATTATTGCTTTTCGTTACATTTTCAATCGCCATTGTTCTATGAATAATTTACGATACCGTTATCAATTTTTTTTTTTTTTTTTTCATATTCGTTATATTCGTTATCTTTTTTTTTTTTTGTTTGTCTTTAGTCGTTAATTTATCGTTTATTGTGAAAAAAAACTCGATTGATGAATACCACGTATTTATGTTAATTTTTTACACAGGGTAATGAAACTTGACAGATAAAATTTTCAATAAATTTAATGGAAAAAATCTGTGTATTTTACTTAAAAACAATAAAAAAAAAAAAAAAAATTAGTTATAATTATTTTTATTTTTTGTAACATCACGATGTAAAATTAATAAAGTTTAATTTGTAATTTAATTATCGATTAAAATTTATTATCGACGAACGATTAAAATTATGTATCTACGAGGTGTGACAGAAAAGTAATGAGACTAATTTATTTACCAAAATTTTAATTTTTTTTAAACATCAATGTTATCCCCTTCAAAGTAATTCCCTTGGGCAGCTACACACCGATGGAGACGTTGTTCCCACTTTTGGTAGCAGCGCTGGAAGTCTTCAACCGGTATGTCCGTCAGCATGTCCGTTACACTCTTTTGGTTGTTTTCTAAAGTCTCGAAATGACGTCCTTTGAGGACATTTTTCAATTTAGGAAAAAGAAAAAAGTCACAGGGACTGACGTCAAGTGAATAGGGGGGCTGGAGAACGACAGGAATGCCTTTTGAGGTCAAAAGTTCTGTGACGGAGAGGGCAGTGTGACATGGGGCGTTGTCATGATGGAGCATCCATTTGTTCCATTTTGCGTGACGCACAAACAAAACACAACTTCGCTAATAGCAGTCACAAAAATCACGTAGTTAACGGAAGGAGTTGAAACTCGCACTGAGCCATGGGAGGGTACTGACTGATACACGTGCAAACGATCGGGCAACAGCGCAGCGTTGCCATATCGCTTGCAGCGTTGCTAGTCTCATTACTTTTCTGCCACACCTCGTATATACACTCGAGTGTTTTCATTTTGATTGTCTATAAATAGTATCTTTTATTAACTCTCCTATTGGCCGAAGCTGTTGCGTTATGTAATATTCATTTATTGTTTTACTTTTCATTTTGTAATATCGCAACATCTGCGAAATTTTTTGACGCGTTATGCATACGCGCCAGTTGGTCTCTAGCATTTAAATCCTACGAAAAATATATCGTTCGAGTTTTGATTTTTCAAAGTTTAATTGTATTGAACTAACGAAAGAAAGAAAAAATTTATACGATATATTTTTCGATAATTTGAGACAAATTTTGCGTAACGAAACAAACGATTATTAAATTTTAACGTTGAATTTTCAAACGATTTTATTCTAATAAATATCGCTTTATTAAAATTTTATTCGTCATTATCAAACCGTTGATTCGTTGAACGAAAAAAATATTAAGATTTTATTATGAATATATAAAAGAATAAAAGGGAACTTAAGTATTCAACCTCTAAAGTACTACATTGAAAAACCTATATACTTGACACTAAATCTACCAGACCGATCAAATGACCGGTTTAAAAAAATTTCATTTTTTATTATCTTATTTTGATTTATTTGTTTTTTTTTTAATTAATACGTAAATTTATTGCAATTTTTATTTATTTATATGCCAAATATAGTAAATGGCATGTTTTTAGTTATAAATCATAAAATTTAACTCACTAAAAATGGGTCATTTTGATCCCGGTAGGTTTTGTGTTAAAAAGTTGCCTCAAACAACAGCTTCAAAGTTAACGAGATTGTAGCAGATTAGTAAATTAAAAAAAAAAAAAAAAAAAAAAAATAATTCGGAATTTAAATTTAAAATATAATCGACCTTAAAAGTAACGGAATTAATCTTCCTAATAAACGAAAATTTTCTTTGCGAGATTACGCAATCCATTTCTACATATATATATATATACACACACACATTAAAGTGAAAGTCTGCGAAAAGTCTCGTAATGATTTACATGTAAAGAGTAGAACGAAAGAATGAGCTTATTAAAAAAAACGTCTTCCTTTCGTTCTTCGACGTATAAACGTGTAGGTGAATTTTTTGAACTCAGAGGAAAGGCACTTAACGATGGTAAACGCAAAGTTTTACCGGGGCTCATTACGAGCTCGGGCGCGTAGGAAAGTTACGATGGTAATCTTATATAAGAAGGTTTATTAAGTTCCCCCCCCCCCTCCTCTCCTCTTGTGTTAGATGCGCGAAAGAACCATTAATGAAGGGGAGAGAAAATGCGTAAGAGAATACGCTAATGAATCTCATTCTCAATTTTGTTTTTTTTTTTTTTTCATACGGGATTCGTATAAAAAATTGTGCTTCATATTAAGAATAGGTTGTAAAGCCGTCTTTGCGAAAACCTTTTATGAAGTAATTGGGGAGGTTTTCGGGTTATCAAGATAATTGATAATAATTCATAGACACAATTTTTATATTGTAGGGAGATATGGTTTTTTTTTTTTTATTATTTCATAGACGAACATAAAAAAGTTTTTATTTTTCTTTGTTGAAGTATTCTTTTTTTTTTTTTTTTTCTTTTTTAAGAATAATGAAAACATTAGTTAACCAAAATCTTTTTTAAAATAAAAATTTTTTAAAGCAAGTACGAATATATTAAACGAGAAAATAACCGTAAAACGAAATCGATCCCCAATAACTCCGCTAGCTGAAAATACCAATGCACCAAAAAGCTCAAGAAGCCTCTGACGAACTTTTTCCTTTGAACTATAGCCGGTATATATAATCCGTACGCGCGCGCGTGTGTGTGTATATATATACACACACACACACACACATACACACATAAATCAAAAATCCAAGTTGTTGCGCTCGGCCGCG
Source organism: Chalcis sispes (assembly GCA_949987625.1). NCBI lineage: Eukaryota > Metazoa > Arthropoda > Insecta > Hymenoptera > Chalcididae > Chalcis > Chalcis sispes. The sequence goes on along the minus strand of OX465096.1, from coordinate 57,973,638 downwards.
CGCAATAATTCACCCCGTGTGCGCGCGAGAAAGCGCTAGCTTACATCCGTGTCTTCTGTCCTAGCTTTGGGAAAGAGCACGACGAAATGAAGAAAAAAAAAGAGATAAAAAAAAAAAAAGGAGGAAGGAGGTGAGGGGAAATACGAAAGAGTAAGGTATACCACCTATGAGCGAAGGTATATGTCTGACGTATTTACAGATCTTTGGCTCCAAAAAGGAAAATAAAAAATTAAGAACGAAGACGCGCGTACGTATACGCTTTTTTTCTCTCTTTTTCTCTTTGAAAATCCGGGCCAAGAGTTTACGACGGAAGAAAGGGGTAAAGGATAGAGGGGCGGGGGGGGGGTTTACTTTTTCTTTCTCTTTTAACTTTTTTTATACGCGCGCTCGCGCACTTCAACGGTGTAGTATAAAAATCCGATCGCATATATACGGCTTTGGTACACGGCGATAGTTTACCGCGCGTAATAAAGCGACAGAGAGACCTGACGTTATATCGAGAGTCGCACGTTGAGTATACATCGAGAGAGAAAGGAGAGTGAGAGAGAGAGAGAGAGAGAGAGAGTAAATGTGTGACTTGGATGGTTTGATGTTTGCAGGTGTGTACGTATTGCGAGTAGAAAGCGCAAATGAAAGTCGTCTTTTAGTTTGTATGTGTGTGTGATTTAGAGTGCCGAAAGGAGAATCGATCTTTTATGACCGCGACTTGTGAAGCGGGTTTCCTAAAGAGCGGGAAGTTGCTCTATGCCCTTTTTTTTTTTTTTTTTTTTTTTTTTTTTTTTTTTTTTTTTTTTTTTAAGTCGAAAGGGCCAAAGGAGCAAATAGGTTCGGTAGATATTTTACTTAGAAGGCTTTTGGTGAAAAAATATTGAGAAGAGGGTAAAGAGAGATCCGATTTTCCGGTGAAAATTTGAGATATATTACGTTTGAAGCTTTCGAATGATATTGGAAAGCTTTTTTTCTTTTTATGTATTAATCTAGAGCTTTGTCGGGTTTAGTACATCGTATTTGGAAAATAAGTGCAAAGCTTTAAAAGGATAATAATTTAAACCATTTGCATCATTTTAAGACACATAATTGTCTGATATATTTTTTTTCTATTTTTTTTTAAACATTATAAATAAATTTTTCTTTTCTTTATTTTTAAATTTTTTCGTAAACTTCGAATATCATTAGAATGATTCTTTGATCACATAGATGCTTTAAAAATGTTCTTTTCAGATTAGCCACGCATTATATTAACAAAATAAAATAAAATAAAAAATAATAACTTACCAACTAAAATTAAATGTTACGATTAATTAATTTGTAAAATAGTAATTTTTAAAAAAATTACAATTTTAAAAAAGCACAAAGTTACAAAAAAAATTTCAAACTTTGTAAAAAACATCTTTGGCTCAATATGTCCTAAATACTTTCTCAATTATTATTTCTGTTTTAAAGCTTTGCACTCACTTCCAAACACCCGATATATCTTTCTTTCTTAGATATGAACATTTTAACAAAGAAATTTCTCAAAAGCACTATTTTAAAAAATTTTAGATAAAGTTCGGATCAAATTAGTTGAAAAAAAAAAAAAGAAAATACGTTTAAAAAATCTTTTTGTAAAATTTTTGTAAAATTGCAAAGCTATAGAAATTTTTTTAAAAGTCTTTCAGAAAAATTAATCAAAAGTTTTCAGCTATACACAAAATTTGTTCGTTTCCAGCGTTGATCAGTCCAGCGTTGATAAAAAAATTTTTTTAATCGTTAAAATTCAATAAATAATTTGTCAAATAAATAAAATATATGTATATTTGTAATTAAATCATCAAATTTTAATGATCATACCGCTCTCTGCGCTTAAGCAGTATTTTAAATTTAATCCTCGAATAATCTCATTAATATACATTTTACTATACGCAATCCGCGCGTGACTAAAACGTCCAAAATTGAGTCTCTCCCATGAAAATTCAATTAAATATTTTTAATGGCCCGGTGGAAATTAAAATTTTCTCGCCTCTACCCCCTCCTTCTCCTCCTACCTCTCCGCGTGGCCTTTTCATATTTCATTTAAATTCTACACGGCAATAATATATAACGGCCTCATCACCTATACTCTCTTTCCTTTAATCTTCATCACAAAGCCATCGACCTCCACCTTAATTGAAATAATCGAATCGAACGAGCGATCGAAAAAGATAGAGAGAAGAATATATATATATATATATATATATATATATATATATATATATATGTACGTATAAAATTCATTTGAAACAGTTATAAGTCGCGAGAATCGCGACTGACCGATGCCCCGCGGCAGTAATACAAATACTCGTATTTCTATATATATATATATATATCCGTCGATTGATTTAATTACGAAATCAATCGTGCCCGGGGCACTGTCTGTGAAATATTATTGAGAAAAGAACCTCAATGCATTCTTTTCTCTCTCTCTCTTTCTCTTTCTCTTTCTCTTTCCTCGCGTCGAATAGTTTACGATTGATTTCGCGCAAATTAATCAAATTCCATGAGAGAATCAGTGAGAGAGATGTGACAATTCTAATTTTGAACGTTTATTTTATTAGCCATTAGTTTTTGTTCTCTTTGTTTTTCGTAATAAGCGCATTTAAAATGCTAATGGCTGATTTGTTTTCAGTAACTAGAGAATAATTTTACGTAGGGAAGTCTCGCGCTATTTATATTTTTGATTGAAATTGTAAAATGAATTGTAAATTTTGTGAGTTAATGAAGGTACTTTATTTTTTTTTTTTTTTTTTTTTTTTTTTATATTAAAAAGTGAACAAATTCATAAACTGCATAGACATTGATTGAACGATTATATTGCGTTATTTTTTTTATAAATTTAACTTTCGAACGTGAATACCGATAAAAGATACTTTTCTTTTTTTTTTGCACGACGAATAAAATTATTTCGTCAATAAAGCTTAATTAATACTGTTAATAAATAAGAATTTCAAATTTTTACGAATTTTTATATTTCGTGTGTGCGGTTACGAAATGAAAAAAAAATTTCTTTTCGTGCTTTAAATTTTAATATTTTTTACATGTAAAATTTTAAAAGTTGAATCCGCATATTTTTTTAAACGCTTTGTGTACTTTGAGTATTTTCAATCTCTAAGTAATCAAAGTACTTTATCATTGCATGAAATAACATGTTTTACATATTTTCAAAATGCAATTTGTCGAATGATATTAATAAACATTATTAATAAAATGTTTTAATATAAAAAAAAAAAATTATAAAATTTGTAAATGGTTATATTTTAAACATCAATCATTTTATTTTGTAAAAAAAAAAAAAAAAAAAAAAACTATTTTCATCTTTTTTAAACGCGTAAAACTACCAAAGTTGCTCAAATTTAACTTTCTCGCATAGATATATATCTAACCTGATTCTCGGGGGGAAAAAAAGAGAGAGCAGAAAAGAAAACCAGATACAAATACTTCCGAAAAATTTGTAAAGGCTTGCGAGCCTCTCATCCATCTTATCTTTTGTTCGATCGCTCAAAAGAAGTACAGAAGAAAATAGTGAAAGAGAGGGAGAAAGAGAGAGAGAGAGAGAGAGAAAAAAGAAAATCGCTTGATTAAAAGAACTCAACAAAGATGTACAATACGCATACATACACACTTACGAGGCTCCGTTTGATCTAGTCTCCCCCCCCCCCCCACCTCTTCCTGGTCTTTTCCTTTTCCTCTTTCTTTCGCTCAGTCTTCCGAGCATTTAAGAGACATAATTCAAAGTGGATAGTCGACCATCGCTCCTCTTTGTCTCTCTTTCTCTCTCTCTCTTGGCATCTCTTTTTCTCTTCCGTGTAGCGTGGTATATCCTCCGATAAGCAGCAAGACAGCTCGAGCTAATTACACCTTGATAATTAACGAAGCTCGCTCCTTTGTCTCCTCGCGCTATAACACCATATTGTACGTGTGTGTGTGTGCGTGTGTCCATTGCTTTGGGCAACGTAATAAAGAGAGAGAGAGATAGAGAGATAAAGGAGAATATCGAGACTTCTATCCTCGACAACGTCGTCGTTGTCCTCGCCTTGTTATATATCTTTTAAACGATCGTTTGTCATTTATAAATAGAAGGATTTAAAAAGACGAGTGTGTATACGCGCGTACCCTTAGCCGGTATTAGACGTTGTTAGAGGCGACGCTTAATTGGATGAGGTTTTGTAGATGAGTTTTTTCGATTTCCTCCCCTTTTCTTTTTTCAAATTTTGTTTACGCGTTATTACAACGTGTTGTGCATTGTTACGTTTTTTTTTTTTTTTTTTAGAACTTTGTTTTTCTTTGCGTTGTCTTCGTTAAACGAAGACAAATGTTGATCCGTGAATTTTTTCCGAGTTAATTTGCGTGAAATTAGAACAGAGTGACGTGAGAAATGGCATTAAAAGAAGAAAAAAAAAAAAAAAAAAAAAGGAAAAAAAAATCGTTGAACTGGATAACAAAATAATTTAAGTAGTACAATCGAAATATAGTCAGACATTGTTAATTATGTATATAGCCGCTGAAAAAAAAAAGATTCCTTGCGCGAGCGAATATGAAATTTTAAATTTTCTTGAATACATTACGGAGATAATGAATTATCGCAAAATTGCAAAATAACTCTTAATATATTCGTGTATAATTATTACGGAATTATTTATAAGTTATACCGCTAAAGATGTATCATTTGGTGGTAAAAACTTTATCGCTCTTTAACGATTTAATTAAAGATGCATACTAGAATTTAAAATATCTCTTAAATATTTTAAAATTCTAATTTTATTTTTTTTTTTTTACTCTATTGTAAAACATTTTTAAATAACAATAATTATTTTTATGCTGTGAGTAGATTTAGTATTCTAAAAATCGACCGAATAGTTGTTTAGTAAAAAAAGTAACCAAATTTTTAATTTTCAGCCACAAAAATATCTTAAATTTAATTTGCCAAACAAAATTATGAAATTTTATCATTCAAACAGCGATTAACAAAAAAAAAGTTTCTTTTTTATTGCAATACGTTTACAGGTACAAAAATAATAATAAATCGCTCATTGAAAAATAGATCAAATAATCGTTTCTCCAATCAGCTGCAACGTTAATTTGTAAATTTAATTTCAAACAACGAACCCATGTTAATTATTTACAGATTTATAACGTTACGCTTTCAAAATGAATAAAATTAAAAAGTAAATTTCGAAGCTAAAATCGAGTCAAAAGTAGCGTTTTTAAAAACTTTTTTAATAACCGCGCCTGTTGAATATAGCTCGTGAGTTTAATTATTAATGAAATTCGATCGTTTATTAATCGCGATATGGAAGTAGGAACATATTCTATTTTACTGTTACTTGTAATATGTTGTAATACAATATTTATAGATTAAACTTCGATATAATATACATATCGAAATCCTCTTTTAATATCCGAAAAAATATAACATTAAATATATAATATAATATCCTGTCTATCATAAATTTGTTTACAAAAAAAGAAAACAAATAAAATTTTAAACAATTTTTTTTGATAAATAACATGTATATATGTATATATATATATATATATATATATTTTTTTTTTTACATGGAATATACATATATTTTCAAATTTATGTTCACAGTTTTATCAATTATTGGAGAGTAATCCGATAGCCAACAGCACGTTGATGCACAGGCACGTCTCGGTATTCGCCCCGATAAATCAGGCGTTTCAAAAGTACCACGATAAAAGCACCGAGAATAATCTCGTGCTTTATCACATATGTAAGTATACGTATATTACATATTTTAATGAGCTTTATGCTCGATATAGTTTATAATAGCGTATGTATTTTTGTGGTAATGAAATTTCGAGGCACTTTTAACTTTTTTTTCTCGTCGTATATATGTGCATTAATATTTTTTAAAAAGTTTTATTTCAATTTAATTATTAAATTTAACTTTACTTTTACTCCATCATTGCGAAAAAAAAATGTTATCGTCGTTGTAGAATAATTTTATGTATGACAATTTATATGGTACGATAACGTTTCAAAAATATCTAAAACGAAAATTTTATCGGACAATGGTAAATGTAATGATAGTAGTATGGGCACGATGAAACCTTAAACTTGTACTCGGCAACATTGTGTATCGGAAATCTATCGCATAGATTATTAATAATCAAAGTTATAAACCCTCCCGAAATTAAATGGCTCGTAATTCCGTCTCAAATTGCAGTGGTTTAGTCAATAAACGTCTTTTTATAAACCTTCCCGTTTGTTTACTCTCAATCATTCTCTCTTCCTCCCTCCCTCTCCCCTGTCTCTCACTCTCTCTCTCTCTTTTTCTCTCTTTCTCTTTCTCTTGAATATTTGATTGAATTTGAAATTTATTCGATGGAATTCATCCGTGAAATGTTAGTTTCAATTTGGCATTTAGAAATTTCGATGCTGCCTTGTATACCCCCGTCTGGATTAATTACGAGTCTCAATGTATCGAAATTTCTTTTACATTACAAAGCAATTATACAATAATAATGAACTTTGTTAATCCGATAATTTATCAATTTTTCATTTCATTCATTTATCGATATAAAACAATGACCAAGATATATATATAAATAGAACAATAACCAATCGAGTAAAAATACATCGTCGAAAATATATAACGATAAATTGATACGATAACGATCGTTTCCTTCGTTGAATTTTTCACTCTTGAAATGCGTAAATGATTGTTATGTACATCGATTAAAAAACGACGATCCAAGAACCATTTAAACGGCAACAATAATTGCGTTGTCTAAAATATATTTAGCCGTAAACTACGCGCAGATTCGACGATTCGCTTCGATCTTTTGCATTATTAATGATCCAATGGAACATCGCGCGACAAATTTCGTATACGAGTTATAAATTGGTACTAACGATTATAAACCGTTAAGTACAAGTGCGCGCGAAAATTATAACACAAGCAAGCCAATATAACCCTTTTATATATATATATAGCATATAAATACACAACTTACGCAAATTGAATTAATACAACCGATCTCTCTCCCTCTCGTAACCGATATCTTCGCTTAGCCGTTCAATTTTCCGCGTATATATATCTTACTAATGTAAACACAAACACAAAGCTTTCTATTATACACACCTACACGTGTGTGAGTATACACACATATGTACTAGGTACATACACACATTACATATACTAAGAGAGAGCCAACTCGTCACGACGCGTTGTTCATTGAATAACTCTTAATGAGGTAGAAGACGGGGGGGGGGGGGAAGGAGGAGGTAGCGGAGGAAGTCAGACGTAACGGATCTGGTTCGATTAATAAGCGCAAATCGGCGAATTATGTCGGCCGCAATTGAGATTAACCGGTAGTTTGTTACATTAAACCGAACGCCGAAATTGTGTCGCATTGGTAAAGGTAGAGAGCCGAAAATCGAATTATAATGCCAAACGTTCGTCGAATTATAATATTGACGCTGTTTAAATATTCATCGTAGGTATATGGAGAGCTGTATACATCCCTACTTCTATACCTTCGAATTTCATTCTCTCCTCGACTCTCTCTCTCTCTCTCTCACACACACATGAGCACATTTGCAAGCTTATACACTCGTAATGAATATGTAATAATGCGAAATGGAGTGTGTGCTGCAAGGCCAACTTATTAATAATTTTGGTTCGTGTAATGAACAAGAGAGAAAGATAGATAGGTCGGAGTATACGATGTTACGCAAGATATGCATTGGCTTATTTTACGAGGATCTGGTGTGTGCGTGTTTATGCGTGTGCGAGTATGTTTTAGTGTAATTTCATCTAACGAACCTTTTGATAAAGCTGAGGTTAAACAGCTATCGAATGAAGAGTGTATCGATGGTTTTGGTCTGGCAAAGGTTAATTATTATTCGAGAGATGTCTTCTCGTATTAATGTATTTTAAGCGAGTTTTTAGGGATTAATTATTCATTCGCTTTTAATAAAAGGATAAAGTAATTGTATATAAAAAGAAAAAAATTATTTTACGAAAGATTTTCTCATTTTTTTAAATTGTAGAAAAGGAAAGAAAAATTATTAAAAGAAGAAATAGATTTGTACAGCGTAGTAAAAGTATTAATTGATTTTTACATTCGATTTTAAAATCAATTTTCTGTTACATTGTTATAACTTGAATAATGCATTTAATATAATATTTGTAATTGAATTTTTTTCCAAAAGTTATTGTTATAAAAAACAAAAAAAAACGATAAATTCATCAGATAAATAATTAAAATGTAGAAAAATTTGTTGGAAAAATATAATTTTATATAAATTTAACATCGAAATAAAATAAAAAAGAATAATATATCAATTAAAAATAAATCAATATTTATTTTAACGTCAATTGAAAAAGAGAATAATAATACCAGAAAAAAAAAAAAAAAACAAAAAACCTTTAAATTTCATGATATAAAAATAAAAATTTATTTTAAAAACAGTATAATTCTATTAATTTTCTAGCGCATCAAAATCATCGCACGCATTATTTTTAGCAATCGAGCAAACAAAGGCAAAAAATTTTAACGATATCATCGGCCTTTCATTTCCATAAATTATACTTTTTCAATTCACGCATCGCGCGGAAATTCTATTCCGAAATTCGCAAGCGATAAGCTTACACATGGCCCACATAATCGTGTGCGAGCTGTTCGGTCCATCCAAATTCTCTTATCCAATGCCGACTGTTTCAAGTGTCCATCGCACAGCGCGAGATATCTTAATAAAAGCCGTGTACATGTGTGCGTTGAAGCGAGTTGAAAAGGTTAGCTATGCGGGTTTCGATTATATCGTTTGTGTGTGGATTTTGTCCGAATGTCGAAGATAAAGAGCGTGGATAGCTTTTTTCTTTTCATTTTTACCTATTTTGATTAAAGAAATAGGTGCACAACTTGTATTTAACTATATTCTACTTTTGGAATCAATTATTACCAAACTCTTATTTATTTTTCTAACGTTGATTTATTTGAACATCGAATTTTAACATTAAATAAAAATATAACAAATTTTTTAAAAAGTGCCTTCTTAAACACAATATACTTTTTTAAACAATTCAAATCGCTGTTTAAATTTTATCAAACAATATCACATCTGAATAACATAATAAAAAATTGAGCATTTTCTCACATTTACTCTCGCAATAACGCATGGACAAAAAAAAAAAAAAAAAAAAAAAAAAAAGAAAGAATTCACCTAATCAACGTTAACCAAAACTTCAGCCCAAGTTCTATCTATCTTCAATCCGCACAAAGCATCAAAAAAAAAAAAAAAGAAGAAAAAAAAAAAAGAAAATGAAGCTCCTACCATCAACGATTTTCTTTCCAAGCCTAACAACGGTCAAACTCATACATACACACACACGCGCGCGCGCGCGCATCTCTCTATGCACACATAGCCGTAGACTCGTACACGGTGGAGGTATAAAGCATTACACACCCATGACTCGGCTAATTCTCCATTCAGCGTGGAGAAAATTCTCCGTGCGCTCGGAGAAGAGTTAACGAGGCCGGTTGGAAAATTCGCTCGCGGCTCATTATGCTCCCTAAAGTGCTGCTTCTCTTTCTCTCTCTCTCTTCTTCCGTACACACTCATCCGTATACATGTTTACACACACGTATAGAAGCATGTATATATCTAGGTGTACGATAATATGTACAGAGAGAGAGAGAGAGAGAGAGAAATACGGAGTACTGGACTCTACCGCGGAAGCAACGTGATTTTGTTCTCTCTATCTCTATCTCTCTTTCTCTTTTCTTTCACCAGCTCTTTTCACTACCCGGCATTGTTGTTTGCTCTTTTTCTCGTGCTCGGCGGTTAACTACGCGCTATTTGCGTTGAAAGGAAGCATAACGCGCCGAGCGTCTTTTTTAAACTTTTTCTTCATTTTTGTTTTTTTTTTTTTTACCTTTCGCCGAATGCACTTCGGGCTATATTAAATCGGTTCATTGATTTTTTTTTTTTTTTATATCGATGCCGTTCTACACGTGTATATATGTATATTACGATTATGAATCTATTAAACGATACAAAACCCATTATTTTTATATAGAATAGGCAAACGCACGCTAGCCGATCGTTTATTAACGGAAAAACTCAAGCTCGAAAAACTCGATCGAACCTTAACGCAACACTTAATCTTCGTTTTCCGCGCACACAAAACTCTCGCGATCGCCGAATTCAATAAGAGAAAGATAAAGACGAAATACGCGCGTTCGAAACTTCTCTCCTTCCTTATCCCATGCTTTATACATAAACGCAAGCGTTAAGCGAATTTAATCGCGGCTAAAAGTTTCGAGTAGCTCGATGAAAACGGCGGGTGGGTAAAGTCTTTCGAAAAGTTATACGCACATTATTATTATTATTATTATTATTATTATTATCATTATTACTATTATTTCGAAAAAGACAGCGAACGCGAACGCATACGTCGGAGTTTTAGAAGCGGCGCCCGTTATGCGCGCACTTTTCAAAAAAGTCAGCGGGTGTAATGGGCACGGGAAAGTTACTGGTAGTCGAATTGCCAAGAGTATATATACGTACTTTTAGCGAAGACAGCACGAACGATGAGAAAGTTACGTACACAAGGACGGGATACGGAGTGAGAGAGAGAGAGAGAGAGAGCGTTTCTCGCACGAGAAAATTTTCTTCCTCAATTTATATGTAATTTATGCAATTATTCGCGCGCTCTAGTCTTGATTGAATTTGATTTTAACGCGTCAACCCTTTAATGGTAGTGTGTATATATGTATATGTGTATATGCTTGTGTGAAATTGAATTAGAGTTAAGATTTTTTTTGTTTCGATTAATTTTTTCTTTTTTTTTTTTTTTTTTTTTTTTTGTAAAAAATATTACATATAGTAAATGTAGTTAAGGAACTTATTGTGGTACGCGTGTACGCACTAAAATTTAATAGTAGAATCAATGATATTCAATTTAATTTTTTATAAAAAAAATTAATTTAATCCTATTTAACTCGTAGGAAATTCTTTCAAAATACTTTATTTTATTCAAATTTTAATTGTACTTTCAGTGCGATATTTACGATGATTAAAAAAAATGTGCGAATTACGCTTTTCATTTTGTTAAAAAAGCAAAAAAAGCAAAAAAAAAAAAAAAACCTCACGCTGTTATCTCATGTTTAATAAAACATTTGGAATTGTGAAAAATTTTTGACGCATATACCTACCGCTGGGAAATAATAACCTAATATGAAAAGCACTTGTTTCGACGAAAAATATTTACGCCATGTAATTCAACATTATACAACGTTTCGTTTCGCTGAATTATTTAAATTTGTTTTTTTTTTTTTTTATCGCAGTTTTATAAAATGAATCGAAAAAAATAAACACGAAGCTTTGATTATAGCTCGGAGAGATAGAAATTTAATTTTTATTTTAAATAATATTATTCGGTATGTGTTATTAAATTCTCGTAAAATTAAAATTTTTCGCTATTGTTATTATTATAACTTTCTTTTTTTTTTCACTTTTTCATGCACTTAATTTATATATATATATAAATTTCGATCTAATTTCATTATTTTATTTGCTTATACGTATTTCAATCTACCGTCGAAATTTTGCGGATATTTGTTTATAAATAATTAACGTATTTTCAAATAAAATGTTTGTGATTAAAAATATTTAAAAAATGTACATTTTTTCATTACTTACATTATGCAATTTTTAAAATTAAAAATACATTTGGATTTGTAAATTTATGAATGTTTTTCTTTTTATTGACTTATCGTTTACGATACGAAACGTAAAGAACAATTCAATCCGCAAAATAAAACCTAATCGAACGATGACTTTCATTATTTAAAAAATAAAAAAAATTAAAAAAAATGGCTCAAAAGTAAGAATCCATGCGCACTCGCGATACTCAAAAGGCATAGAGACGCGCAAGCGGACGTTTAAATTAATTTCCCAGCAGCAGCAGCAACAACAACAACAACAACAACAACAACAACAACGTATAACCGACCGGTGCATTTCTCCTGCCAACAAACTTATCGCAATAATCGCTTTCTCCCTCTCTCGGCCTTAGATACACACATACACACTCGCGCACGCAAGAGAGAAATTTCATTAGGCATGAGAGAAACGCAGCAACTGAGGCTCTTAGGTGTATACATATATATATATATATAAAGCAAAAGAGACGCCGGTAAGGCCAGACACAAAGCATTACCTCACCCTCTTCTCCTCCCTTTTCTTCTCCCCTCCGGTTTCAAGAGGCCTTCGCCTATCGAAGGAATAGCCTTTACGCGCACGTAAACACATACGTACACACGCGCGCGCGCGCGCGCGCTTACGTACGGCGTGCGGCGACGGCGAGAGATGCGTTTTATTAAGCGCGCACTGTAAACGCTTATACGTGCGTAAGCACAACCGGCGTTTACGTTCGAGCGGACGCTTAAGCGGAATCGACGCGCTTAAGGATGGTTTTGATTTTCCACCCACGGACGTATGGAATTCGCACTCGTGAATCGCGCCGAGATAAGGTTCGGTTTAGAGTTTGGGCTTGACGATCGCGGTGAGAGGGTTTGATTGAGCGAGAACGTTGGGGTTGGCTCGTCGTTGAGATATTATTAGTTGACGATAATTTTTTTTTTTTTTTTTTGTTTCTGTTATTTATCGAGATGATTTAAACGATTGTTGTAAAGGTTCTTCTGACGCAAGAGGAAACATAAGTTTGATTCGAAAGGATTTTTGTTAAATTTTAATTCAACTTTTTTAAATACAGTAGTGTATAAACCTTTATTATATAAAATTTCATAATATTTATAAAATAAATAAGATAATTTGAAAAAATTTTTCAACTGAAATTTTAATTTTGAATTAAATCAACAATTATTTTTTTTTTCCACACCACGTTTAAATCCATAAAAATACGCGCATTATTTAAAAACCGTGCAAAGTATCATATTCGCAATTTACAACGATAAAAAATATCGTTCGATCACGCGAGCGCACGAGTAAAAAAACTGGCAACGGTACACAAGCGTTGTACCGCATATAAACAGGTATCGATAAGACGTATCGCACTCGATTCGCGATGCTGGTAGTAACCGAAAACAAGAAACTATAGTCGTTTCCATATCCATCTCTCTCTCTCTCTCTCTCTCTTTTTGTTTCTCTACTGAATCCATTCCCTTTACCCAGCGATAAAGTACAAGCGCAGCTTTGAAGCACGAAACAAGCCGATCGTCGAGAGGTCAAGTTGTCTTACCACCCAAGACTTGACGGCGGTGACTCGACACGACGTGTGTGTGTGTGTGTGTGTGTGTACCCAAAAGTAGCTGCTGCTACAAGAGAGTAAGGGTGAGAGGGAGAGAGGGTGAGAGGGTGAAATTTGCTTCTCGTTTGTCTTGGAGCGCTCGGCTATGCCGAGAAACGTGGGACTCGGTCTTTGCGACTACTTCCCTTCGGTCGTAGATCGATAACTCCCTCCCTTTCCTTCGCCATTCGGGTAATACAGCCGGCGATTCTTCGAATTTGGAAAATCAGAGACCTACATTGCGCGTGTGTGTACGTGTGTGTGTATGTTTGAGTTGCCTCGAGTACCTTATACTTGCACGGCTGGAACTTGAAAAGCGATGTTTGATTGCCTTCTCTTTACCCTCGCCTACTCTGCATTATTGCTATGCAAGAGAAAGAGAAAGAGAGAGAGAGGGAGAGGGAGAGGGAATGCCGAGTATTTGGTATCGATTTATTACGCGATCGATTTCGAGTAATTTCTGTGACGCGTACACGATTCGCGTGTATGGTTTGTTTTACGCGCGTCTGATTTGTTTGATTTTTTTTTTTAATATCTATTGCTGCATTTTAAAAAGTTTAAAAATTAAGATGAGATTTTTTAAATTTTATATGTTGATAATTAATGTTTTACGAATAATCGTCAATCGAAAACAGTTGTTAATTTTTTAATTATCGACTCTCTAATCGAAATTTGAAATTAAAATCACCATTTTGAACTTAAAAAAAAAAAAAAAAACGAAAAGAAACATCTCGAAAAGCTCGAAAAATAATCGCAAGATACGTCGTAGATCATATTCCATTAGTCGCATAATAACTTTTAACTGCGCGCAAGTTCAACAAAAAGCGTAAGGTAAGAGAAGAACGATTGCCTGATAAATTTAGCGGCCGCGCGGTGAAAAATCGAAAAGCCATATCGGCGAGTAGGAGGGAAACTTTCAACCGCGTCTTTCCATCTTCGAGATAGTATAGAATGAATGAGAAGTTTATAAGTGTCACTATATATACATCGTTTTTCCTCTCGATTCAACCGCTTTATCTCAACTGTCGCTTTACTCTTTCCTCCATCTCCTTTTCTCTCTCTCTCTCGCTTCTCTTCTTCCGTTATTTTGTATATCGCGGGATAAAGTTTCACAATTAGTCTCCGTATATAGTTTGGGTCAGAAGAAACTTTCATAATTTCATCCCTCTCCTCTTCCCTTCCATTCACCCTTCTTCTTTCGCCACCCAGAACACACTGAAGACTTGTTTTTGCGGCACAAGAAGAGAGAGAGAGAGAGAGGGGGGGGGGCGGACTTCGGATGGTTTATATCATTTTCTCGTAGTTGTTACTTGGAAAATTTCAAATCGGATCTTGGTTTTGTTTTCTCCGCGTATTTATCTCGAGTCGCTCTCTGGAATTCCGGGGATCAAAAATTTCTCTCCGATTACTCGTGACTATCGCGCGCTTTAGGTTGGATTACATCTTAAAGTTTAATTTTCTTCGATTGTTTTGCGGCACGATTGAGAGACGCGTACTTTCATAACGCTTTGAAATTTTCCGCTATGTAGTTTATGAGATAAAGATTTTTCATCACCTTTTTTTTTTTTTCATTTTTAAACTAAAGTTTCCAACAATATTGAATGAAATCGAATGGAAATTGTTTGTCTTTATTTATAAAATTTATAAAAATATTAATCTGTCATTGATAAATGAAAAATTAACTTTCGATCGATCTAAAAATAATAATTGATTTTGCCTGATATTGACTTGTACAGGATTTATTGAAAAATTGTTATAATTTAGTAGCTCTTTTTATCTCACTACCATTAAAAATTTAATTTATCAAAATTATTTGCTTTAAATTTTCAAGACTATCCTCGTACTCAATTTGTTTTTTTTTTTCTTTCCCATACATGCAGGAGTACAACGGCAGCGAGGAAATTCCAATTTAAGATACAATCCAACATCGTTATTTTATTTATTTATTTATTTATTTTTTTCTTTCATCCATCGCATCGCGATAAAATTTTTTCCATTCTTAAAGCATCGCATCCCCCGATATCCACGAAACATATATTCAATCCCATATAAAATAGATAGCGGCATTGGCCCATTACCAAAACAATTCGGTAACGCTAATGCCACGTCGCGTGGAGAAGCAACGCGTAACAATGTATCTAACCAATTTCCCTCCTCCTCCTCCCCCCCCCCCTTCGTCGAATGAATATAAATTCTCCCATACTCGAGAGAAAGAGGGAGAGAGAGAGAGAGAGAGAGAGAGAACGGTGAGAGTAAACCGTATCTAAAAAAGCCTCGGGAGAGATACATAATGCAATTCCAATACGTGTGCGAGTATAATTATTGGCGCGCGCGCGCGCGCGACCCCAACTATTCCCGTATTCTCAAAAGAAGCGCTTTCGACTCTCCTTTGTGACGTTACAACATTGTACATCGTCACGTTATCTCTTTCTCTTTTATTCTAAACACGTTAATTTACGAGTGCTTTATTAAAGGCTTACTCCGTTTATTTAGGATTTATTTTATGTATATATATATATAGTATATAGATTCGTTGTGCGCGTTTATTCTGTTTCGTTTTATAATTTTGCCGCTTTTCTCCTAATCTATATACCTCGGTCCATTGTTCTCGTGTAATGGATTCCAAGAAATTTTATATATAAATATCTTTCTATAATTTTGCCGTCGACTTATCGTCTCATTTCGTAATAAAATTAAAATTGCTCTTTATAATCTTTATTATTATTATGATTTTTTACAAAAAAAAAAAAAAAAAAAAAAATAGATTAAACGTATGAAAAAAAGTTGGTACGATTGAAACGTACTATTGATTAGCGTAAACGCTGTAGTTAATCTCATTCATAGCGAAGGATTATTAAACGTTCGTATAAATACCGTTGAGACGACGTAGTTGAGAAAAAATGAAAAACAATTTTTTTTTAATGCCCGCGTAATTTTTCTTGAAGCTTACTTTAAAGATTAATTCGTTGAAAGCGTTTACAAAGGTCTTATTAATCTGCTGAAACGTCAATTATTACGATTAGTTTGTACGAGAGGACAAAAGAATCGAATCGTCGTTCCAGCAATGCTGCGACAAATTTAGTTTCATTATAATTTTTTTATCTCAAATATATATTCAAAAATTTTTTTTTTTCAAATATTATTTTATTTAAGCTTGAATTAAATTCAATGAATAAATTATTTAGTCCCATTGATATAATTTTATAATATGATTATAAAGAGTAATCGATTATTGTAAAAATTCACGTTCATTATACCATCAAAGTTAATTACCGAATATAAAATTATTCGAAAATTAATTATTATTTCGCATATTTAAATATTATTTCAAAGTTAAAATGATTACTGAAAATATAATTTTCTTTGAAGTATATAATTTAACTTTATTATGAGTATAGAGTCTATTTGGTTAATAACTAAAAGACGAGTAGCTAGACGCTATAATTCATCACGTTTATGATCAAATTTTAATTTATTTTGCAATAAATCAAGACTATATAAATCATTTGATTATAATTAAAGTAGTTTTTTTACTTTATTTTAATAAAAACGTTATTTAAAGAAACTTTTAATATCAATAAATGTTATATTACTTTTCAATTTATCGATAAGAACTTAAATAAACAATTAACTTTTCATCGCGAAGTTTAATGTACGTTTTAAATAAATTATGAAACAAGTAAAATCTTTTATTATATTGTTCATACAAAATATATTCAGTATTAATTTGTGAATTTTGAAATTTCTTAAAAAACATTTATTCATAAAATATATACTTTATACTTTCTTTTTACAACAAAAGAAAATATGCGCGTATTGGTATTATATATTAAAAAATAATAAATTTTGTTCACGGTTTTAGTAACGATAACTTTATCGCGCATACTATAAAATTTTTTTGTAATCCTTAACGAATCATACGTTATTTTATTTATTTTTTTTTTTTTTTCTATTTTATTACTTTCATCGAAAAATACGTAGATTGATTTTTATTATTAATGGTTCAACGACACGTGTAATAAAATAAACTTAAAAAATAGAATAGAAAACTGTGTAATAAAAATTGAAACGTTTCCAGAAAATTCATCAGTTAAATAAATTTAAATTAAATTTTAATAAATGTATTTCGTTACAAGAAAAAAAAAAAACCTCATTTTCCGATACTATCAAACCAATTAATATATCGAAATTTGAAAGAAAAGAAAAAACAAATCAAACAAACAAATTAAATCTTCTAATATATTAGTTGCGTAACGCGCGTACAAATTAAACATAACATCTCGAGATACAACAGACGCATTATGCATGGTTTATACGCATACACACGTTGATGCGTGTATCTGTTAATCTAAACGATAAACGAAGCGTTCGCGTTGTATACGGTGCACACGCGTATCAGTTCTCTTTCAAACAGTAAAGCGGATTTCATGGCGTCGAATCGCGACGTCGAATAAACACACATACGCTTACGCATACACAAGACAAGAGAGAAAGAGAGAGAAAGAGAGAGAAAGAGAGAGAAAGATGTTCGTTAACGCGTGCATCTGTACATTTCCACGTCGCGAGACAAACCTTTCCTACACGCGTATACTCCCTCGCAGACACATACGTGGCCGAAACTCCTGAACTCTTCGAAGTTCACGACACCTTTCCCCATCGGTGTTCAAGCGAGGAAGACAAAGAGAGAAAGCGAGAGAAAGAGAGAGAGAGAGAGAGAGAGGCAACCGCCTCTTCGGGTTTATCTATTAACGGGCGCGTTGAGTCGATTTATCACCCGCGACGATTATTCACTCGAGTGTATTTGCACGACGTTGGCTTTCTCCCTCTGTATTGTATACGTATTTGGAAACGTCGTTGTGGGGACGGGGGGAGGGGAAGGGGAATGGCAGTTGCACGCTTTGGTAACGGATCGCTTGATGAAGTAGCGGTACGAGGCGAGAATTTAAAGTATCGGTTTAGGAGAGAGCGAGGAGGAGTTGCGGTGTATATTTTGTTAACTCGACCTTGTTATCGTCGATGAATTGTTGCGATCTAATATATGGAAAATCTCGTTAAACGATGCATGTAATCCAACGTATACGATGATTAGTTTTTGATTGATTTTTCTTAAACGTTCACGAGACGCATTTCTACCGCATGTTTGTTTGTTTGTTTTTTTTTTTTTTTTTTTCTCCATCAAGAAGAAACGCATTGGTAATATAAAAAGCACAAGCTACCTCTTAATTTACACGAACGACTGAGCTCGCGCGCGCAAACTTTTTGAAAGGTTGTCGCGAGATAATTTTGGATAATGGTTTGCCCGTATGTGCTGTAAAATATTGACGCGTGTAAAAATGAAAGTGTAGATGAAAAAGATATAAAAACAAATTGCGAATTTCGTTATATTACAGACGCAAGTTTGTTTATTTTTTCTTTTTAGTACAATAAGAGTTAAGAGATAGTTTTAAAATTTTAAGCCATCGATGAAAACTTCATTTCGTACAATAACCCAACCTTTCGCATCAAAATCAATTGCACTATTATACGGAATAAAAATAAAATAAGGGAAAAAAAAAAAAAGAGCCGGCATAACTTTTTTTGTATCTTTTCTTTTTTCCATAAAAACAGCTATCATCTCGGAAGCAGAAGAGACCCACGAGCTTTCGGAGCTCGACGAAGGAGCTCTTCGAATTTCCTTATCCTGAGTAGAGAGAGAGAGAGAGAGAGCATCGACATCCTGCACCGGTAATTCGGCGATGATCCACACTCCACGCGACACATTTCCCCGAGGAATACGTCTCTCTCATCCTATAACCTCGACGCAACTCCTTTGAGAATATCTCTCGGTTTCTCGTTCAACTTGTCCCGTCTTTCCTATCTCTCTCTCTTTTCTCTCTCTCTCTCTCTCTCTCTTGGACTCTTCAATTTCTCCTGCCGGAAATCAATCTCGGTGAAAGCTTCCTACTCCTGTCGATCTCTTCGCTCTCTATCTATCTCGCTCGCCCACACGTACAAACGTATACTCGAATTACTGTTGCTCTGTCCGATTGCGATATACGTGTGTGTGTGTATATACTGGACGACTACCGAGGAGTTTGAAAAATTCAAAGTGGTTAGATTTTGATAAAAAATTGCGCTTTCACGCGATCGTTTGTTTCTTTTCTTTTCTTTCTATATTTAGTAATATCAACATTATTTTCAACTATGACATTTCTACAATTTCGAATTATAATTTAATCGTTTGTTAAAATTATTATTAATTCGAAAACGATTGTAAAATATCTTTCAGGCGAAACTTGCTTTAATTTTCTCAATCGATTGTTAAATATTAAATCAAAATTAACATATTTGCTTGATTATTTGAAACAACGATCAAATTTAAACGAGTACGTCGCTTAAAGTTTTCGATAATTGCGGCGGTTAGTAATTCAATTTAGAACCGTTTCCCGAATATTCTTTTGTAAATAATGAAATGATCGGTAATTAAATAGAAGCGCGCTAAGTAATTTCAAAATTTAAATACCATTTGTACTTATATTATAACGATATTCAACTTCGATGAAATTATTATTTTACGTAATTCGTAGACGCGTTTACTAAATACCTAGCATATTAACATAATCGTATTCGATTTATTTTTACTTCAAAATTTGATGTAATTATATACGCGAGATATTGGCATAACGATTATTCATTTGTTCGCAAAAATAATTTAAAAAAATCTGACAAAAATTACCAAACAAACGGGTCGATCGTTTCTTTCATTTTATAAAAGGCCCTTAACGTCCTGTTGATACACGGGAGGATCGACAAGGGAGAGAAATCGTTTGAGTGAAGCCGTGTAAGAGAGAGGGATAGAGCATCAGGTGCGAGTTGAGATTGATGGCATTGAGGAACATCTTTCGCTTTCTTTCTCGCTCTTCTTTCTCTTTAACGCGGAAAGTGTGAGCGAAAGAGTGAGAGAGAGCGAGAGAGATAGAGATTGATTTTCCGCGCTGGCCGAGGATAAACGATGTCTCGACCGTCGTCACCGTAGATTTTCCGAGATCGTTCGATCTGAATGGAATATACATTGGGGAAAAATTCGTTGCGTTTCGAGCGTTTGGTATACCTTTGGTGGAATTTGGAAACGAATCGTGGGAATTGTTTCGAATTTTGAATTGCTTTTAGATCAAATTTAAGGATAAATATAGATGGTCTTTGTCTCGAGATCGATAATTTTAATAAAATTGAAATTACTGACGATTTAAAATCTTGATAAATTGTTTTAATAAAACGATTTTCCGAGCACCGATTCACTTATACTCGTTACGACACGTTAAAATTACCAGCGTTAATTCATCGCGTTAAATAACCATCGATACCCGAGTATAAACACACAAGCTTCCACCTCATCGAAAAATCCCAAGCGCGCTCTTCTGCACATAACAATCGATTAATCCACCCTACAAACTTCGAATACTCGAGCAACGTTAAGCTCTACTTCTAATAAGAGACGGAGGTGGGCAAGAGGAGGCGATGATCCTCTTTTCACGAGGTAAAGCGAGCGGCTGAGCCGAAGAATCATCCGAACGCACGGGCACGGAATGTCCATTGAACGCGCGCAACGCGCGGATGAACGAACCGCGTTGCTTTAGCAAACTGGAAAGGAGAGAAACGCGTTCGCTTATCTGAGAGAGAGAGAGAGAGAGAGATAGAGAGAGTGAGAGAGAAAGAAATGTGCGATCGATGTATTATTCACCTGTGTATATCCACATTTTGCTTCCTTTGATTTCTCGCCGATCGGTAAGTATTGCGAGGATGAATAGAGGATTTATGTACGACGACGATGAGTTTTGTCTTTGGATGGAAGAAAAAAATAGGATGTAGCAATGGATGAAAAATTTTTGAATATTGTTGATGTAAATATAATGAAATTGAACTTACGTTGATAATTTTATTAAGAAAAAATATCAATTGGTGTGTTAAAATTATTGAGCGAATAATTACGGTATGTTAACCGCGATAATAATTCAACCCGATACACCGCGAAATTCTCGCTTTAAAGATAAAGATCGTTAGGCCATCGTGGAAACTTTATCTCAACGCGTTACATAACGCAGCTCTGCGGAAAAGTAGCTAAGTTAAAGTAAGTTAGAAAGAGATAGAGAGATAAAGCCAAAAACAATGGAGATAGAGGTAACCGAATAGAAAGAGCTAAACATATAGAGTACCATAAAACGAGAGATAGAGAGAGCGAGAGGGAGAGAGAGGGAGAAGTAGGAATGAGCAGGAATGAGCAGGAATGAGTGTAAATTCCATCGAAACGTAGAGAGAGAATCGGAAGGTCCGAATGTGTGCACGTGTGCATGCGGTTGGCCTAAATGTCGACGAGTCTCCCTATTTCTCTCTCTTTCTCTTTCCCTTTCTCTTTCTCTTTCTCTCTCTCTCTTTCTCTCTCTTGCATTCGTATCGCTCGGGTCAAAGACATCTGGGTTAACCCACAGCGATGCACTCGCTTGGAAAGAGTACAATGTACGAGCTCTATCTCCCTCTCTCTCTCTCTCTCTCTTTCTCCATGGAAGTGCCGATAGTGCCAGAATCATGGGAGAAAGAGAGGGAAAGATAGCAGTGGTACTGTGTGGAGAAAGCAAACCGACTTCACTGGATTAGAGAGAATCGCGGGAGAAACAGCTCTATATATACGTGTATATATATATTATGTATATATACGAGCAGACGACTTTGAGAATTCACGAGGTAGAGAGATACCGGTAGTCTCGTTTCTTTATTTTTTATTTATTTATTTATTTTTTTTCTTTCTATTTCATTCAAGTGTGACGATATGAGGGTCCTCCTCTCACTCACTCTCTCTCTCTCTCTCTCTCTTTCTCTTTTATCATGATTAGAAGTTTTGAGAGATGTTGAATGGCGATGGCAACTTAATGAGCTCAATGATAAATGGATAGAGATGCATACAGAATATACCATGAAAACGTTAATCGAATGTTTATTAAGAAGCTGACTTTGATTATATCTTGATTATTTTAATTAGCAAGTTATTATTTTTAAGAATGACGCAACAAAGATAGATAAGCATACGTTGTGAATCGTTCAATTAAGCGGATGTTAATTAATAATATGTCCGTTCCATTTTTGTTAATTTTAGCGTAAATTATCAAGGTAAAATACATTTAACGTGTGTTATTTATTAAACGTATGGAAATTCAACGTTAAAATTAATAACTAAAGTAACAATTATAATTGATGTACCTTCGATAAAGCAATGTTACAGCGGCAAATAATTTTTCGATCTCGAAATGCGATTTTAATATATCGATGATGTAACACACTGATAACTCTCCATGCTTGATCAAATTCGGACCCTGCCGAAGGCTATTATAGTCTCTCATTGTTAATTTGATACGTTGTAATTGAATTAACGCTAGCGAGTTGCGCGGCGCGAGTACCGGACTATACATCATTTTAATTAATTAATGAAGTTTGCAGATGAAAATAGTTGATGCGTTATTGGACTACAGTTTGATCAAGTTGTATTGTTTTACTATTGATTTATTTATGAATTTATTTTTATTAACATTATGATCGATTTTTTTTTTTTTTTTTTTTTTTTTTTTTTTTTCTTATTGTCATTAGAGAATGAATTTAGAGATTAATAACGTAAGACTTGGCAAAATATTTAATGAAAGTGACCGATTGATTATTTTAAATTAAATTGAATTGCGAGAAAAGATTAAAAGGTTTTCGACCGAGTAAAATTATTGTAAAATTGCGGTGAATTTCTTTCTTTCTTTCTTTTTTTTTTTTTTTTTTTTTTTTTCAACGATTATTTGTAATATTAAGTACTGTTTTCAATGTAAAATAATAAATTAAATAAATAATGAATTATAAAATTTTAAATAATAAATCAAATTAAATAAAATCCCTACTGCAATTATTGATTCTGTGCTTGCACATTTACATCGATACATTACATTAATAATGTTTAATTATTATGAATAATTAAACTTGTTAACGTGTAGTTTGTTATTAATGCAATTTTCGTTCATAGTTAGCACTAATATATTTTTAAATATTATCCGATCTATGGCTACAGTATGCGTTAAAAATTTTTAAACAATTTTATAAATATTAATTATTAATGTAATTAATAAAAAAAATTCTCCTTTGAAAATTAAAAACAAAAAACATAAAATTGTCGTATCGATTCTTTTTAATGTTAAAATCAATGTTTAAATATTCATTTTACAAGTCAACGGAACATCGCAAAAAATAAAAAAGCAAAGCATCGGCAACTCGATCTTTTTACCCATTGACATTAAAATAACTGACGCGCGGAACCCAATGCGCAGTCTACTTAACACCCATACCATGAAAAAAAAAGAAAGATATACTCGTACTCTCAAGTCCCTTTCGACATTTTCCATTTTCGTTAAACCCTTTATTCTTCACCTTTACGAAGATCGTTGACCGCACGTTTCGTCAAGCGCAAGTAAGCCGACTCTTCTTTTTTTTTCTTTCTTTCTTTTTTTTTTTTTTTTTTTCGTTCCGAGTGGTCGGTTCTTCGAAAACTCGAGCAGCCGGAAAAATCGCGAGTATGGGTGAGGATGCGAGCAAAAGGAGAGAGAAAGAGAGAGAGAGAGAGAGAGAGAAAGAGACGACAATGACGCAGATGCGTTCGCGTTTTCTTTGCATCCGTTCACGCGTGTGATTTGTTTGCTTTTGAGGGCTCGTTCGCGTGGATAATTTTTGGGTATATAGATGGTTAGAGACATATATATATAGATATACGCACTTTTATTTTGATGGAGATTATAGGAGGATGAATAAGCTTTGAATTGAGTTGTTTGATTGTGGGATTTTTGTGACGCGGGATGATTCGACGAGAGGGACATGTGCGAGAATAAAGATTAGCATCTTTATCCTTTGCTCTTATAGTCGAAAATATTTCTTATTTTATAAAGATAGATTCTCGATTGTCTACTAAAGTACTGAAATTTATTTATAAGCGTTCGTTTTGTTTAATTGAAAATTTTCCGTGGTGCCGAAAATAAATGCGCTTATTTAATACATGAACTTTATTTTAATGTTTATTTAAAAATTTAATGTGTAAAGAGAGAGGGGGCACGATTTGAATAAGAACAAATATTTTTTCTTATCGCAAAAAATTTCTCTGTATATTTATTTATAGTTTATTTTAATACTCTGATATCAAGAAACGATATTCTTATTTATTGCATATTCTTTGAAAACGACATTAACATTTTTTTACAGAGTCACTGTGTTATATAAATGAATTGTTTAATATTTTTTGACGTACGATAAATATTAAACAATTTATTTAATTAACAAAATCGTGTTAAAAATTAAACGCTCGCCACCATCTTTAATCTGTTATTTAAAAAATCAGTATGAAAACTCATAAATTTTCAGACCATTAAAATTAAACCATTTTTCAATCAATCAATCGATCACATTCAACTCTTTATTTCTCCTTCGATACAGAAGAAAGAAGAAAAAATAAGAGAGAGAGAGAGAGAGATGCACAGCCAACCTATAAATTTCTTTGCTCTTCTAAGGCATCCTCGAAATCCAATTTCCCTCTCTCTCTCTCTCTCTAACTCTTTCTCTTCTTCTGGTTAAAAAAAAGACAGAGGAAACAAAAGAAGAAGAACAAGATCGTGCGTTATCGCGTCGGGTATATCCTTATAAACCAACCTTAGTTCTTTTATATATCTATATTCTTTTACACGGCTCATTTCTCCTCGAAACTATTCGACGTAGCGTTGCATCGAGTCTCCTTTTAAATTTAAGGGGACGACAATCAGTTTCTTCTACGCTTCCTATACCGCGCCAAAGCCGATCCCAGACGTTTATCTAGCTATTGGAATCTTGTCATCGTTCACCGAAAATGAGACGTCGCGCGTCTTTTTTCTTCTTTGCCCTACTCTCTCTCTCTCTCTCTCTCTCTCTTTCTCTTTTTTTATTCTTTAGTTTTCTCGGTTTCTATATATAGGATAAAACGAGGAATGACAATGAGAAAAAGTTGATTCTCCGGATGCGGAACGGATCGATGTTTGAGGATGGCGGCGGTAAGGAAATTGGTTCGAGCTATCGAATTATAGAGGCTACTCTATCTTTCTTTATCTCTTATTGCTCTTTTAGAGTCTGATCCAACTCGCTCGCAATTTTTTTGTTTACGGAAGAAACCAAATGGAAGTTAGTTTTTCGTTCATTTTTTTTAGCGAAAAGAATATACGGTAATAACAACTCGAGTTAAGCAAGTGTACGATTATACTTTCGTTGTTAAATTATTCTTAAATGAGATGATCGAAGAAAGGATTATAAAACTTGCAGAGTTATAAAATTTTTTATTAGAAGGAATTTTTTAAAGCTTACGAATTTTCGGCCTTAGGATAATCTTTTAACAATTTACGTTAAATTATTTATGACAATGCGTTGATAACTTAGCCCTTCTTTTGAAAGTATTAAAAACGAAAAAAAAGTTCATACTTTAACGGAAATTTGAATTTTCGATTGCGAATTTGAAACTTTCTTTAAAACAAATCCATTTATTCTTCGACAATCAAAGCATCGGATTAAACGTTGAAGAAAGAATCATACGATGAAAATAAACAAAAACGCATTGGTGATATTCGATAAATTCAAAATCGATCGACAAGCGCGAGAGAACGAGTGATTTATCGACCACCGATATATTCTACTTTTCGCTCTCTCCGTGTCCTTTCATAAATTAAACTCGTGCTCGCTGAGAGTTAGGTGTATTTGTATACGCCTGTGTTTGTAGGGGTAAAATATACACGAAGGTAATGTTCTTTTAATATTGTAAAATCTGATACAACGTTACCCACCGAGAGTGTAATACCCATTGGGGAGAAATACGTATGGGCAACTCTCTCTCTCTCTCTCTCTCTCTCTCTCTCGCGTTACAAATGCAATTATACGCCGGGGTGTTTTATCTAATGATATCATAATAACAACACGTAATTAATCCGCGTATTTCCACCATTTTCCCCTTCCTCTTGCTTTACCCTCCGTTCGGAAATTAACGAGATGGGGATAAACTTACGCGTGCGAATTATTACACGAGCCGTGTAATTGGGATTACGATTGACGTTTGAGCTAAATCTTTAGGATTATCAAAACAAGTTGGAGAAATTATTTTTTTTTTTTTTTTTCTTTCATGGAAGTTGAAAGATAATTTTTTTTTTTTTTTTTTTTTATTTTTAAATAGTAAATGCGTTGGGATTAAAGTTAAAAACTACGAAGCAATAAGTAGTCAAAATTTAGTCGATAGTGAATCAGAAAATTGCACATGTTACAATTTATAAAATTATAAATTTAAACTTTAAATTATAAATTATATATTTCATAAAGTTTTCAAATACATATATTTATCAAGAGAAAAGTTATTTATACGATTGGTATAATATTCAAATAACGAAATATACGTAAATTCGTTGAACGAATTTTTAATGCACTCGTTGAAAACTATTCAAGAAGTTAAACGTTTATATTTTTCTCTTTCTATAAAAAAAAAAAAAAAAAAAAACTAAAACTACACTGTAATATCGTTCATAAAATAAAGCAAAAAAAAAAAAAAAAAAAATATTCCCTTTCTTCAAAAACAATGCCATCTATAAAAAAAAAAAAAAATAAATGATAGAGAGTAGACATTCACCGTATCCTTCGCTAATCTCGACCACACGCAGTGGCAGCGGTTATTCCATTACAGCGCACCGTACGTTCGTAAAAAGAGACCAGCCAGCAGCGTTGGCTATATAGAAGCCCGCGTATATGCATACATATTCATACAAGGTAGAAAGAGAAGGAAGGAAGGGGCGCGGTGGGTGTGTGTGGGGTGGAGGGGAGGGAGGAGGATAGCTCAGCCGATTGCACATGAATAATGCTAACAAATGTAAATGTGCGAGATACGAGAGAGAGAGAGAGAGAGAGAGAGAGAGAGAGAAGGGCAATTGTTCTCTCTCCTGTACTCTTTGATGCGTCGGAGCGAGTTATTGCGCTCAGTTCTATCCTTCCTCCCCTACCTCTTCTGTACCTATTTGTTACGTGCGCGAGTTTCCGCGTGTACACGTTTATACCTATCTCTTTGATCTTTTATATATGTATGTAAAATATATATATATATATATATAAATTATCCGCTGATATACCTTTACGGTTCTCTCTTGTAATTGATAATATAGTGATCGAGCTACGATTATTCTTTTTCATTTTTTCTTTGCGATTAGTAAGTGATAGATTATGATAGGCTTTTGTCGATGAGATTATTTTGTTGCGCACGCGTATACTTAGCTTTTCATGAATTATACGGATTATTTTTTATCTGTAAAATTAGTAGATTATGCCATTGCATATAAATGACACAGATTTATTTGCTTATTGATATAAAAATTAATTTTCATTTATTTTTGTTATGAATTTTACATTCTTTTAAATTTGTTACTATTATTAACGAATAATGAAATTTCAATGTTAGATTTAAAATTATATACAATGCATCACTATTACGTATAAATTATATAGCGATACACATTTTGAATGTTTAAGAACGTCATTTGTTATATATATATATATATATATATATATATATACATGATATTAAACAATGCGTACGATCGAAAAAATTCTTCATACATGCTGTTGTTTCAATAAAATTTTGGAATTTGCTGCAGGTATATTAAATTCTTGTGAATTTTATTTAAAGTATTAATAAAGTGGTTAAATTTAGGATAAAATTTCTTTCGAAAAGCAATTTTTTTTTTTTTTTTTTTTTTTTTTTTTTTCTAGTGTTTGAAGATACATATTAAAAATGAGATCGATTTAATAAGAATTTTAATATCCTATTATTTACTTTGGTCATCGCACAAATAAAATTCTTTTTGTATCCATTTTATTTTTAGCAATAATTTTTGTATAATTCCTTCAGCTTTACAAAAATATATTTCGATAAAATATTTTAAATAAAATAAACATCTTAAAATATTATTGCGATAAAAATCGATCAAACATAATTCGTAATCCAGGCATTTAATTTAGTTTATTCTTATTTAGAAAAAAAAAAAAAAAAAAAAAAAAAAAAAAGAAGAAGAAGAAGGAAACTCCTGAACGCTCGCAAGTTGAAAAAAAAAAAGTCACGAGCGTAAACACATTTACCCAGCACGCGTCCAAAGAAAATAACGAGAAAGAAAAAAAAAGAATGCGCCAAAAAAAAAGACGTACGAACGCGCATATAATGTCTGTACACAAAAATTAAAGAGGACGGCAGAGAGAGAGAGAGAGAGAGAATTTGTCATCTCTCATTGTTCAAAGCTCTCATCTTTCTCTCTTTCTCTCTCTCTCTCTCTCCCTCTCTCTTTCCCTCCGCAATCTCACAGTTACGTACGATGGGACACATGTACATGACGGCTAATTAGAATCCCGGTGTGGACAAACGGCCGTCGCGACGCGGACATCGCGTACAAACCATGGAAAAGAGCTAAGAGTTAAAAAAAAAAAAAAAAGAAAAAGACAAAGAAGAACGACAACAAGGTAACATATACATAGCGAATTTTTCTTAATTAAAAAGCGGCGCGAGCCTCTTTCGCGTTTATTTCACCGGCGCTCGACGCGCTAATAAGCTGTCTTCTTCTTCTTCTTCATCATCATCATCATCTTGAGTTTTCGTCGACTGGCTTTTATTTTAACGATACTAGGCGGAGACTTTGATATGGTTTGATTTTGAAGGTATTACGTAGAGCTTTTCTGTCGATACGCTTTTACTTTTGAATCGTTTATTATAAGATTTTGAGATATATTCATTCATGATTTTTTATCGACGCATTGATAATATTTTTATTTAAAGTACGTTAATTTTATTGTACATGATTTTACTGTTTTTTTATTTCCGTATAAATTTTTAAAAAATTTATCAAAGAAGCATATTGTCGAATATTTTAATTAATTCAAAGATTATTACTCAAGTTAAATGCGTTATTTAATCAATGAATTCGACGCACAACTTTTTAATTGCAATAAATTCGATTAGAAGTTTTTTAAAGTAATTTTTTCCTTCGATTGATTTCCGTTCGCATCAATCAAAAATAAAATATTTAATATCCAACGATTTAATTATCTGATAAATAAAATCAATTTATTGTCGAATAAATTAATTAAACGTCAAAAATAAAGAAGTACATAATATTTTGAGTTTATTAGATTAAAGTTTTTATTTTTTTTTTATATACGAAACAGGATACCATATTATATCATTTTATATATATATAAATTTTTTTTCATTTAAATTCTTTGTTATGTTATCGTTTTATAAGAATTTTTACTTAACTATATGATAATTAAAAAAAAAAAAAAAAAGGGCAATACACAACACTCTGCGGTATCTCAAGACACTTTTAATCTTAAATTTATAATTATAACGAAACTTCTTCCGCTCGATCGATCGAGTCAAAGCACCGCGTGGTTATCATATCCGTTATGCATATCGCTCGGTACGCAGATACACCACCGCAATCCCAATCACTGGAGATATTCCTCCGCGTGACGAGAATTCGCGCGCAAAGCAGCGCGTGACAGTTATGTCCTTGCGTGAATGCTTCGAATTAATGATCGAGGATAGGAATTCGTTTCTCGCTAAGTTTGACAGAATTATATTTTACTGATTTTCAAAAGGTTTGACTTTTTTCTCTGTGTTTCTCGTTTGGTAAAAAGAGTGAAGATTTTTGTGTCGAACTGATTGCAAGCTGATTATACGTATTGTGGGTTAAAAAAAAAAAAAGAGAAAAAGAGATAGTTTTGTTTAAAATAAAATTAAAAGAAACGAACAATAGTCGAGCGTCGTTGATTTATTGATTATTTAAAAAGTTATTTGACAAATTTACTTTTTCATTCGTTCGCGTCTTATCTCCATAGTCATTGTAATTTTGATATTGATTATAATTGATATGTTATTTATAAAGTTTACACCTCAGAAAGCCCAATTATAAAAATGAAAATAGAAAGGAGAAAGTAAAAGGAAAAGTGTCGCGAGAGAAAAAAATTTTTATTCCCTTCAAAATGATACAAAGTTAGTAAAAGTCTGTGCGCAATCGTTAATTTCAATTAAATATCGATATTTTAATTTTAATTCTGGATTCTAAAACAATCAAGCTTAACGTAAGCCAAGTTTAACTTATCTGCTATAATTTTCTTATCGTTATTTAGTTAAAATTTTAGCAATCCTTTTTATTGATAAGTTAAACGAATTATTAATATATATATATATATATATATATATATATATATATTATCATTTAAGATTAATAAAAAGATAAAATTTCGTTGACAACGTGACATTCGGTGTATCGAAATTAATAAGCTTAACAGACCGTAATAAGTCGAAAAGAGAAAAGAAAGTAGATGTATCTTTATTTTTTTTTTTTTTTTTTTTTTTTTTTTTTTTTTTTTTCATATTTTTCAAGTCCACCGAATAAAAAGTTTAACATTACGCGCTCCGTATGACAAAAATCGTTTGAAGTTTTGAATAATGGAATTTTGGAAAAGAAATTTAAAAATATCTCGTGCAATTCGATCTTTATTGAATTTTCAAGTTTAAAAACCAAACGTGACAGTCGTGTTAAACTTATAATGCATTTTGTTTTTATTAAATAGACTTTTATAAAAAAAAAAATTTTATCGCTCTTGCGTAAACTTTTGAAATTTTATTTAAAGCGTGAATTTTAAATAGCGAATTTCAACTTATTGTCAGTCTGTTATTGCTCACACTCATTTCATTCGCAATAGTTATCTTAAAAAATAATGAGATTGAACAATAATGAAAAATAAAATCACATCGTTGTATAATGCTTGGAATAATTTGTTCTTGTAACAATAATATAAAATCATTGATACGTACGACATGTATTGTTTGAAAGTTTGTCAAAAGTACTTTTCAAATATAATAATTTAATTAATCGTTTCACGAATAAATCTTTTAACATTAAAACCTAACAAATCGATCGATTTTTACAATTTTTTCAAACTCACCTTCATTTATTGATAAAGCTATATTTTATTCTCGCTCTAAGCGCGCAAACGCGTCTCGATTTTTCCGCATAAAAAAAAAAAAAAAAAAAAAAAAAAAAAAAAAAAAAAAAAAAAAAAAAAAAAAAAAAAAAAAAAAAAAGACTAACAAATTTCACTAAGCGCCGGCTCATCTTCCTATAAATCCATTCCCTTTAACGTTACGCAGCTTTAAGCTATACGTAGGAAGCTGCAATGAAGAGAGAGAGAGAGAGAGAAAGAAAGAAAGAGGGAGAGAGAGAGAAGGGGAGAAGGTATTATATTACTGTTTCCTTTCGCGTTATCTACGCGTTTACACACACGCATATGCATAAATTTCATCAGCGCGATACATAAAGTTCCGTTACCGTTAGTACCGTTACGCGCCTGCGATATTCCGCAAAAAAAAAAAGAAGGAAAAATGAAAGAAAAAATAAAAAAGATCCATGAAAGGTTAAGAGAAAGGGAGAGAAAGAGAGATAGAGAGAGAGAGAGAGAGAGAGAGAAAGTGAGAATAAGAGAGAAAGGAAAAGATGTAGTCGCGCATATTCGCGTTTTATCGAAAAACGATTGACTCTCGCACACAAAAGCTAGCGAGAAGGAGAGAGGGAGAGAGAGAGAGGAACTAATAAAATTACCGATATACGAAATACACGCGCGTTTAAGCTCTTTGTCGGGTTCTTTGATCGCGTATTGTTTTCACCCGGGCGTACAGTTCGGAATGATATGCAGATGAGATAAGAGGCGTTGGCGCGTTAACTTAATTTCGAAAGGCCGTGTGGAAGTCACTTTTCGAAGGAACGGAGTGGAATTGGCTTTTAGTGGTGGAAATATATATTTTTGTATTGATTTAGATGTACTAGTATGTATGTAAAAAAGTAGCCTTTTTTAAATAAAATTTGTTGTTACTATTGTTTTTTTAAATAAAAAAATTATTAATTGTATTTTTAAATCAATAAAAAAGTATAGTAATGTATAATATAACGTATAAATGTTAGAATATACATGAAATATAAAATATTCAAGATTAATATTACGATAATTTTACATATCAATTATGTTACAATGAATCTATTAAAAATAATATTCTGAATATCATTTTAAATAAGTTTAAACATTGATGTGATTTCACATTACTATTTATGTAAATTAAGTGATAAAATCAACGAATAGTCAGACGATCGCTTAAATCCCCCTTGAAAATCGACCCCTATTATTTTAAAAAAATTGAACGCTCTTATCAATACCGCAATTTTTGCAAGGATTTTTCAATCTTTTCAAGTTACATAACGCGTCCAACGACGCCGGTCAACTTTTCAAAAAATAAAAGGAAAAAGAGATCGTAGTGAAATCCTACAACAGCTTGAAGTTAATTTTCTGATAAAACAATCTTTCACCTCTTTCTCTCGACTCTCTTTCTCCGTGATACCTCATACATACATAACCATATAATTAACATAAATTATTATACGGATACGCAAGAGAAAAACATGGATTGACCGTTGGGATAAACGATAACCGCGCGTGAAATTTCTGAAGTATAAGAAAAGAGGATCGCTTAACGCAAGAACTCGTTCTCTCGCGCTCGCGCTCGCGGGAGAGAGAGAGAGAGAGAGAGAGAGAGGATAAAGCGCACGCAGACGTACACATAACGTTGGTTAAAGAAGAGGAGAGGGGGGAACGAGGGGAATGGTTAGGTGTTACGATAAGTCCCGTGATTAATGGACCGTTTTCTCCCTCTCTCTCTCTCTCTCTCTCTTTCGCTCTCGCTCTCTGATGTGCCCGAAGGGATTCGAGGCACAGTGGTGTTATATACACGTATCTTGATCGCCGACGTCTTTATAAAGAGCGACCCGCGAGCGCTTTGAGATACGGGAGACGAAGAATCGATGCGCGAGTGTATGTGAATGTGTATGCGTATGTGTGTGCGTATAAAGGGAAAGGGGTTTTTCGAACGAAACGCGTTCGGGAGAATGCATTCTGGATCGAATTGATTGTACGTGTATCGGTAGCAATAAGTTGAATGGTTAATGGTTTTTTTTTTCCTTCTTTCAAACGGAGAAAGGAGTATAATACATTTTCTTTCGGTGGATTTAGAATGGTTACGTTGTCGTCAAGTATTCGTTATTAAATTTTAATATTATAATGCTATTATTAATTATACGAAAAAGGAAGAATCTTAATAGTAAAAATAATTAAGTATTCTTACTACAAAACAAATTAAAATTTTTTATACATACGATATAGGTAAACTTTATAGCTTTTGTGTGGCGCATCTCGCGGTTGATTGTGCGATTGAACGATCGACTCTGTGTCCCTTTTCCATGAAAGGATCAACAGGGGGCGGGGAGGAGGTCGACTCTATACGCGGACTTTTTCCGTAGTCGCGAAGCGACGCGCCGAGAGCCAACTGAATGGGCTTTTGAACGCGAGTGCGATGCTTTTAACGCAACGATAAGTGAGACGAATGGAAAATCTTTTTTTTCTTTTTTCTTTTTTCTTTTTAATAGCTAGACGGATGTGTGCGTTTGCATGGATGTTTAAACAATTTTCATTCTATATATTATAAAGATTTATTGTATGATTTTCTTTATCGATGATCATTTAAATTTTATTGATTGTTCAAAATTTTAATTTTGTAATAAAAAATAATACTTTAAAAAAGCGTCGCAGTAAACGATTAAGTATTTTCTTAATATCAAATATCAATATAATATTAATATAAATATAAAACAATTTTATAAATAAGAAGAGTTATTCTGCCATTATAAAAATAAATTTTTTCAAATAATTATTCATTAAAATTGAAAGCTAACAGCAATTAAACCATCAAATATTATACATAAATTTTTTTCGAATACAAAAATCAACGTCGCTCATTTCCAAAAAATAGCAACTAATCTATCGTCATCTATCACCGAATTGCGACACATACCAAAACGCTTTAAACAATCGTTCGATCTCAATACAAATCGTCGACGATCCATCTCTCTCTCTCTCTCTCTCGTGTCAAGCTCTCCCAAGAGATTACCTTTCACCCTGATGCTTTAATCTTCGAAAGTGTATATATATATATATGGGTTTAGCTACTACACACTTTTAAGTACGCGACGATCGAAACTCGTAAAAATAACTCTCAAAAAACGAAAGAATAACCACGGCGAAAAAACTCTCTCGTGTTGTCATTTTTTTCTTTCGAATAAAACAAACGCGTAATTTTTCCGAAAACACTATTCTCTATACCTTGTAATTGATTTAACCGTCTTGAAATTTAAGATATACATGTATACAAGAGTAAGAGGGAGAGAGAGAGATTGTTGTACGTGTAACCGTGTCGGTAAATTAACCGAGCGGTACATTTCGTTAACGCTGACTTCGTTATCCTTCGCGTCCTGTATATAGGACCTTTAACTTATATACACTAGAACGAAGGGGAAAGTTAGGTTAAGAGGACATCGGATACTAACGGCATGTTTATGTTTGCCAAATCTTTGCGCCTTCGCTGTCTTATCCTTAACCCCTTTAGTTCTATAGGGGTATTGTCGAGAGCCAAAGAGATAGAGAGAGAGAGAGAGAGAGAGAGAGGTGTGATGGTTTACGCTAACTCTATCTACAATTTGCATCGTTGAAAGTTTGGATTTATTCCCGCGTGCTTTGAGTGTCGATTTGTTTTAGGCGACCGCTAATTAATATTGGATTAAGTAAGATGGTATTTTTTTAGTACTCGTTTCTTTATTTTGTATATATATATATACATTTTTTTTTTTTGTGTTTTTGTATAGAAAAAAAATTCTTAATGATTTTAAACATATTATTTTAATGAAAACTATAAGTATCAGTGTCACAAGGACACTTGCGAATTTTAAAAGATAAAAGTAATTTTCTTTTAATTAAATAAACATTAAAAAAAAAAAAAAATTTTGTTTTGTTTCGTGTGTTCTTGAAATATTAAAAAAAATACTTCGACGAAAACATTTTATTTTGGTTTTTTGACAAAATCGATACCTTTTACGTTTTAATAAAACGTGATAAAAGTCAAACGCTTTTATACCAAAACAAAAAAATTTATCGAAACAAAACCGACGTTGTACGACGTTGTGTAACAGATCAACGTTAATAAATCCAATTAAACGGCACAACGAATTAATAAATAAAAAAAAAAAAAAAAAAGATACTTTTATCAAATCTTGATTCCTTACAAAACCAATGTCGTCTTCATTCATTCATTCTACACTTAGGAAACAAAGTAAAAAAGAAAAAAAAAATATGCAAATTGATCGTAGATCGCGCGCATGCGTAGTGTATAACGTCATTTTATTTTTCACTGTTCCCGACGAAAGAAAGGAAAAGAAGAAAATAAAAGGTTTCGCGCTTAGTGGCGTTTGAGCTTACTTTTTATATTATTTTTCCTCTCTCTCTCTCTCTCTCTCTCTCTCTCTCTCTCTCTCTCTCTCTCTCTCTCTCTCTCTTTTTCCATTCTCTTTCTCTGTCTGGCAATTTTATGGACGGTGGGGGGGGGGGAAGGGAGGGTTTGGCGTGGAAAGGCATTTGCAGGTGGGATGAATTGAGGAGGGATAAATTTAATACAACGATCGATAATGCGGTATGGTTGACGCGTTAAAGCTGAATGGTATTCAAAAGTTCAACTAAATGGTTTACTTTATTTCTTTCTTTTCTCTATCTACCTTTGTTTTTTTTTTTTCTGTTTTTGTAATGCAATCGAGATCGTGAATATTTTCATGATTATCAAATTATTTTTATTACTTTATTTTGATATAATTTTTTTTTTTTGTTTTTGAATATATTGATTTTTAATTTTTATTAAAAAAATTAAAAAAAAAAAAAACAATCACAATATTTTAATGTGAATTTCTTTTATTTAAGTTTTAATTTAACTTAATGCATTTATTTTATAATTATTCCAATTATTACATCTGATAATTTAAAACAAAATTTTTATTTTCATTTTCATAAATTTATTTAAAACATTTTTTATGATTATTATTTATAATTTCGAATGTATTATTTAATTTATTAGATAAAAATTTAATTATTTCATTAAAATAATATCATTTTGCAATTGAAATTTTATTTATAATTAAAAAAATTGATGCCTGTAGGTACTCAATAATTCGTGTTGAATATCTTATTTCTCAAAATTACAATAGCAATCAGACTGAAAATAATTTCTGATAATTTCATCGAACGATAATCTCTACAAAGAGAAAGAACGAATATATATATAAAAAGAAAAATAAATAAATAACAACAGCGACTCGATTCTTACGCCCATACGCCATTAATTTCCAAACGGTGCATCACAATGTTTTATAATTTAAAAATTTCTCGTACATCAAAATCCGCCTCATTACCCGCAACAAATGCGCGAATATTAATCCACTCGAATAAATTGATATTTCGAAATTCAATGCAACGGCATAATATTGCATAAATCAGAATTTCGTGTCTTCCCTCTCCCTCTCCCTCCCCCCCCCCCTCCGAATCCCACCGTCTCGCAATCGTATAATTACAGCCGATTCGCCACCGCCGCCGTCGCCGTCTCATATTTGCTCCACTTTCTCATTACTTTATTAACGTCGATAAAGTCCATTGCAGCCATACTACAAAGGGAATTAAAATTTTCAATTCTCGGGTGTACGCATGCATGTATACCAATAGATGATTCTCTCGCGCTTTGCGCTCGCGCTCACTTTCACATCGGATTTCAATCGCCTCGATAAATCTCTTTCTCTATTTGGTAATTAAATTCAAATTTCGATCACCGACACTCCCCATCTCTCCGTGGCTCTACGTATTATATATATATACACACATGTATGCATACACTGAAGAATAAAGGCTTAGTCGGTAAATAAATCACGCGTCGCGACGCGAGTTGGAATATCGTCGATGCGTAAATTATTTTTTTTTTTTTTTTTTTTCTCCTCTTTTTACGTAAACGAGGCGCGCGATAAAAAATGAAGAGACTAATCGAGGTAAGCACTAAATATGGATTATATAAATGCATCGGGGATTTTGTGGGATCTTATACTTTTATATTTCATTTATTTCCTTTTTTTTTTTTTTTATTTTTATCGGCGCGAACGCCGTGCGTTGGATTTTGTAATAAACGTTTGATTTATTGGGTTTTATCGTTAGTTTGCGTCGAATTATATCGTTTTGGTGCTAAAAAAAAAAAACGCGTGTAAAGAAATGTCGTTTTTTTTTTTTTTTTTTTTTTCTTTTTTTTTTTATAACGGTTCGACCACGTTGAGACGTATTTTAACGCGATATTTTTTAAATTTTGTATTAAAATTAAATTTTTTTACGTAAAATTTAAGCAAAACGTAAAATATCTACGTAATTAATACAATTGTCTTTGGATCTTATTTATTTAAACAGACAACTAATCAATAATAACTTTTTGACAAAGTTAAAAAGTCCCGTATTAATTTTAAATAAATCAAGGATAAAAGGTTGTAAAAGATTAGAATAAAAATAAATAATTATAAAATTGTAAAAAATAGCGCAAAAATTTAAATCCATCCAACGCTTTTTTGCGATCAATTCGAAGAAAAAAATTACTCAACATAACCGACTTCACAAATATCTCTCCTACTTCACTTTCATAAATTAAAGTGTGATATTCTAAAGACACCTTTTAACCTCTTCCATTCTTTCCGACTATTCCTTTTCACGATACACATACATCCTATACACGAGACGTAGTCGACTCCCTCCTTTAGCTTTTAATCGGATGGGATTCTTCTTCTTTTCCTTTTTCTTATCGGCGACATACGCGTTCTTTAAACGCGATTTCGTTTTATCGTATACAAATATACACATATACATCCGTGAAACGAGCTCGCTTATCTTGCTTTTTAAAAGATAGAAAGAAAGACAAA
The DNA here is from genome assembly GCA_949987625.1 of Chalcis sispes. Classification (NCBI taxonomy): domain Eukaryota; kingdom Metazoa; phylum Arthropoda; class Insecta; order Hymenoptera; family Chalcididae; genus Chalcis; species Chalcis sispes. The sequence goes on along the minus strand of OX465096.1, from coordinate 57,935,378 downwards.
AAAAAGTGCAGCATTGAAAGGGGACGTAGGCTAAGGTAGATGACGGATTTCAAACATTCGTTACGTGGCCAGCTTGGTATATTCGATAATACGTTTGATATGCATATCGATGATTAATACGCGTCTAATGATGTCGACTTTTTTTTTTTTTTTTTTTTCACGAATAAAATGCAAAAAGATTTAATTCGAAATTATATCGTTGAGTGTAAAAGCGTTTTTTGCGACGTTATACGAATGTTTTATTTTTCGCTTAAAAATATCCAATCGATTACTTTATATACATGCACATATATACGATATAATCAAAATATTAAGTTTTCTTTCCAAACTTCTAACGGAAAAAAAAAATAAATAAATAAAAAAAAAAAAAAAAATCGCGTTACAAAATTCATTCGTCTATCCACCCACGACGAAAACTCTCGTCGACGGCGTTATCTTAATCCGTAACACACACACACATACACAGATATACACACCGTCTTTAGTTCGTAAACTCTTTCTTCGGGTAAACTTGAAATCGGTTCACGCGACACCGCTGACTAAGCTCTATATAACAGACGCGCGAAAAATTCCCGATTAATTTCTATCTCTCTTCAACGCTAATGAGCGGACATTGTCCCTCATTTTACAGTGTTCCAAAGGACAGCGCACATATAAAGGTGTGATAAAGGTAGACTCACCCACCCACATACACACACAGACACACACACACACACACACACATATACTCGCTGACTAACTTTCTTCCCTTACCCTCGCACACTTTTCCTCAAGAGGCCTCGTCGGCATCTCTTTTACTTCTTTTTACTTCTCTTATATATACTTCATTTTACGCAGTTCTTTTTCGAATGCAGAGAAAGAAAGTAAGAAAGAATCGAAAGAAAGAATTTTTTTTTTTTTTTTTTCAAGTCGCATCCCTCTTTCGAGTATTAGAGACTATTATAATTATAATTATAATACATGTATATATGCATAAAGATATACATGAATATGGGTATATTACAAATGAATGTTAATGTAACGATAGATAGATATAGAGATTCAGATCATATGAGATGTCGGTGTTCGATCAAGTTTAAAAATTCTAAAGTTTTTTTTTTTATAAATTGCCATTTATCGTTTAAAATCTAGCTTAATTTGTTTTTTTTTTTTTTTTTTTTTTAATTTACACTGTGTGCGTTCACTTGTATATTTTGTACGCTTCGCTAACAAATGTTTAATATTTAATACTTTTCTTTTTTTTTACCCTGTTCACATACTGGTGCGTGATTTTTGTCGAGTAGATGTTGCTGAGAAATGATGGTGTGGCCTATTCGCAGTCTGTTAATTATAATTTTATCCTTCCTGTTAAGGATTGAAGATGGGTTGTTGTTATAGATATTTGGTTTAATTTTTTTAAGTAGCGTTTTATTGTTTTCTTGTTTCCATGTAAGGTTCGATTTATTGTTCATTTCAATGTTTATTAGTCTATAGAAATCTTGTATAGTTGCTTTGAAATGGTTCGAGTGAAACTTTAATTCAGTTGCTAGTATTATTGTATTTGTGGTTTATTGATAAATTTTTATTGGAACAGGTATTCCGATAATTATAATTATGTTTTTTTGTTGGTGAAGTTTATCCACTATTTCATTAATTATTGAGTTATTATTTTCTTTTTTTTTTTTTTTTTTTGTTGATAATTATTGATATTTTGTATTGATGATGAACTACTCTAGCTTGGAATTACAGTATAATGTTTAATGCTGAATTTTCGGTTTACCAGTAGGGTATTTTTAGAAGAATGTTGTTTTCGTTTGGTAGCGTTGCAGCTGTTACCATTGCATTTTCTTCTCTTATTGTTTTTATATAAATATTTTGGTATTTTGAGTATATTTTTTTTTTTTTTTTTAATTCTATTGTATTATTACAGGAGACGATTGCTTCCTTAATTTCTTCAAAATTATGTTTAATATTATTTGTACTTGCATTAAATTAAATATTTTGAATTTCTATATTCGATTCATTATAATATTTTGTAATTTGGTGTTTAAAACGACGGTTTGAGATTTTTGAAGAGTTGAGTGTGTTATCCGTCGTATCTTGCATTAGGGCGAAAGTTTGGTTATAGAGTTGATTTAATATTCTTGCGGCATATTTTAACATTTGCTTTTTTCTTCTAAGGTGTATGGGTATCATACCTCTTTATCACTTAAGATGCTTATTAATTGGGTTTGTCCTGTATGCCCCTGTAGTTATCCTCATACTAGTATTAAGTATTGGTTCTAATTTTTTTAATATATTTTCTTAAATATATTTTTTTGTTGAATCATATGCTCCACATTCGAAATTTAGTTTCGATTGAATTATCGTTTTACAAGTGTTGACAATAACATTTTGATTTGAGCCTCGGTACTTGGCCGATAGAACTTCTTAAATATTAATTTTAGCATGGCATGGTATTTTTTTGAGATTTTCTATATGCCTTTTCCACGTTAATTTTTAACCAAATGTCTTGAAAAGAAAAAAAAAGAATTTTGTTCTTTTCTCCTCCTCCTCCTCTTCCTCTTCTTGTTCTTCCCCGTCGTTACACTTTACGACGCGGGGAATAAAATTTTCTCGGTCTCTGAAAATTAGATGTATATACACCGACGTTGTGTGCGGTGAGTCTGTATTTTTCTTCTCTCTCTCTCTCTCTCTCTCTATCCCTATCCCTATCCCTTTTTTATAACCACTTCCTTCTTGCCTCTCGTTGCAGCACGGTACACGCGTCGTTCGTTCGAGGTACGGACTTCGAATTACGAGTTTGTTGATTCTTTGTTTCAACGTTACGCCGGTAACATAACTATTTCGATCGTTCTTTATGTTTTATTAGGCTCGGATTTTTTTTTTTTTTTTTAAATAATTGCCCGCGAAAAATCTCACGGCAATGCGAAGAAAATCGTAGAAAATAGAATTTATAAAGTTAATGAAGTTTATATTTTAAGTGATTTTAGAATAATATTTTTAAGTTCTATATCTTCAATATAGTTTTAAAGATTAATATCTAATGATTTTTTGACTTTATATATATAACATATTTATTGTACATATTCATGTATAAACAATTTTAATCAAATAATTAATACATTCATTTCAATTTTTTTATATCAATAAACTGATAATAATTTTACACATAATACAATAATGCGAAATAATTTTATCATTTTATAATTTTAATAAATAATAATAAAAGTTATTATTATCAATTTGCAGCGAATCAGGCTCTAAAAACCGATCAATTCGGTCAGTCGTTATCGTCCGAGCTAGGGGGCAATCCACCATTATGGGTAACGCGAAAACGCGGACCAAACGGTTACGAAGAAATTTACATCAACAATGCGCGAATAATGGAGGGAAGCAATTACGAGGCGACTTCTGGAGTTAACGAAAATGAAAAGAAGATACAGGTAAGCCTGTCATTGTTCAGATTTTTTTTGTTGACATGATTGAACTTACGAGTGTATGTCTCTTGCGAAATAAACAAAATTATAAGCTCAAATCTTTGAAAATAGATAATTTTAAAATAGTTTATTAAATTATATTATTGATTGCAAATTAAAAAAAAAAAAAAAAAAAAAAAAAAAAAAAAAAAAAAATTTATTTCTTACAGCATGCGAGAGAAATATATCGGTTAATATTTTAAAAAAGTAGATTTATAAAAATTTCATAAATAGTAGCAATAAGTTAACTAAAAAATTCCATCAATTTATTATAATTTATAATTTAACTTTAACTCTTTGCAAAACTTTTTCTCCCGTCCTCAACGAATATTTCAACAGTTTGATCATAACTTTTAGAACTAGGATTGTGCGTTGTAAATGGCACACGTTACGTAATTACAAGGAGAGATGTACACATCATCTCGGCCAATAAATGCGCGAGAAGCTGAGAGAGCTAGAGGTAAGGAAGAGAGAGAGAATGCCTCAAAGGTCCGATATAATTAGTCAGCAAAGTAAACCGTGAGATTGTGAGAGCATCCGTCTCTCTCTCTCTCTATGTATATATATATATATATACGTGATCGCGATTATTACCCATGACTTTGTCGTTTACCGCGCATCGAAAGACTATTTGTACGTTGTGTGTGAAAGCTTCCCTTTTAATGTCCTACGACGATCGCCAACGACGACATTAAATTAACTCCCCGAGCGTTTGGCGACATGTTTGTGTACACGTGATCGTAAATGAACTATGTGGATCGATAGAAGAAATATCTGCATCGTAAGATGCATTGTTTAATAGTAAAATATTAATTTAATAAATTAAAATTTGTAAAAGTGTAATAAAAGCATTGATATTCCAATGTCAAAGACGAGGGTAAAAAAAATCGTTTAAAAAATTATTAAATTTATAATAAAGAGACGAGACGAGCGTGTAATGTATATATATTTTTTTTTTTTTTTTTGCTACCTAAAGTACGCAATTGCATCGCTTCCGTATAATTAGCTTAGACTTTAGCCTTTGACGTTCGCATTTTAAAAGAGAATTATATATAAAGAGACAGGCTCTTCTCTCTAGTTCATTGTTGTTGACGGAACGGTGGTGAGGGAGAAAAGAGGAGGAGTAAGAGGAGGGTAGGAGGGTAGAAGGTGTTCTTTCATCCTGTAGCCTCGCGAAAAAGCTGTTGCTCTTCGTGCGGAGTTAAGTCAAGAGAGAAGCCGCATGAAAACTTAACCAGTTTCAACTCGTGCTTGCGCGCGACTTTATCTTTTTCTTTCTTTCTCTCTCTTTCTCTCTGCCTTTCTTCCTTTCCCTTTCTCTCTGTCTTTCTTCATCTCTCTTTCTGGAATTTTCGGGTTGTGTATGTGTGTATATGTGTATGCGTGTGTTATCCCTGCGCGTGGAGGAAGAATGAAGACTCTTACTTTTTCACGTGACTTTCTTCTTTTCTACCCGCAAATGATGATACTACAAGATAAGAGCATTAGATGGAGTTACTTTCTTTTCTCACTTTATTTTTTCTTTCTTTTTTTTTTTCTTTCTTATTTTCTCTTTGAATTAATAAGCTCTTTCGTCACGTTACTATGTAAAACTTTGAGGAATCCTTTTTTTCTCTTATTCTGAGATAACGTAAAGATTTATGAAATTTGAAAAAGGAAAAATATTTACTTCATTTTGATTAAATTTATGAAATATTCATCGATTAATGCAAACTTTAATTTTAGCCTTTTTACAATTTTTTTATTTCTTTCAATTGCACAAAACGAATACACAAAAAAAAAAAAAAAAAAAAAAAAAAAAAATCGTCAATGAATTGCTTTACTCAATAAAATCGTTATCGCGCCTTTTATTCGTTAACACTCCGACCAAATGCAATTAAAGTGAACTTAACGTCCGGTCGCTCGACAATGCGACTTATGAAAAATAATAAAAAATCCCCCGACAATAGACTTTCCTTTCGATGGATTTTCCGTGTAAAGTCACGCGGTTACGATAAACGAAGAAAACGATCGCGCGAGAATTTCGATTTACTTCCTTTACGTTGCCCTAGTGGTAAACCGTCGCAATACGTAAGTTTTGTATGTGCGTCTATGTGTGAGTTGACGCAATAATCTTTAAAAGATTTTTCGAAGAATAGGTGAGGTTGAGTAATTGAATTTTTTGAGGGATTCACGGTCGAACGAATTCGTCGTCGCGATTGTTTGCTTTGAGTGGAAGAACGGATGTGTGAGAGAATATATAGTAACGGTTTGGAGAAGCGAGTTTATCGCGTTTGTGTCAAGAATTTCTTGTACTTACTTACGCGATTTTATTGAGCTTATTTAACATAGATTTTTATATACGTAAATGTAAGTTGCTTAGAAATTATTAATTTTTTAAATGTAATTTTTAATTGTTTAATTTTTAATAATCTTACACCGATTGATTCAAAATTATCGATTATTAAAAGTATAAAAATATAATATTAAGATTTATAAAAAAAAAAACCTTTTAAAATCGTGGATAAATTCAAAATTTTTTGACATTTTTCAACTGTAAATTTTTTATATAACCCGCAATAAATACTGTATATTAGAAATAAAAAATTCATAGCATATAAATGCGATGTTTTAGTCGAATTATAAAAATATTGACTTTGTTTCATATAAAATATTTTATAACAAATTTATGAATTTATTGGCAATTATTAAAAATAACAGGTTTGAAGTAAAATTATAGAGAAACTTTGAATGACGAATCAAAACTCAACTTCTCGTCTAAACAAAGAAATCGTTTACCCGCGATTAACTATCGAAATTCAAGCTCGTGAAACAAAATCGAAAATTCAACATCTTAAAGAGTAAAACAAACTTCCTCGATTGAAGCTCCGTTAAATGCGTAAAAACAAAAGGGGAATCGAGCTTTTATTGTTGTCATCTAAAGGCGTCAGACAAACGACGTCTCTCGCATTTTCATTCGAAGAAAAACAATCGTTCGACAAAAACGATCGGCTCTTTTCATGGCGCTCGCACCTGCGGACGGTTAAATGTACCGAACGGATAAAAAGTAGCGCAAGGAAGTTGAAAACAAAAACAAAAAAAAAAATATTCGACGCTCTTAGAAAAGAAAATGTATATGAATTTTGGTTATTAACGTTCGATGTTTGGTATTTTTTTTTTTTTTTTTTTCTTAAAATCATTTGGCGCGCGACTTGTGATTTTAGCGATTGTGAGATACGATATTTTCAATTGAGATTGAAATATCGCAAAATTATAATTTAAACAAAACAATAGAAATAATTTTTATCATACAAAAACAAACTTTGCATTAACCCGTGTTATGCGCAAAATTGAATTTGCAATTTTCTTTTCGATTTAATCAACGATAACAAAGATTCCTAACGTATCAACGTAAAAAATAATGAATAATCTCGATTCAAAATCTAATATTTCATTCGAATGGAGTAAAATCCAGTAAAATATCTATATATTATCCATACGCTTTTCTCTCGAACAATTGGAGTTCGTTATCGCGAGAATACAAATTCATCACCGTCGAAAATGAAAAACGTCGCCTATTTCTATCTCTCTCTCTCTCTCTCTCTCCCCCCTTCCCCCTTAAAAGATAAGAGATTGAATTTGCCTATCTTTTCAAAAAAAAAAAAAAAAAGACGGAAAATGTAAAAAAATGAAAAACGAATTAAAAAATAATGAAGACGAGAGAAAAGGTAAAAACCAAGAGATGAAAGTAATCATTACGCCAAGGCGCGAATAAGAAGAGCGAAGTCAATTTTTCACTGGTAGAAAGAGAGAAAGAGAAAGAGAAAAAGAGAGAGAGATCGAGCCGCGAACTTTTCATTCCATCCGCAAACATCGCGCGGATTCGACATTAAAAATTCTAATAAAAGCTAATGCGTTCGCTTCCTTTTTTTTTTTTTTTTCGCCGTTAAAACGTACGTCTTTCTCGATTAATTGCGTTTATTTCAATCAACCAGTTAGCTGCGTTTAACGAGTATACTCGTCATGAAAAAGTAGCAGAATTTTTTTTTTTCACGACGAGTATACACATAATAAAAGTCGCAATTTTATTAAATAAACGTATTCGTTTCATGCAATATTTGAACAGCCGACACTCACCCTGCGCTTGACGACTATTACTCGTCATCGTTCAATTTTCGCGACACACACAGATATGCGCACTGACAAACAGAGCGACACGGTTAACTGGTTAAACGACGATCGACTCCTATATAACCGTTACTTATAACGCGTCAAATCGTGATAATATCGAAGGGGAGAGAAAAAGAGGTCGATATTTGCATTTTGATTTTACAAACGTCGGTTGATATAAAACAATTCAAAGAATTTGAATTTTAGTACAAATTTCAGTCAAAGGATGATTTTTGCTTCGCGGAAATTTTCGGCCGATAAATTATTTTACTCGAATTTTTCGAGGTATACTTTTATACCTTTTGATTTTTAAATAAATTATTTAGGATAAGATTTATCGATATGAAGAAATTGGTTTTAAGAATAAAATTATTCCGACATATTTTTAATAAAAGATAAGTCACACGAAAAAAGATATGACACGTATAACTTAAATTCGCTTATTATTAATTGCTCATTTCTCTTACGTACACAAATAAAGTATATAAAATTATTATCAACATATATTACTTCGCCGATTAAAGAGTCGTATATTAATGAGAATAAGTAACGATTTATTACCTTCTCGACGTTGTCGTCGCGACGCGCGTGCAAAAAGACGCTTTAACGAAGTAAGAGAAAGAGAAATATAGTGGGAATGGGGCGAATCAAAAAATAGAAAAAAAAAAAAAAAAAAGAAGAAAAAAAGATGTAATAAGTTCGACTTTAACTTGTGCGGAATTAAACGGTGTTATTAAAGGCTTTAATTGAATTTTTTGCCTTTTCTGTTTATCTTTAATACTTTCCGTATTCCTAAAGTTTCATCAATATGGTTTTTAATATAAAAAACCTTCCTTTAATTTTTTTTCTTTCGAAGTATTATTTACTTTGCAATGCAAACGTTTTGCAACTTTATTTAATGTTCTACGCACACACACACACACGCATATATATATATATACTATTTTTTAATAAAAATTATTCGTTAAACAAACTTTTGCAACATTCGATTCCTACTTCCAAGTATACGCTAAAAATCTCGCGACATTAATTAAAAAAAAAAAAAAAAAAAAGCATGCAAATAACTTAACGCACATAGACGAAAATAGCGAAAAAGAAACTTTTCTCCGTGTACTACTTTTCGCATACACACATACACACACATACATAAACGCGCGCGCGCGAAAAACAAAGAAGCCGTTCACGGAATCTCAATTTTCACGGGCAATCTACGAAAATCCCGGCACCTCGTGCGAAGCTTACCCCTTCTCCTATATATACATACAACGAAGGGACGAGAATTGACGTAAAAAACTAAAACGCGCTCGCACGCACTTCTCTCCTTCGCTTCTTCCTGTCACATAGCTCTCTCTCTCTCTCTTACATACACACACACATCGTACGCGAAGAAATCAGATTTCCATTAATAAGCCCGTAAAAGCGGCTTTCGCTTAAATCCGTGGGTTCAATTACGCGGGTGGATGGGTGGGATGGGCGGATGGAGAAGACGCGCTAAGAGAAGAGTTTCGTCTCTCTCTCTCTCTCTCTCTCTCTTCTTCCTCGTCGTATATTCCTTTGTGAAAGACGCGCTTCTCGGATTAAGACGTCGGCGACATCGTCTTCCTCTCGTCGTTATCCGGTAATCCCCTCGGGGAGGAGAATAGTTAGACGCGTTGTTCGTCTACGTCCCTCTTTTCCTTAACCATTCGATCCGTTCGAAGGTGTGCGAGGACGTTTCTTCTCGGGGTAACTTGTAACACACACACACGCACATACACTCTCTCTTACTCTCTTGCTTTCGTGTGTCGTGTTTTGTGTCGCATCGAGTTTCTCTCGATTTTCGTGACCTACTCACGGTTTCCCGATTGTTACCGTTGGATTTTACTTTCCTCTTTTACGTGAAAATTGAATACATACTACTACGATGCTTTACAATTTTCTTTTTTTTTTTTTTTTTTTTTTTTGTATTTTAAAGGACGAGTGAACTTTTAAGATTGAAATTTTTCGTGGTTATTTGGTTACTTTGAATAAAAAAAATTAACCATTTTTTTTTATTTTTTTGATCCATAATTAAATTTAACTTGAAATAGCTTCAAAATATTTTCTTTTATTAACGAATCATATCTATTAAAAAATTAATTTTATTTGTCTTGACATTTGTCTTGTAGTAAATTTAATCCAAAAGATTATATAAACTATACATTAAACATTCAACATCGCGAAAGATTAAAAAAAAAAAAAGTTATCACAAGCATCATATATCTACCAAAATTTCATCGCATCCTCAAGATCTCCATTACCTTAAATCACACACAATATCAAATCGGTAACTTTGGAAAAGCAAAGTTTCTACTCTCTACTATATGCACTATCTACTATATCCTTATGCGTAGCCAAAGCAAGGAAAGGAATAATAATACGTGGTACGTTTGTACGCCTTGTAGGTAGAAGGAATGGTATACGATGATAACTGGTACCCTAAGGTGAACGGCTCAGTTCTCAACGGCACTCGTTAAGAAGGCGGTCCTGTATATGTATGTGTGTATGTGTATATCTATACGTGTGTTAGCTTGCTCTCGAACGCGCAAGAGGGTTATATCCATCCCACCTTTACAAAGTTAGATTTACGGTGGACCTTTCCCTTGCACTACGATGATGTATGTACTGCTTTGTTTTATGTATTCTTAGTAAAGTTATCGTTGCAAAGGATAAAATAAATATTTGTTTTAAAAATTGAACTTTTGGTAAACTTGCCGATGATTTATATCGTTCGGGTGACATTGTGATTAAGAATGTGATTTTTGCTTTTATATTGTGAAAAAGTATCGATAGTTTTTGTCTAATACTTTTTTCACTCTTTAATTATTTAGAAATACATCTTAAATTGCATTAAAAATATAAAAACCCATTCATTAAATATTTAACAAAAAGTTAAACTTTCATTACGATCGATAAATCATTGACTTTTTTAAAAACGCGAGGAAAAAAAAAAAAAAAAAAAAAAGAAAAATCCATCCAATAACATTCGACTCTCTTAGCTAAAAAAAAAAACAACGGCGTTCGTCTCCCATAAAACCTTAACGTCAAAATTATACAAATCCATTTCGACGTCGCCTTTCCCAAAGATTTTTCCGAGGCGTTATATGCAGCGAGTCGCGGTTTTGCAATCCTGGCTGCACGACAATGGAATAACTTGGCTAGCGCGCGCGAGTGGCATAACGAGAGAAAAGAGAACCGTAGTAAAAGAGAGAGAGAGAGAGAGAGAGAGTGAGTAAGGAAGAAAAGTACCAAGGCTCGCTTCTTAACCTCCGGTTATACGGGCCATTTAAACAACGATAGTAGGCTCCCTTTCCCTTTCTTCTTCCTTCTTCTCGTGCAATTAAGTAAAAGCTCTCGCTTGCGCTCGCGCGAGATTCTAATCGTTTTCTTTACCCTCTACTTTAGCATTTTTCCCTTAGGTCTCGAGCTAACGTTGATATCATGCCAGTGTGTTAGATCCTTCCTTGAGAAAATTGAGAGAGAAAGAGAGAGAGAGAGAGAGAGAGAAGTGTTCTCTTCAGAGCGGGAATAGTAGCTACGTTATTATCGTCGGTATGCGAGGCTGATAAGACATCCTCACGGATTTCTTCTTCTTCTTCTTCTTCTTCTTCTTTGTCTTCTTTCACGAGCGTTTATGAACTGCTGGGTAACGTCGGGGTGGAAGTTTTTCACGATGTTAGTGGTTGTAATTCTTTGGCTGAGCTTTCTCAAATGATGAGTTGGTATGATTCATTTATTTATTTATTTATTTATTTTTTTGACGGTTGATCGGTTGTTTAGATCATTGTTCGTTGTTGCGAAATTTTTAACGAACGTTTGGGAAAGTATTCGACTTATTTACTTTGCCTAGTAAAAATTTTTTATGAAATTTTTCATGGGATTATTATTAAAATAACAAAAAATAGTATATAGTTCAAAGAAATTCATTTCTTACAGCATATTTTATACGTTCAAATTGTAAACGAATAACGACGATTTTTTTTTTTTATGTCGTTAAACTTGAAAATTCGTTGAAATGTTTCCTACCATTTCATCAAACGAACGATTGACTATATATATATATATATATATATGTACCTCCTTCAAAAGCCAAAATCCACAATATATAAGGGCTCTTGTCGGTACTCAAACTTCCTTACACCTCGCAAAATTTCTCCCCCTAACATACCACAAGTTACAACATACCAAAATCCGCAAGTATCTCCGCCCCAGTAATCAAGCGAGTGTTAAGGGTAACCTACGAATTCGCCTCTCTACCATCGGCTTCGCTTGTCCCCGAGCATCTCTTTCTCCATCTCTCTTTCTTTCTCTTTCTCTCTTCAACGCCAGTGAGCGCCGTAAACGCCGAGAGACAGGCAAATTTAATAAAAGGCCACGGGGCCTTTAGAGAGCGAGAGAGGTAGATACAAGTCGGCCGTAAACCAATAACGGAACTTTGACTCGTCGCGGGTAAAGCAAAAGCTGCGACAGATTGCGCGCGAGCGAGGGTCAGCGACCAAGCTTCGATCGAGTTCTACGGTACTTTAAACTCACTCTCGCGCTCTTTCTCTCTGCATTTATATCTGTGTGTGTGTATGTGTGTGTGTGTATGTGTGTGTAGTTTGACTTCGTACCTTTTCCCTGAAGAAATAAGCGCAGTTTCTCAATTACGGAAGCTTGTTTACGTATACACACACGCGCGCATACACACGTACGAAGACGTACTCTCTCGTGCTTTGGAGTTTTATTATCTTCGCATAATATTGTTCTCCTTCTTCGGCGAATATCTTTGCCAGTGTTTGTCACACGGGACTTTGTATTACGCGATTTTATGGGTTTTAGTTTTTTATAATTTTTCTTTATTGTTTAAGGAAAGATTTTGATGTGCAAACGTTTGTGAATTGAACTTGAAAAAGGCTTATTAAAACAATTTATAAATCGACTTTGACCATTTAATTATTTCCAAAATTCGAAAATTAAATTGTTCATGAATAATTAATTTTTTAAAACTGCATAAGAAATTATAAAATAAAAAATTATCTCAAGACTCACGAAAATAATCACAACTCGAAGTAATACCGAAATTACGCTTATTATTAATAAAACAGGATAGAGTTATTACGACAAATATAACTTTATTGTGCTAACATCCAACGACGTAACATTCCTTAAAGCGTTTTAGTTGTTTTTTTACATAACGGAAACTCGTTCGTATACGTTTTTGTACATACCACGTACGTATACGAAGCTGAGTTCGTTTCTTTTCTCCGTTTCAAGGGAAAGATTAAGTTAGTAGATTAAGCTGATTAAATTTACGAGAAAACTAGCTTGTATTTTGCATTCGCTCGATTAGACACGCTACGCAAATCCTGTAAGTGCGTTATAAATTACAGTAAACGGCGAAACGCGCAATTTCATTTAGCATCTTTAAAATTTCTCTTACGATAGAAATATAAAAATCATTCATTTGTCTATCATCGTTATTCGGAATAAATTTTATGTTAATTAAAAATATTTAAAGTAATCTTAAGAAATACTCTTTTATTTACACCGTCGTATACTCAATCAATAAATCGTCCAAGAAACAAGGAAAATAACTACCAATTAAGCATCTTAAACATAAATAGAAGAAAAAAAAAGCGAAGCCAATCAACAACAAAACATTAACAAAAAGTCAGTTTTCTCTCTCTCTCTCTCTCTTTCTCTCGCGACTCGAATCCACCGTAGAAATAATTTATCAGTCTCGCGTCCTCTTTATAATTACAACTCGTGTAACACAACGCGGTAACTCAACTTGTGTGTGTGTGTGTATAGATATATACACACACACATACGACGCGAAGGTATATAATCTCGAGAATTTTTCTCAACTCGCGAGAGATTAAGACAAATGAACGGCTGCGGGCTTATCGTCGCGTACGTACGCGATATACTCTCTCTTATACCAACCAGCGCCTCCTTCTCCTCGCTTATGTTTTTTTTTTTTTCTTCTTCTTTTTTCATTGTTTTCCTTTCTTTCCTCGTCTTTCTCGCAAAGTGCACTCCTTTTTCGTCAACGTCGTCCTTTTCTTTTTTCTCTCTTTTTCTCTCTCTTTCGCTTTCTCTTCATCTTTCGGAATTACTTAGTTGTACTTTCCCTTTTTTTGCGCTTCTTTCTATACTTACTCACTGCGGCTGCTTTCTGGCTTTGCAATTCGAGAATATTCTCTCCATTGTTTTCTTTATTTCTTTCTTTAATTTTTTTCTTTCGCTCCCCTTTTATCATCTCGATTTACTTTTTAACCGTTCGTGCACACCGTACCGACTGTAATCACGCGCGTATACTCGTTTCTTTAATCTTCTTTCAACGCGCGGTAATTCTTTATTATCTCGTAATATTTTAAAGCGTTATGAAAAATTAAATTGTATTTATAAACTTAACCTCCATAAGACTGCTTTTTAACGAATTTTTCCGTGTTACTACGTTTGCGCTTATTATTATTATTATTATTTTTTTTTTTTCGCGAACGTATTTAATTATTTGCTAATTGTTTAATTAAAAATTTTAATACGACAAGAAAAAAGTTAATGTAATAATGTTGCTCGTTATAATTTTTTCGTATTTTATAATTATAGCTGATTTATTAATGCACGGCGTTTGTAACTAATTATAATTAGCATCTAGATTGAATAAAATTTCTTCTAAAAAGCTTAACATAATTCGGACTGATTAATAAAAGGGATATGTAATACAAACGCGTTATAAAATTTTGTACCGTCGTAATCAGCAATTTTAAACAATTGAAATTTGTCGATAAATTCATTAACTAATTGTCATACAAAAATACGCAATTAATAGTTTAATCCTACTGTGAAAAAAAAAAAAAAAAAAAACAACGAATATTAGGTAAATTTTAGTGCGGCACAAAAAAACAATTTGAGCAATTATTAAGCTACACAAAGTAAACATTCGCACACGAGCGCAAATAAAGAAAGCAAAGAGATACAACTAAATCTCGTCATTCCTTTTATCAATTTCCCTTCCTTCTCTCTCTCTTTTTTTTTTGTTTTTTTTTTTTTTTTTTTTTTTTTTTTTTTGTTTTCAACGACGCGCCAGTAGTAAAGCCGTCTTTTAGTCAGCCGGATCGGCCACTCGAACGTCTTTCTCAGTTGGCTTGTCTCCCGACGATTGTTACCTTCTCGAACGTTTGATGAATTACCGACTCACTCTTTACTTTCCTTTATATCTTTCTTTCTACTTTCTTTTTTTTTTTTTTTTTTTTCATAGCACTTTTTGAGCCCATGAAACGATTGATAAAGAAAAAGGGAGAATTCGATTTTCGGGGACTGTGATTTCTTTTCTTGTTCTCTCGTTTTTTTTACAATGGATACGCTTTTCATCATGAAATTTTGAATCTTAATTGGTAACATAAGCTGAATAAAAATTTACCATTGAAATAAGTTTAGATGTGCACAAGTTATTAAGAATCTTAATTTAAAAAAAAAAAATTTTCATTTAAAATTCCGCTCCTTTGTAAAGTATATAAATACATATATGCATATATCCATATCTATTTTCAGCGTGTAACATGGCAGATTTTTCTGCCTGTTACTTGAGCGTTGGCAAACGATAAAGAAGTATAAATAAAAAAAGAAAAAAAAAAAAAAAATATCGAGTGAGAGAAACGAAGAAAAGTAGTAAAAGTTGGCGCGCTCGTGATGAACTATATAGAGATTTTATGAATATTTTCTAAAGGAGTTCAACTTGAATCGTCAGATACTTTCTGTTTAAAGTCAGACAGGAGCGATTGGGGAGGGAGAGAAAAATTCTTGAAATAAGTTATCAGAAATCGATTTTCAAAGAATAACTTCCGCCCCGGAAGTTTGACGTATGCTCACACATACGCGCGCACACACACACACACACACACCAAGGCTCACAATATACTGGGCGCGCCAATATCGAAGGACGCCGTGAAAAATTTTAAAATTCATGCTCCGTATCATTTTTGTTATATTGTATTTTTATATGCAGCTTTGAAGGGACCCCATGTCTATAAAGGTACGGAGATGAAATTTTCAAAAGTTTTTTAACAATGACGTTTCGTCGTATGATTTTCGTTATGCATGAACGTTTTTTTTTTTTTTTTTTTTTTTTTTCTTTTTATCCCAAATGATCGCAAGTATTGGAAAATAATTTAAACGATTCAAGTTATCGATAGATCGTCGTGTTAAAATCGATTTAATATTAATGAGTAATTCACATTGAAGATAAGGAAAAAGTAATTTGATGTGTATTAGAGAAAATTTATTTATTGTTTGATCAAAATAAAATACATATATTGGATTTTTATTGCCTATTTATTGCGTCATATTTTTAAGAAAAATTTGTTGATTTAAAATAAAAAGTTCGTAATAAAATTACTTTTAAAATTAAAATTTTATCAAACCAGTGAGATTATAAATATTTAAATTGGAAAATATAAGAAACAATAAAGAAAAAAAATATAAGAAACGGACAAAAATTTTTTCTCAATAGCAAACCTAAAAAAGAATTCAGCATCGTAAAGAGAAATTCATATCCACTTTGTTTTTTTTTTCTTAACGATTCACGCAAAAGCTAAAACTTCCAAGAAAATAATCCTTCCGAGCGCTCGCTTGTTCTTCGTTCCTTTGAGTAACACGCAGTATCCCTAAAGCGAAAGTTAATTCGCAACTAGTTGAGCGCGAGTAATAAATGTAAACGCGAACCATTCGTGTCTCCTATTCGTTTCCTTCTTTTCGCCTTTTCGTCTTCGCGATTGCGAGAGTGTGTGTGTGTGCGCGCACTTTTTTTTTTTCCTTGTCTCGTTGGGCTTTTCTCCCCGAGGAAATTGCCGTTGTGTTAAATGATAAATTATTCCTGGAATATTTAGGCAATTGCGAACCTCGCTAGACCTCGCGTCTCTTCGTGTTTATACTTTTCTAATTCGTGGGCGATGTGTGGCTTTTAGTTTTTTTTTCGACTTTCTTTTTTATTTCGTTTGATCGGTTAATATGAAGGAGATTACAAGTAAAGTTTTAAGACAGATAATTTAATTATCGATTTTTTAGATTTATTCGTTTCGACGTTAAAACTTATCAATTATAAATTGAGTTAATTGGATAAGAAAAAAAAATGTTCTACTTCATAAATATATATTTATCGATGTTTTATCATACTAACTATGTGTATATATACATCATACATAACAAAAAAACAATCATACCGATAAAAAACAATCTCGATAAAAATAAAATAATAAAATAAGAAATATCTCCTCTACCTCCCCCAAGAGAAAAAGGCATTCGTTTATCCTCCACCTTACAAGGCGTAGAGCCCCATAAAAATCTCTCCGTATCGTCATTCCGTCGTGCAATTTCCCCGAGAAATCGCAGTGAACGCCATTTCTTTAATCCCGACTGCGATTTTTCGTCGTTCGTTTCTCCTGTCCGTCTTTGTCTCTCGCGTGCTCGCGTTACTCTTCTATTGCTGTTTTGCCAAGAGTGATGCGTCTCTTCCTATATTCTTTCCTTTTTTTTTTTTTTTTTTTGTTTTTTTGTTTTTTTGTTTTTTTCTTTTACCTTGAATTAGAATACCATGAAATTCCGTTTTCGTGATATTTTTTTGCTACGATTGTTCGTTATTTCTATATATCTCGTACTTATCTTCGCTAAATTGCGTAAAAAACATCAAACGTTATCGATTGCATGCTTACACAGAATTGGAAACGTAAATCGATATGTCCATCAAGTTAGCCCCGCCATTTTGTCTTAAAAAAAAAAAAAAAAAAAAAAAGTTGTGCTAGATTGTGCTCAACTTGTGCCATAGGTGTGTGCCGTAAAAAAAATTATTGAAATTAATTTTTTTTTATTTACGGCACACTATAGCGCAAGTTGAGCACAATCCAGCACAACTTTTTTTTTTTTTTTTTTTTTTTTTAAAGACAAAATGACGGGGCTAACTCGATGGACATTAAATCGATCGTTTGCTAAACACGTATTACTATAAGTATTAGGTTGGAAATTATGAAACGAGCGTTTTTTGTTTAGTAAAAGACTTTGAATTGTTTATTAACTCTAAAAATAAAGATTTTTTTCAAAAAGGTATATATGATTTTCCCAATCGTTGGCAAAAAGTCGTAGATGCCAATGGAAATTATTTCAATTAAATATAATAAATAATGTGAAAAATTGCGCTTTTCGTTTTTTTTATTTTCATTCAACGCCCGTTTCATAGTTTCCAACCTAATAATAATATTTGTCGTTAGCTGGATATTTTAAAGATTTGAGCTTATTGAAAGATAATACTGAATGCATTTTTAATTGCATATTAAGATATTATAATTATGCGATTTGAAAAAAAAAAAACATCTTAGTATAAATAACATATTATTTTGATAAAAAAAAAAAAAGGAAAGAAAAGAAACGCATTTGTCCTACATAGAATTAACAATTTCCAAAAAAATTATCACTCGTCGTTTACAATTAATTCAAATATAAATTTTCTTTCTATTATATTTAATTCTTATAAATACACATACTTAAATTTGTATATTTATATGTATATTATTTGTTCTAGGTGTTACACAAGATTTCCGAAGTTCTCGAGCCCGTCCAGCCACGGCAAAATTTTGAACTCATTTATAATCCAGATGCCTTGCAATTTCTTAACAAAAGTGAAAACTTGAAGCTGGGAAAACACCGAATTCGGTTAGTATCGGTTTTTAAAGTTTAAGAGAGAGAGAGAGAGAGCTGTGGGGGGGGGGGGGGGGGGAGTAGGTGCAGGCTTTACCTTGAAATTAAGTTAAAAAGTAAATTGAAAAAGTTTATATACCATCGCAGGTTTTACGCCGCTGAAATTGAATGATATCGTTTTTATCGTGCCGATATTTCCTTACTGTTATTCTTGTCGAATGTATATACCATTAACTTGATTAAAATTTTTTTTTTTCTTTTTCTCCCGTTTTTTATTTTTTTTTTTTTTGCATGTTTGTATACAATGAAGCGTGCAAAAAAAAAAGGTGTATTTTATTTCATCTTTGCACGCGCGCCAGTCTCATGAAACGTTTTGTCGCAACGCTT
Source organism: Chalcis sispes (assembly GCA_949987625.1). NCBI lineage: Eukaryota > Metazoa > Arthropoda > Insecta > Hymenoptera > Chalcididae > Chalcis > Chalcis sispes. The sequence continues at coordinate 57,916,692 of OX465096.1, read as the reverse complement.
AAGGACTACAAAATAAAATGACGTTTCGTATAAAGCGCTTAATTAAAAAACGTACTTTATTAAAACGTACGTTTAACAAAAATTTACACCGAGGATAGTTATAACGATTCTTTCTACCTTTTTACGTCTCACTTTCATGTCTTTTACGCACATGCACATCCTTTGAAAGAAAAAAGAAAAGAGAAAGAGCAAACATTCCAAATAAACATAACGGCTATATGTTATAAACGTAGAAAAGAAGAAAAAAAAAAGAAAGAAAAAAAGAAATACAGAATAGGCGCGAGTCAAACGAAACGTAACTTTTCATCTCTTTCGACTCGTGCGAGAGAGCGGCACAGTCGAACTTTCGCACTTTCTCCTTTCATAAAAACATTATAGTTTCACGTCGCGCAAAGCGATATTCGAGAATTTCAGAACGGATCGACGGAATGCGACGAGGACGTGTCCCTCGTTGGTAGGAGTGGAAAGAAATGTATCGTTTGTGCTTTCAACGAGAGAAACAGACGTACGTGCGAGATTCGTGTATTTTGATTATCCGAGGAGCCGTGAAGTTGAAATACAAAAACAAAACAAAAAAAAAAACAAAAAAATTGAAACGTCTCCGCTCTGCTTCAAGTTGCTTTGGTAATTGTGCGTTGAGTAATTATTTTTGCGTAAGAATTACCGATTGAAATGTGTTTATTTTTTTTTTTTTTTTTTTTTTTCAACGATGGTATTTTATACAACCAATACGGAGGTATATTTTTTAATTTCGTAGAATTATTGGAATATTTTTTTTCGTAAAAATTTTCTCTAAAAAATTTTTCATACTTTAACGGTTTAACATAATTTTATATAACATATACATATATACACATAAAAATACAAAATATTATACATTTCAATTACGATATTTAATAATGAAGCATTATTTGTAACATTTCAGTACTTTCCATCAACGGGTTAAGGTAACCGGAAAAAGCAATGTCTTCAGTGCCGAAGGAAAATACACTTTCTTTATTCCCGATGATGAAGGCTTTAAGGTATGTAAAATAAAAATATATATATATATATATATTATAGAAAAGAAATAATTAACTTTTTACGTAACCTTTTATCAAGCCTTTGTAAATCTCGTAAAAGGCTTTTAATTAAGAATTTTTTTTCTTTCTTTCTTTCTTTTTTTTTTATGATAATACACAAGCCCAAGATTCAAGGGAGGTAAATACGCGTTTTTATGAAAATTCCGAACTGCTGTAATTGCCGGATAATTAAAAAAAAAAAAAAAAAAAAAAAAAAAAAAATAATAATAAAAAAAAAGAGATTCGTTATTAAATTTATAATTATTGCAGTAATTACATTCGTAATTTGATGTTAAAAGTTTATTTAATCACGATAATGTGATAAAAGTAGCGTAAAAAATTTGCATTTATGATTAAAATTATTATTTTTTTTTTTTTTTTTTTCGATTATTAATTAAATAAAGTATAACAATTAATCAATAGTATTTAAAAAGTTTAGAGAATGAAAAAAAAAAAAAAAAAAAAAAAAAAAAATGTTTTAAATAATCAAACTTCTATTCAAACAACGTAAAGAATTCGCTGATGTCATTCGATGCACAAGTAAACTTGTAAATTATTTAACTCAACGTTATTCTTATTCGTTAATGATACCGGAACAGGAACGTTTAATCGCTCTCACTTATCGTGACCTTAAAGCCTCTCGATTGAATTTTATTTTTGTTAGGTCGAGGATTTTAATGTATCGGTATATCGCAAAGAGCTTGCGAAGGGAAAATATCAATGTCTCTCGAGCGATAAATATGTATCTAAAAGCACTTCGTTCGAACAGAAACTTTTATAAATCTGGTGTGTATATATATATAGTATTTGTTGTTATTGTACACAAAGGAAGTAGCGACGATACGCGTTTGATGGAAACGAGAGGAAAGATAAAAATGTTTAGTGTTTGCTTTTTTGCTATATGTTAAAATAAAATCTATTTTAATTGATAAAGTTTGTTATTAAATCGTGATAGCGATATAATAAGCTGTTTAAAAACTTTCGTAAAATTTTCGCACGTTTACAAAGTTTTAGTTATCGGATTAAGCTGAAAATTATTAAAACGATCGTTTTAAAGTTAATAGATCGAGCCGATCGTGATATAAAAAAAATAAAATAATATTATCATTAATGAAATAATTTTGATTCAATTCTTTTCTTCGATATTTATTAATTCGATAATAAATTACACGTGCGTTTTAATTTAAGACTAACTTTTTCAACACGGGGTACAAAAACTTTCTAAATAATTTCTTCCGACGTAAAAGTTCACATAGCTCGCTCACAATTTAATAAAACTAAACGTTAGTCAATAATCAAATATCGCTTTTAAAAAAGGCGTCATTTAACTTTCGCAAAGTTCACATCTCGCTTGAAAACTTTAATTTTATCTCGCGATCGCGCCGCTTTAACCTCGTCAAAAAAGAATGAAAGAATAAAAAAAAAAAAAAAAAAAAAAGAAATAAAAAAAGGGAAAGGGAAAGAAGATGGATCGTTTGAAAAAAGAAAGAAAGAAACAAAAAAACTAAAAAATCATTTTTAATAAAAAAAAAAAAAAAAAAAAAAATAAAAGTTCAATTTTTAAAAATAATTTTGAAGTTACACGCCTAGGCACATAACCAAGCTCTCGAGAGAGCATTCTCTTGGCTTTTATATACTGTATACATACACGCACACACACACACAATCTTTCTTTTCTTTTTTACTCGCTTCATGCAGAGAGGATTACACGCGCGCATTCCGCGATTCATGGAATGTACCCTTGCAACGTCAAAGCCTCGAAGGGGGAAAGGCAAGAGAGAAAGAGAGAGAGAGAGAGAGAGAGAGAGAGAGAGAGGCTAACGCCCTCGAGGTGTACCCCCCCAACGCCTTTACGGCATTGTCCGTTTGGCAACGAAGCAGACCGGGACAGCTTCCACTCGTCTTTTGCCCGTCAGCCTTCTACTCTCTCTTCTTCTTCTTCTTCTTCTTCTTCTTCTCGACGCTTTTTCCTCCTTCTTTTCGTGCCTCCCTTAAGGTGTACAACGAACACGACGACCTCTTCTTGGATCTTTTTATTTTTCTTCTTATTCTACCGTCTTTTTCCTGCTTCTTTATTTTTTTTCTTCTCGCCTGGTCACTCTTTCTCGCGAACGTTAGATAGAAAAAGATAGAAAGAGAGTGAGAGACGATGTGAAATACAAAGGGCGACAAGAGATTGACGTGGATTTTATTTTCGTTTTGCCGGGAGAATTGGAATGAGAAAAGATGGATTGTTTTTGCTGAGCTTTTCTCTCTCTCTCTTTTTTTTTTTTTTTTTATTTTATCCCCGGCTCTCGCCTTGTTTTTCGTGGATCGTTTTACACCCCGGCATTTGACATTGTAAGGAGATACTTGATGTCGATATAGAATATTTATAAGAATGTTGAAGAGTTATAGTTTATTGTAAAATTCGATAATAAAGTTTTCCGTGTGACAAGCCTTTTTTTTTTTGTAGATTAATTATTTTACTTAGTTAATTATTAAATGATTAAAAGATAATATTTATTCGGGTGAAACATTAACGAGTGAAAATTTAATTTTGATAATAATAAGAAACAAAAAAAACAATTTTTATTAAAAAAATATTATTTTCATTGTTATCACAACGATGATTTTGTAAATAATTCATAATCTATCGGTTGCTATTAACTCTTAAATATTAAGAAGAAATTAGATATTCACTTAAAAAACTAAAGTTTATTTATCATCTATTAGTTTTATAACTCGCTACTTTGAATATTAGATACTACAAACTTTCACGAGTGCAATTAATCATTTTTGCAATTAGGAGTCAAAAAAAAAAAAAAAAAAAAAAAAAAAAAAATAAAAGAAATTTATCACGAGATAAAAATAAAATTTTGACACGTGACTTCTATTCTTCCAACAATTTATATTCCTTCCTCAAAATAAAAAAAAAAGCAACAAATACCATCAATTAATCTCACGCAAACGCGTTTTTCAATCGTTCAAAAATCCATTAAAAATTACTCACGGCTCATGAAGAATGTTAAAGAACTCCTTTACCGTCGCTTTTACTTCTTTTGTGTAAAATTATCCGATCGTCGATCAAAATAACGATAAACAACGTGTGTATACACATAATCCTTCATTACGTAATTATTTATCGCTCGTCAAGTCGCTTTTCTCGTGATTTTTATTTATAATACGAGGCTTTATCTCGCATCCGTTCTTTTTCTCATCGATCTTATCTTTCGATGCAGCGACGCTTATTCTCGTCTCTTTTACGTCGACGATTGAAGATCGCCGAATGGAAAGTGATGAAGAAAAAGAAAAATATCGATTTGCTTTTAGTGTGAAAATCGAACTAACGGATGTGTCGGCTTGTTCAACCTCGATGAATGCGATTTCTTTTCTTTACGTTGATAAATTATATAGATTCGTACGTAGTTTATGCCTTAAAAGCATTTTTTTTTTTTAACGATTATTAAACAAATTCTTTTTACCGCGCGTATTCTTAACGATCGTAGTCGATCGTAAACGATTTTCGCATCAATCTTACACGCGTTAAATTTTGGGATGAATTCAAGTAAGTCACTCGGTCCATCATTCAACGTACAAATGACCGTACGATCGTTCGTTCGTTCGTCAAAGCTCAATGACCCGTAATCTTCGAACTTGTAAGTGGCAAAGCCGAGCGCGGATGATGTAGTTGCAAGGTGTAACGTATGTAATTAATGCATCGCAAGTCTGTGCTTATCCGAGCTTTCTATTGTCGAAGTTTTATACCATGAATTGAAGAATAAAATTAGTTCGATTGCAATTTTGTTTTGTTTCGCCAAGTTTTTATTTATAGTTTAGAAAGTTTAAAATGTTTAATTTTTCATGCAAATGTTATCGTATTTCTTTTTTTTTCTTTTTTTTTTTTTTTAAATGTTTCATGTCAGTGGTTAATAAAACTTAAGGTGCCGATTATTTTCGAATGGCATATAAAGTGTAACGTTAAAATTTTGTTCGTCTTGAATCGCTTACTTAAAATCTATCAGCTTTAATACAATTGAAATCCGATTAAAATTATTAGTTGATTTTTTTACTTAAAAAATACGTCTTTTATCAACAAAAAAAAAAAAAAAAAAAAAAAAAAAAACTAATTATAAAAACAATTCTTCGATTTTTATAGTAACACAAACTGCACACACGCACACATACACGCTCATAAAATTGTCATCTTAAAAAGAATACGATGAATTAGATCCTTTTCAATTAATAGCAATGAAAGCTTAACGGTCAAAATGTCGTCGCTTAAAACAAAGATTAAAAATCTCTCTCCAATCCCAAAACCATCCCCGTCAATCTTCATATATTATCCTCGCTCCAAAAAAAAAAAAAAAAAAAGAAAAGAAAAAAACGAACAAACAATCGAATCACACCTCGTGCTATACATAATCATCTAATCGAGCGAACTTGTCTCGTTTTAAACGCAGCCATCGCCACGGGCCAACATGATCGATCATCTGGTGATCGACGGACACGTTATACCTAACCATGTCCTCTTCACCGCGCCGACGCCCAGCAATACGCCCTTCGAGACTCTCGCCTTCACTGACAATCTTAAGGTCACGATAAGCTTTTCGACCGAACGCTCGGAGAAAGGCGTCGAGAAGTGTGAGTATTTTTATATGTATTTATTTTTTATTTTTTTTTTTGATTTTATTTTATTTTTCACGCCGTTTGTTTATGAATACTTATACCCCCTTATTTGAGTTTTCGTCGGTGACGTAGTTTTTTTTTTTTTAGGCAGAAAAGGATGAGTGAGAAACTACGAATTATCGTTAAAAAAAAAAAAAAAAAAAAAAAAAAAGAAAAAAAAAATTGAACGTTTTTGACGGAATCGTTAACGATTCTTCGATGTAATTTGCACGTCAAGGGGAGAAAATGTCGTAAATCGTAAAAATGTTATTAATGTGGAATTTGACGTTTTTATCACGTGTTTTTACGTAATTGTTTTTATATCGTGGACGGCGTCATCGTCGCGTTAAAAATCGGTCGGTCTTTTTTTATTCTATTGTTCGCGTGACGTGTTATTTTTTTTTTATATAGTAAATAAAACATATTCTATACATATTTCTAAAAATATAAATGATGAACGTAAATAAGTACAAAAGTAGTATTTTTTAATTATTATTTAATCTGTACGTGCATGATTTGTATTAAAATTAAAAAAATATAATTATTAAATATTTCATCTGTGTATTTAAGCAATTAAGCATCAATTTTTGTATTAAATTTTAATCTTTGCATCACATCATAATTAATAGACGATTAATGTATATATAAAAATGTGTAAAGTAAAATATAAGAATCGATCGTTCATGCTGCATTAAACTTTTTAGAGCCGCTACGTAGGCTCGGTAACGTATCATATAATTAATTCGATAGGGGTAGATGTGGTAAATCCGTATTATAAATTTTTCATAGTCTACTATAAAAAAAATATTTTTATTATCGGGAACAGTCAGTTAGTAGGCGTATATGTATTTATGCTTTTTCTTTTTTTTTTTTTTTTTTTTTATAGGTATAGACAAAAACTAATGTATTCGTATAAAACTTATTTTGCAGTCGATAAAAAAGTGAATCTTAATACATAAATTTGTGTGCTTTATATACAAGAATTTATTAAAAAATAAAATCGATATGAAATTAACAATTTTTTTTTTTTTTTTTATTTTTTTAATACATCACATTTATACGTTTACAATAATGATTAAAAGAAAAAATTTAAATATCGTGCCGGAAAACTCGATAAATTTTACATAATAAAAGAGGATAAATTGTCACAACGTATTTTTCACAGATTACGTCAAGTCGGACACGTTGGTGGGCGACTCGACGCATCCAACGGCCTCGGTACTCGCCGAGATCGTAAAGCCGAACATACCGGTGAAGAACGGCGTTATTCATCTTATTCAGAATCCTCTAATGATCGTCGACACGACCGTACAAGAATTCATTCAGGTCAGTGGCACAAGTCCCCCAATTCCTTTGAAAAAAGTTCCATTATTTTTCTCTCTCTTTCTCTTTCTTTATCTGTCTCTCTCTCCCTATCATTCTCTTCCTATTTTTTCTCTTTGAATAATCTTAAAGGACGCAAAAAGAAAGAAGAGCGTACATAGCGCTGCTCAAGATGGAAGAGAAAACTCAACGGACCGAAGAGATTAACGGGAACGTAACTATGTCTCTTTCTTTCTCTCACGATGGTGTGAGAGCGAGAGATAACGCAAAGAGAGAAAGCGAAATTCCAAGACTATGATGGAATGAGCGGAGGAATGAAGGAAAAGAAGAATAAGAAGAAGGAAAAGTTACCTGGTCTTTTTCAACCGGTCCTTCCTTCTTCTTATTCTCTTATCTTCCTTTACTTTTGCCTCTTTGGTGCTCTAAACGTTCTACGAGATTACAATACCACTACTATTACTACTGCGGCTCGGCCCGACGTCTGACAGTATGCACAGTTGTACTATTGGAGCCTTGGATAAATCTAGGCTTTTTTTTTTACCATCGCGAAATGATTGTCTTTTTTTCGATGAAAATTTTTATATACATATATATTGAAAGAGTAAAAAAAAAAGGTTAATAAAACATGTACAGAAAGTTTAATTTGTAATATGTGCATTATTTTTTACTTTCTTTCGAGTATTATGAAAATTTTATAGACGTGTTACATTGAAGTTTTTAATTTTACACCACGTGTAAATAATAAAAGAATTTTTATTAAATAGAATGAAAAAAGTTTATGCTAAATTTTTCAACAAAGTAAATTAAACTATATACGTACATATATTGTCATTTACGAAAAAATTCAAGCATCATTCATTCATAAACATCGAAAATAACAAGCAAACTAAAACGCGGGAAATATGAATTAATCGCTTACAGAGCGAGAATATCCGTGAAAATAATCCGGCACAAGACAACCGTAAAAAGTATTTCATTGTTATTTCAAGCATCTCGGGGGGAGGCTACGGCGGCGGCGGCGGCGTTAGCGCCACACCGAGACGAGTAACGAAATAAAAGACACTCGGCTTAATTCGAAAGGAGAGTGGCTCGTGCCGTTAAAGCATTCGCTTTCGAATAATGCATGAGAAAAGTAGCTTGCTGAAACTCGTTTATATAACCGGCCGAAAATACATTTTCACTCGAAACTGTAGGATAAAAACATTTCGTATCTTTTGCGTTGCTTTCGAAGCGCGCGAGGAATCGACGTTAATTTATTAAATTATTAAGAGACGCTGTGTGGAAATATTACTCGTTATCAACTTCGGAAAAATAACTGAAATAAGTGGGGAAAAGGATTTGTTTTCTTTTTCCTTCAACGCTAAACGTAATCAATTATGCAAACTTTTACTTATAAGTCATGGTAAAGTTTTGGCGTTTCATCGACCGGCGGTGGTAATGGAAAAGCAAAACATTCTTTCGTTTGATTAAACAAGCCGACGGAAAGATGAAGGCCTTCAACGCGATGAAAATCGTGAGCCTTTTCTCGTTCCTTCTTTTTATTAACTTCTTTCTTTTGCCTTTTTTCTGCCTATATACATTCATTCTTCTTTTTCTCTTTCTCCCTCTCTCTCTCTCTTTTTTTTTTTTTTTTTTTTTAATATTCCTTTACTTCGGTACTTTTCGCAATGTCGAACTTTGTTAAACGTGCAAAAAAGAAAAAAGAAATTATGCGTTATAATGAAGCGATTATTTGCATTTATGCTAAATACATGTCTACTGCGATAAAAAAGAATAATATTAAAGACGAGTTTTACAAAGTTTTCACCGAGAGAGTAAAAGATTTTTTTGCGTAGTTTAAATTAGCTTTTTTACCGCCGAATAATTGTTTAATTTCGTATCTATTAAATACTTCGTTCTTCAATTTATTTATTTATTTTTTTCTGTATTTAAAATATTTTTCTCTTTATTTTCTGCAGTTATTTCAAGCTTAATATTGCATCAAAATAAAAATATCAAACTTGTACATAAATTCTGAAAAATTGTTTGAGTTTTTTTCTACGTACTTAAAATCTCAAAAACTCCTCAAAACCTCAAAGTAATATTTTCTATTTAAGCAAAACTTTTTTATTTTTCTAAATATGTATCAAACTGTAAAAAAGCAGTAAACATTGTGTGAAAAAAAAAAATTAAATTTATATAAGTCTTTTTTCATTCGCGGAATATTAAAAATAAAAAATTATTAAATTGATTGCTCTCGTGAGTTCCTTTGATCTTTTATCTAAAACGTTAATGATAAATAAAGAAAAAAAGTAAGCGTAACGATCAATATAGCGAGACCTTTATATTTTTTGTTCTAAATCTCTCACGAATTTTCCCTTTTGGAACGTAATAAAATGAAATGTAAAAAAGAGAGAGGACGAAACTCAATTTCCTGGCACTCGAAAGGAAAGCAAAAAACGAAAAATCCTTCCTAACCTAAATTCCAATGAACACCTTTGATCCTTCTACCTCTCTACAAATAAAAGCAAAAAAAATAAAGTAAAATAAAATAAAAAATAAAGAGAAAGCAGACGAGCACAAAAATAAAGGTAAAATCATATCCATCAAATTAGCCCCGCTATTTTGTCTTTAAAAAAAAAAGTTGCATTGCGCTCAACTTGTGCTACAATGTGTCAAAAAAGATAATTATTAATTTTTATTTTTAATGGCAAAAAATCATCATTCTTAGTCAACGTATACACCAAACTTTACCTATTCCAACCTTATCGACTATACTAAAGAATATTGTTATGTTTTCGTTTCATCTTTGTCACTCTTATAGCGTGTATACGTGCAGTGTATATATACATGCGTACGTATGTGTGATACCGATCGCCTTATGTTTTAAATTTAGCGTTGGTTAATATGCTATCTTATTCTTCTTTCAAAATCAGTTCATTTATAAATGTAAACGCTTCGCATTTGTACACCTTGCCTACAGTCGGAAGCTTATTCTGCGGATTATTTTTTGTATTTGGTTTTACTTTTAGTTAAAAAAAAAACATTTAACAATTTATTAATATTACATAAGTATCTTTATTGTATTTTTTCTATAATAAAGAATATACTGAAAAAACCAGAAAATTCATTGAAAACACTGGAAAAATATTTAGTTTCAAATGGTTTTGATATCAATTAATTATACTAAAATTAAAGTATTAAATATTTTATTTTTTAAGTATTTAAATGTATTTATGCAAACAATTTATAATATTAAAAATTAAAGTGTTCTAAGCTTAAAAATAAAAATCATTCATTTTGAAGAAATAAATATTAATAAATAATACGAACCTTAAGCTTAAGGATGTATTAAGGATGACTATATTATCTCAACAAATAGTTATTAAAAATTTAATTTTAATACATTAAATAATTCAAAATGTCTAGAAAAGTAAATATATCAACAAAATTAAAGTGCAATTTGTTTCTATTTGATTTTTGTCATACTTCTACAAAAACAGAATTAATACATTTAAATAATATATACATATTTATTTTATCATGATGCCTTTTTGAAATCGATTAATTTACATTTAATGTTAGTATTATTTTAATAAATCCATCTGTCCATAATATGCTGACTGGATGATTTTTTTTTAATCTTGTTACTTTCAAAAATAGAAAAATAAAACCGAATAATACTTAGCTGCAAATGAAAAATGCGAATACCGTTTCTGCACGTGAAATTCGATTGATTCTCGTTCGCCCCTTTGTCTCCCTCCCTCCCTCCCTCTCATGTAGATCATGCGTGTAGAGTATTATATTAGCGATGAAATTTTCGTTCCGTTGTTTAGGATTTAACGTCGGTGTCGACTGTATTGGAAAATTTAAATATAATCGGTTTGTCGCGATGTAAGAATTGCGTGTTGATGAAATATAAATTTCTTTTTTTTTTTTTTTATCTCGGCTAAGGTAAAACTGCTTCGTATCCATTTTTTAATAAGATTTGGTGTTTACAAATATAGAATTAAGCAAGACAAAACATATTTTTATTACTGCAAAATAACTTCTAGACTAAACATATACTTGCGCTTTTCACCCATAAAAAACGCATCCTGTAAAAAGTTGCTAATCGACATTGTGTCTCTTCTTTTAAACAACGAAACTTTCACATCTAATCGTTGAGCAAATTATGTATAAAGTTTCATTGAGTTTGTGCCTCGCGGCATACGCTTCCGCGTAATTTCAAACTTAAAAGTGTATCGATATTCCTTAGAGACGATACACGATGCTTTTCTTGAAACTCGTGGTAATCGGTGCGCTCGGAAAGTTTGACGAAAAAAAAAAGTTTTTTTCGCGATGGATTGTTCATCTTTCGAAATGAAGCTTTTTCTTATTTATGATCGGGCTTCTTTTTTTCCTCTCTTTTCTTACTTTTTATTGGGTGCTTGAGGTTGGCTTCTTGCCGCGTTTTGTTACTGCAATAAGTGTATACTATTTTTATTAGTAATAGATAAGCTTTAGTTCATAATTTTTATTTGAAAATTAAATGTGTAATATAATAATTTAATACTTACAATATCAACATAACATTAAACAGTAAACACCTAAGTAGCTACGTTTGGTTAACAATATAAATTTGTTCATAAGTGTTAAGTATCAATTGATGTTATTAGATATAATTTTTATATTTTTAACAATATTTTGAAACGAATAAATCATAAGCAAGATGCAAGAAACAAGACGCCGCATTTTATTGACACCGTAGCTAACGTAAGAAATAAAAGTTCTTCAATTTAAACTACTTTGCCATATTTCGTTATAACTTCATAAATTATTTTAAAATTACACTTACAAAAATGTAATATTTCAACTACTTTTTTATTGTAAGAATATTTTTAGGCGTATGTGAATATGTATCAGCATTTATTTACACTAGACAAGCTAAAAAAATGTATTATTTTTCTAGAATTAAAAGCCTGCAAAATTCTCTGCTACAAAGTAATAAATGAAAAACAATTTAGTAAAAAATATTAGTAATTACACTACTTTTTTTTACATAAAATTCTTTTAGAAAACAAATTACTCTCTAGTTTCGTTGATATATTTATTGTCTAAGGTTATTAGATGATTCCGGTTACGAAAATCCGTAATTCACAATAGACATTTTTAATATATGGAAGGTGATTAAATTTGAAGAGATTAATTATGAACTAAAAAGCCGAGGTACTCGAATGGTAAGGACTCAAACGCAAAGCTTGGACAAACTATCTATTTGAAGAAATTTTTAAATGCACAAGGTTAAAGTGTCCTCTATTGTTTAAGCGTTCAAAAACATCTGATTCTGGATATGCCATTTCAGTAGAGACATTTTGCCCCCAGTGCGATTGTGAATTTACAAGTTGTGAAATGAATAAACCTACAAATAATGAATCTATTATAATGGAATGCTACCTTCGGAACTATAATGCTTCTTTTAACACGTTGAGCCCGGCGCCGGTCCCTGGGGACCGGCAGTGAACTTTCCGTGTGGCCGGCGTCAGTCCCTGGGGACCGGCACTGGAATACATTGCACCGCTTGATCGCTCGCTGCCGGCTGAACGGAAAGGACAGCAAATTCGGTCCCGGGCTCAACGTGTTAATCATAAGAATAAACGCCAATTAAAAGGTTCAAAACGAGTAGATGTTGGAAAACAATTAATAGAAGGTAAAACATTACCTTCAATTTGGCGTCGACAAGAAGCTGATAAATTATGGTGATGAAAAATGTCCTGTTTAAAGCCTCCACTCCGCGAAATTTAAAACGGAAACGGCAAAATAACATGCTTGGAGTCAATCAACAAATACTCATAAAAATTTGTAACTTTTAAAATATGATGCAAAGTTTGAAGGTTCTATTCGTTCAATTGGTTTAGATCCTTTATTTATGCACTACTTTACTAATGAACACATGGCAATATTTCAAAAGTATTATATAATAATACTTTATTTATTGACTCAACTGGTTCGTCAATGAAAAAAATTAAATTATCAAATAAAGAATTATTCCCTCATCTTTTTTTACATCAATGCATCACAAAAATTGATAAGAGTACACACGTTCCTGTTTGTCAAATTGTATCGGCAGTACAAAATACCAATGCTATCTCTTATTGGCTTATCGAGTTTCTGAGGATCGGATCAGAACATAATCGTTCATTTCTAGTGCTAAGAGAAATTATAACTGACTTTAACAGAGCTTTATTCGGAGCAGTAGCTCGAGTTTTTGCAACAAAAAAAAATACACTATCTGATTACCCATCGCATTACTTTCGTTAACTTTTAGGAGAAGATTCATTCACCCCATGTAGTATGCTACGTCTCGATATTTGCCATTTTATAAAAATGATAGCTAGATGGATATGTTGGAACAACGTTCACAAAAGAGTGAAAGAATTTTACATGAGATAAATATTTGAATGTAACAGAATATCAAGCGGGCGCCCATGATAATCATGATGAATTTTCTGTTCAAACAAATGTTTCCTTATGGGCGAGTAATTAATTACAAACATGTAAAGAACAAGTTCTTAATGAATTACAAACAGAAAAAATCAATGCCTATTATTGTGCAGCTGTAGCTAAAAAATTAAAATCTTTACTTCCTGATGTTCCATTGTTTCCTGATTTAATGCCTCCAAAGTTTGGTTATGGCTCTACAAGACCTACTTCCGCAGCATCAGAATTTAACGATTTAAAAAACAAAGTTTTTAGAGATATCTCTTTACCAATACGAGTTGATAAATTTTTAGTGCGTCATCTGTCTAGTTTTCAAGGCAAATCAAAAACTGATATCCAAACAACTGATTTTAAAAAAGTAGATTTTATAGAAAAAGCTGTGAAAAATGATGAAATCATAATAGAGGGAGTAAAAAATGAAGAAATAATAAAGTTTAATCGATCGGGAAAATGGTAAAAAAAAAGCACTGAAAATAGAATAAATGAATGCTTCGAAAAGCTATTTGAATTACGACAGGTAGAAAATTTGAGAAACAAGATCAAAAACACTAAACAAAGGATAAAATGTATAGATTCAATGCCTTAATTTGATCCAACTTCGAAATCTACAATTACAATTTCAGTCATTGTAAATGATATTTTTCATAAAAATGTAAACTCTAATGAAAAAATTTTCGTTGTCTCAAATACGTGTGCTTTTGATAGTATTTGTCAAATATTAGCAATAGCTATTACGAACAATTCCAGTTATAAAGAAATAATCATTTATTTGAATATCCCTACTATAAACACAGCACTCATATTAGTAGAAAAAGACTTAAAAATAGAATTCTACGCAGAAAGAGCTAAATTGTTGCATGATTTGCCTATACACACACCTGAAAAGGGTAAAACAAATATATATATAAATTAAATGCTCAAATAAATGTTGGCAATTTAACAATTCCATTATTTATCAATGCTTCAGGTTGAATCGAGCAGCGATACAATACAAAGAAATTACCCAACCATTCGTGCTAATATTAACATTTTAAATAAAACAGAACGACGAGTTTGACAAAATGAAAGAAGCTATGGAAAATTCATTTTATGATACCAAAAAATGCTGCGCAGAAATAACATTAACTCTCAAAAGTTATGGTCTGCATCTTTTTATTGAAACGGATCTAGGTAAAAATGTTTTAACGCCGCTAAGTTCAATACTTTTAGAATTGAATCTTATACAAAAATATAAATTAGTAAGAGCAGTATGTTATTCGGAAAACTTTAAAAAAATTCTATCGGCCATTATGCGGCCTTATATACATTATAATATGACGACATGTCGAAAAAGGGAATGTTGCTTTCTGTTAAAAATGAAATAAAAGTTCATGTTCATTGAGTTATATCTACAATATAATAAAAAGAATTATTTATATACTAAAATATGTGTTGCGTTTAATTTTTTACGAATTAAGAATTACTTTTTTTTACAGCACTTTATAGCACAACTTGCGCACAAGTTGAGCACAACTCTTTTATTCCGTAAAAAACAAAATAGCGGGGCTAACTTTTTTTTCGAAATATTAATTTTCGCTGTAAAAATCAAAATTTTGAAATCAATTTTTTTATTTGCGTCAAATTATAGTACAAGTTGAGCATAATTCAGCACAACTTTTTTTTTTTTTTTTTTTTTAAGACAAAATTCTAACTTGATGGACATAGTAAAATTTTGCGAAGCGTAATGCAACAAAAAACTTGACGCTATTTATTGACACATACGTAGGCAAGCACGTGCACATGTGAAATTCCTCCCTTATTACTTCACATCGAACGAAAATGAAACGCGGCGATTTTCCTCGCGGTGTTCCAAATGAAAAAGACGAAAAAGCAGAAGGGTGGAAAAGGGGTGGGGGAGGGGTCGAGAGAAAGCATAGAAGAAAGTCCATTTGACGCAAGGGAAAAGCTTTCAGTCACTCCGCGTGTGTATATATATATATACACACACGTATGTTTGTACGCGCAGGTTTTCCTTTATCTCTGTCTTTTGCGAGAGAGGAGGAGCTGTTTGTACGCGGCGGCGGCGAAGAGTCGACTTGTCTCTTTGACTAAACGCCGCAACTATATACGTCGACCGCAGTGCAAATTTGATGAGGAGTGCAATGGGGCGCTTTGTCCTCAACGGCGTTATACGCGTCGCGATGTTGCCTTAAATTCCATAATGTGCGCTAAACGTTGTAAATATTTTCTTCTTTTACCCTTTTAACTTTTCTTTCTATCCTTTTTTTTTCTTCGCTCTCAGTTTTTACTCTCACTGCAAGTATGCAATTGTAAAAGTTTATTTATTTATTTTTTTGGTAAGAAAATGTACAAAACGTCAAGTCGAGAAAGTCATTTGTTTCACATAAAAGAAATAGTTGTAAAAAAATTATTTTCACGAAAAACTTTGTTTTGTTTCATAAAAATACACGCAAATAATTCCAATTGTACTATAAATGTCTAAAACAACTTTAAAAAATATCGTTAAAAAATAAAGTTAGAAATTAATTGATTCGCGCGACTACAAAGACAATCACCGAGTCGAGAATCTCATCCGTAAATTTCACCAGCCGGTAAATTCTCGTCAAGAACAAGTCGTCGCGCGTACGTACATCAGCCGTTACCTCTCTCCCACTCCTCCCCCAACACACGTCTGCACGCATAGAAAGGAGATGCGCGTCGACGTCGATGACGATTACTAAACGCGCGTGTATCGAAACAAGCGAGCCCTATCTACCTCTCTCTCTCTCTCTCTCCATTTACGTGTCACGTCACGTCGATGGGAGGCACAAGCCGGGCATCTCTCGTTCCTTTCTGCACGGGGAACGTTGTATCCGTGAATGCTAATGGCTCGCGCTAATGTAACCCGCGCTACCCGCGTCCACGCGCAGAATTCATAATTTATCGTACCGTTGACGTTATGCCCTCGTTAAGATTGTATATGTTAACGTAATTTCTTTTCGATTTTCATTTCTATCGATTTCGGATTTTTTTAATGATCGACGATTGGGTATCGTTGGGGGATGCGTTTTTGGAGAGATTTTTGTTTTGTCTCTCTCTCTCTCTCTCTTTTTCAAAGTATAAATATTTTACGGCTTATTATTGTTTTTTATACTTATATGTCTTTACGTAATGACAACACTAAATGAACAAATATTTCACCTAATCGTGCAAAAAGGAAAAAAAACAACAATAAGTAAACACTTGATACATATAACCTTATAAATAATAGACGATTATTAAAAAGAATTTAAACACGGATCAATGAGTAAAATAAACCGTAACTTAAACTTTTTATTTTAAATTCGATGAATCTAAAGCAAAAAAAGGTAAAAAAAAAAAAAAAAAAAAAAAAAAAAGAAACTTGAAAGTTACAAACTAGTCTTTCTTACTCTTTCTTTACGAATAGTCTCATCACAAACCTCTTTTCTAAAGACAGAAGAAAAAAAGTTCTGTAAAGTAAGTGAAGGCAACGTAAAAGGCAAGCGCAAAATACTTTACTAAAACGAGCCGCTCAAAGACTCCGGTTATATCTCTATCCTCTCTCTTTCTCCCTTTTTTTTCCTTTTTACATATATATATATATATATATACATATACAGACACACAGTCGAGCCTTGCCGAAAGTAAATTAAAGTGCCTATCTAACCTGGAAAATATAAAGAAGTATAAAGGCTTCATCTACTTACACACACACAAGCCTGTACGTGTATACACGCACGCGAGAAAAACTGCATATCTAATTAATTTAACTCTTTCTCTCTTTCTCTTATTCTTTCTTTCTTTCTTTTTTTCTTTCTCTCTTTCGCGATGCTTTATTACTTCGTAGTTTGAACTTTCTGAAATGGTAATAAACGTTCGACGTCCTTCATTATTCCTATATTTTTTTTTTTTTTTTTTACTGTTCTTCACTCGGTGATACTCAATGCACAACGCGCGTGTAAAAGCAAAAGTATAACGGGTAAAAGTTATGTGCGTTCAATTTTTTTTATGAAGAAAGTCGTCGGCAAACTTACGATCACGATGTTAATGTGTTCGATGAAAGAAGGGGAGGAAGGAATAATTTCTTTTTAGTAACGTTACGTAAGTTGTTTTTTTATTTTTTTTTTTTTTTTTTTATTACGTAATAATCTGCGTAACAAAAATTAAACTGAAATTAATCTTCAAACGACGAAAGAGCCGCGTGCGTGCGAATTTTTTTAACGTCTCGTTACGTCTTTTATATGCATTACTAGGATGAGATTATGCGCTCGAGGTTGTATTGCGCGACGTATCTTATCGTATATTATACACGCAAATGGATTATTTTTGGTGTAATGGACGAACGGTGTTGCTTTAATTAAATTGAACCATCGTTCGTTGCTTTCGGAATAGCGAATTGTTTTTATTATAAAACGGTGAGCGTTTAGTGTTGAATTAACGATTTATAACGCGCGAGTTACACGATTTGAAATGAGAAAATTCAGTCGTTTATGTTGAAAATTGATTTATACGATAAAAATTGTTAATTATCTATTTTAATGGATAAGAATTTTGCGATCGTTGTTGGAATAAATGAAACAACGGTGCAACTGTCAGACGTCGGTTATATTTTATAGCAATGAGAGTAAAAAAAAAAAAAAAAAAGAAGAAGAAGAAAGTCAGCGTAATTTCAATTCAGCTCAGTGGGACAACGCAGATATCACAACGTTTCTTCTTAACAAATATCATCGAAACGTTGGAAAAATGTTCTCTCGGCACACACATATTACAACGCAAAATTGATGATTGAAAAAGATATTTATTTTTAGCAATTTTTTTTTTTTTGTAGTTAAAAATCTAAATTTCTTATATCACTCCACGTTTAATTTTAATCACATTTAATATTACAGATCGTCATTATAGATATAATTATAATTAACGTATCCCTCTCTCATCATATCATCATATATGTATTCACACAATTTGCCTGTCATGGGAAAAAAAAAAAAAAAAAAAAAAAGGAAAACCACATGTTTTTGTATATGTACATTGTTGTCTCTCACAATTTCCTGCAAATGCACTTAACAACTCGATCATCTGTGTATCTTTTAGTACAAAATATATTTATATATATACATGTTACATGGAAAAATTACAAAAAAAAAAAATTGGCAATAACAACTATATGATTAATTTTTAAATATAAATATGAAAAATATATATTTGAATTCGCAGAACATCAACAACATTATGGAATGTTTACGTCTGACCTACGCTCTCTATTGTATATATATGTATCTGCCTTTACTTTTTTGTTTTTTTCGGGCAGATGAAAGCCTTTTGGACGATTAAAGTGTATTGTGTCTTGAGCGAAAATACTTTTTTTTTTTGCCACTCTGTATACAATATATACTTCCTTATTCTTCTATCACTCTTTTTTCTTATTTATTTATTTATTTATTTATTTATTTTTTTTCAATCTTCCATTTATACTTTCACATTAAGAACGATCTTTATACCCACGTTAACGAACGGCAA
Source organism: Chalcis sispes (assembly GCA_949987625.1). Lineage (NCBI taxonomy): Eukaryota > Metazoa > Arthropoda > Insecta > Hymenoptera > Chalcididae > Chalcis > Chalcis sispes. The sequence continues at coordinate 57,897,685 of OX465096.1, read as the reverse complement.
AAAGAAAACAAGTTTGCCTAGATCTATCTATCTCTATCTATCTCAAGTGCAAGAAGCAATATAATGAGCAAATTGTGTATTATCACGTCTCCGGCACGTTTCAGCCTACTGTCTGCACCCTTTGAAAACTTGTGACCTTGGGAAGCTGCGACGAATATCGAATATGATGAACGTGTCAGCAAGTGTGCATTTATGGAGGCTTTTGTTTTTTTTTCTTTTTTATTTTTCTTTTTTTTCTTATCATAAATATATATATATATCTTTCTCTTTCTATCCTTATGATATGTCTGTGTCTGTCTGTCACACCCCTATGATATACCCCTTAAGTTTCTTTTATTTATTACTTTTCCATTTATTTTTCTATTATCTGATCTTTCCACTTTATTTTTCTTTTCTCTCTCTTTTTTTTTTTTTTTTTTTTTGTTCATTTTTTTTTTTTTTTTTTTTTTTATTGTCGCATTTCATTACCATTCGGCAGCTATTATAGTGTCGATGTTGTTGTGCACCAAATTACAATAATGCAAGAAGAAAGCCTTTCGTCTTGATTGCGAGATTCGGTTTATTTTATTTTTATTTTTATATTTTTAACTTTATCTCTCGTTAGATTTGCATGAAAGGATAATTCGTAAGTATTATCAAATTTAACGAATCTATAAAATATAGTTTTGAAAATAACAAATCTCTTAAAGTATATCAGTATTTTTATTTTATTATTTTTTTTTTTTTTCTTTAATTATAAACGTTTCTACGAGGCAATCACGAATTTTAAAATAAATAAACTTGAAATAATGTAAAAAAAAAAAAAAAAAAAAAAAAAAAAAATTTAATTTAAGTTAATAAAACGTTGACAAAAATTCTCTGTAATATTCTTGATTTTACCAAGCCATTATCAATCCCGAATCTCGTAATCGCATAGGACGACCAACTAATGACTTCATTTCAGGTATATCTTACACGTGCACTCAGTGTATTTAATGGCTATGCCGAGCAAGGAAGGGAAATGTATTAAAAAACAAAAATTTAGAAAAAAAAAAAAAAAAAAAAAAGAATGAAACAAAGAAAGCCTTTACATAGTAAATAAAGTATAACAATGTGAATGACAGTGCAAAGGCAGTATTTACCTCTATACATATATACATATATATATTATTCTTTGATGTCTAGGAGAGCACAACAAAAGCCGTATTCCGCCGTCTATTTGCACCGCCTTATTATTGTGTCACATACATATATATATATATATACACATAAACACACATATTTCTACGTACACGAATAAAAAAAGAATGAAGAAAAACGATTCGCGTTAGTTGTGTATTTCACGATGTGTATACGACACGTGTAATGGAAATACTATACTTTCGTTATCTTCGATTTATGAATAATCGTGCGTTGATGGATTTTTTTTTTTTTTTTTTTTTTTTTTTTTTTACATAGAAATATCATACTTGCTTGATAAATTAAAAAAAAAAAAAAAAAAAAAAAAAAAAAAAACGAATATTTCCAATGAGACGATAATATACCATTGATAAAGTTAAATAAGATCGTCTTTAAAAATTAAATAATTTCTTCCTTCCTTCTTTCGTTTGTGATTATCTTTCTTTTTCACGTTTTGTTTTACCACACTATATACACTCACATACACACTATATATATATATATATATATATATATATCATATCTCATTATTTTATTTACTTTTCATGGTTCAAAAATTGCTTACGAGCAAAGTCGTTCTTCGCACGTAAGACGATTTTATATGTCATAAGTACTTACACACACACACACATACACACACAACACAATACACAAAGGCATATACAATTCACGAAAAGAAGCCGTCGAACAGACATCGGATGCTCTTCTTCTTTATCTTTTTTTTTTTTTTTGTTTTTTTGTTTTTTTGTTTGTTTTTTTTTTTTTTTTTTCGTTGGGAAAAGAAACGAGATTTCTATGGTTAAAAGCGAAAAACTTACGATTCGCGTTTACGCGTTTTCTTTATCGATAAACGGCTGTACGTTGAAGAAAAAAGCTTGCTTACTTTCTCGTATTTTATTTGTTCATTTATTTTTTTTTTACTTTTTGTCATAGTCGCATATATGTGTATACATACTCTACATCGAATTTTCTTCGAGTCTTTGATCTGGAAAAATCGCGTCGTTCGTTTACATATTTTTTTTCTTTTAACGTCTTTATGCGATGCTCGCGCGAGCGTTTTTCGCTTTTAAATTTTACTCTTCGACGAAGTTATCTTCCTCCTTTATTTATCTTTTCTTTCTTTTTTTTTTCTCAACCTAAGCTTTCTATTTTCATTTCGTTTTCCTTGTTCTCACTTATTATGAATTACTTTATATACACACGTAAACACAACAAAATCACACTACTACTTGTATGCGTATTGAATATAAAATAAAGTACTCACGAACGTATATATATATAACATTATATCAGTAGTATGACCTCGAGTATCTATTATTCTTTTAATATATACACATACGTACATATATATATATATATATGAATAATTTTTTTTTTTTTCATAATTTGAAGCTGCTATTAATTACAAGTAAGCGAATAGTAAAAAATTGTATGTCGAGGTATATATACGATATATGACGTAAACTTATTGATTAATTTATTTATCTATTTTATCCCTATTGTCATCCATAAAATAATTTGACATTTTTCAGATTATACCGTAAATTGTTGTTATAATTATTCGAGTAAGTAGACAAATTCAAAGTACCAATCGCTTTTGATTATATTTTTATTCTTTTAGTTGATAATACGTTAACGTTTATGAATTTTTATATATTGAATATTTATATGACTATATCTATATAATTTATTATGTGTGAATTGTATGATTGAATATAATTTTTTTTTTTATGCAAAAATTATACAATCATACATTTTTAAATGCGATATATCGATGCTTTTTCGATCTTACGAAGAAAAGAAAATTTACCTTTTCTGATTTTATCTTACAAATATATATTTAACGATTAATTTTTAGAATAAAAAACTATAATCTTTATTAAAAATAGCCACTCGCTTTCAATTTCAAAGACTTTTTCATTTTATTAAATATTTTAAATTTTATTTTATTTTCGATGCGTAGTTTTAAATTCTTAATACTCGCGTTTGTTTATATTTCGAGGAGTCCTTCAAAGCTTTGTTTACATATTTGAGATTTCGGCCTTCAAAATTTGAAAACAAAGGCAAACCGATAGACTTTTAATTTATTTTACAATTTCCTTAATAAATCGGATATCGTTAAATTTTAATTTAATGTTAAAAAAAAAAAAAAAAAAAGAATATTTGGTCTGATTTTTTATTGTATTTTTTTTTTTTTTTTTTTAACCGATTTTGGTTTATCGGGCGAGTCATAAAATCTAAACGTTCGAAATGAAAGATTGAACATTGAATCGTTAAAATGTACCACCTCACATCATCCTCAAGTTGTCATTATTTATCGATAAAAATTACAAAAACTTTATATTCTAATGGATTATAATGGGTTAATAATATTTCTCAAATACGAGTAATTATTACGCTCCAAAGCCACTCACATTCAGTTTCATTTTTAATTTATATTTCAACATTTTTACGTAAGATAGTTTCAACTTAAAAAAAAAAAAAAAAAAAAGCCATTGTATTAAAAAATAGAATAAGAGCTTTCATTATTTTTTTTTTTTTTTTTTTTTTTTTTTACTCAATTTTTTTTAACGAGGTCAGGAGTTATAGCGAGAAAATGCGCTACTATGTCTATAACCCTAAGCGCATCGCGCAACTTTATTTTTATTTGAATAATTATTTTTGTCAAATGTTCACCTCCCATCTCGCACTAATTTTTTCCCCGTTAGCGTTAACCTTGCCTAACCGATCTCGCGGCGTATAACCAACACGCTACCCGGAGATGAGCCTTTTTATTATATTAACATAAATATATAGATATTCTATAGTATATAAAATGAATAAAATAAATATACGTAAATATTTCGCGGCGATTATCTCACTCGAACGCGCTCGATTGCGCAAACTCTCTCATTCTTTCACACTCGAATAGACGCGCGCGCTCGTTGAAAATTGTGCAGGGACGGTCGGCTGTTGCCGCGAGGTCAGAGAAGAAGTGGTGATTTTGGGGTCGGAATCTAAAGAAACGCGAAAATCCCGATACACACACACACACACACACGCCGCCTCTTTATCTCACACTCGACATACTCGGTTAAAATAATAATATTACCAACCTCTTTTATCGGCAGGGCGAAGTTCTCGTTGATCCGGATACGCCTGGCTGCTTCTCCTCTAGATTGTCCTTCTCCTCTGTCTAGATATCTCGCGGAAGAATCACGGGTTCCCGTACACTCCTTCGATCTCGAATCCCGTCGATCGTATCACACCGAAATTACACGTCTTACAAGGAAAAAAAAGAGAAAAAAAAAAAAAAAACGCAAATATACAATAATCGCGAAAGCACGCGTTGTGTCGAAAGAGAGAGAGCGCACGGCGAAGACTGACTGAGCTGTTGCGCTCGTTCTCCCTTACCCTCTCCCTTCGCGGTTTCGAAAATTTCCCTCCTCGCGTACAATCGTCTTAGTAAATACGAAAAATCGCTATAGATTTTCTAACTTATCGTCGATTTTTCGAAGAAAGCGAGCCCCGCCCCCTGTTGATTGGATTTCGAAAAAGCCGGCAACCCGGCAAAGTAGTGCGAGAAAATGTAAATATTTAGAGCCCTTTGTTCCCGAACAAAAATTAATATTCCATTTTTCTTTATAATTGTAAAATTAACAAGATACTCGCTTGATCGAATAATTCATTTAATAAATACGTTCGATAACATTGTTTGCGGCTTTATTAATTTTGAAATGCAATTTTAAAATAATGCTTGATACGTATTAAAAAACAAGAAACAAGTTAAAAAAGCATCGCTAGTTCGATTGCTTTTAATTTTCAAGATTTTTCAATAGCACCGTAGATTTCGATGGATATAATAATTTGAGAAATTCAATTATTTATGAAAATTTATTAAAAAATCAATTTGTTCGAATTCTTTGTTCGATGTACGAAGTAGAAAAATTTATTTATTTATTTATTTATTTTTTTCAATGCAATTATCGATGATAATGATGTTTTTAGATAAAATAATTAGTTTCTACATAAAATTGCACACGTTTAATCAAAATAATAAAAATTTTATGAATTTAAAGTAAGAATAAAAATCTTCTCCTATAAAAGCATGCAAAATTATCAAACGAGACTATAATCGATAACTTTCACGCCAAAAGTTATCAAAACTTTTCGACGATCAACCTTATACCTAAGTCGAAGAAATCCCTTCGTCAAATACAAAAAAAAAAAAAAAAACGAAAAAAAATGTCTAAAAAGCTACGAGTCAGCCAATCATCCGTAGGGACGTCATAGCAACAACAGCCTGTCTCGACGTCGTCGGCTCGCATAGTCAGCTCTCCTCCTCGAGGTACTTTCAATCTCTTCCTCCCTTTCTCTTTGGAGTACTCTCGAGTACTCCGCGCAACTTTTGTCGTCGCGTTCGCGAAGCGCCGCCTAGGCTATAAGCCCTCGTCGAGATATTCTTTTTTTTTTTTTTTGTTTTTTTTTTTTTTTTTTTTTTGCTTTTTCGTTGCAATAGAACGCGACGTGTTAACTTCGCGCTACACGGTAAATCGAAAGCTTTTATTTCGATGACACACGGACGCGTTTTAGAATTCAATCGATGACGACGATGTCTCGATTGTGTCGATGATGATTTTTGTTTTTATATCAATAATATTAATTCTATTAAATAATTTGGCTTTCTTATTCGCATGTTGATCTGTTAAAATTTCGAATTTTTTAAAATCTAATATCTTTTCGTTTGTCACGATAATTTCCAGCGTTAAATCTCAATTGTTACACTCGATAAACTTGTTAACCTGTCTCAATCTATCTGTTTTTCCTCTTACGTGAAATGTGAAAAAAAAAAAATTCTATTGTTCTCGTTATGTTATTTCTTTTATTTTTATTTCAATCGAGAGAACAAGTCGCTCCTTGAGGATTGCACTTGTACGTACCGAAAACAATCGATAAAGGGAAAACCAGTACGGCAGGAAAAATTCTTTATTTCGTATACGTGTTTCTCTTCATTCTTTTTTTTTTTTTTTTTTTTTTTTTTCTATTTTTCCGTTACTGCGCTTTGATACATGTGTACATGACCCTCGATCTACGCCGTTGAGAATCCATTTCGATGTAAAGGCAAAGATGAGAGCTTTTTCTTATTTTTGTTTTTTATTTTATTTTTTTTTTAAGTATATGGGACGTTGTCTTAAAGCATATTTTTCAAAAAATTTCCGTAAAAATTTAACTTTGCAAAATTGCTGAGATAAAATCAAATATTGCACATAAAATAATATCATTATTTCATTTAAATACAAACATTAATAAACAAAAAAAAAAAAAAAAAGAATTATTTTCACTTACATTAAAATAAAAGAACAATGCGTTTTACTTTAAATTCTTCGCCTTTAAGAATGAAAAAGCTTCCATCTTCTTAGTCTCTCGCATAACTATGGAAAAATGTTTGCATCAAAGGCACGAAAAAAAAAGAGAGAAAAAAAAAAAAAAAGAAAATCTGCTCGCAATCTGAAAATGTATTCAAAGCTCGGAAAATCTTTACCGAGTTTCCACAAATTTTCTTTCTCTCTTCGTGTCTCATTAATTCCAGGAAATTTTCAGCTACTTACTTCATCGGAATTTTTGAAATTAACACTACGACCAAGACTCGTCTCTAAAACCTTCTCCGGAATTTTCTCCTCTCTCTCTCTTTCTCTCTTCGCAATTTTCGCATTTTTCTACTTTTCGCGCGAGGATTCCAAAACCGAAAAATAAATTATTAAAAATAAAACGAAAATTATATCCGTGACCTACGGCTTATGTGCGCGCTTCTTTATCTTTTTACCTATTTCTTTATCGTGTACGCGTCTTTGGCGTTTCCCGACTAAAATCGAGAAAAAGTTGTCTTTTTTTCTTTTTTTTATCCTCGCGCCGCAATTTATTTTTTATTTCTTATTTTTCTTTCTTTATCCTCGGTCATTTGTCGGTAAGTTCGTTTCTCTCTCTCTCTCTCTCTCTCTCTCGCTCGCACGCGCGCGCGTTACAGCGTTATCTCACGCGGAAAGTTAGCCGCGATGATCCGTGCGCCGTTATTTTTCGCTATTTCGAAAGTTTAACCGTGTTAGTTTTGATTTACGACGTCGGAAAGTTTACCGGAGTGAGAGAGAGAGAGAGAGAGTGATTGAGTGAGCGAGCGAGAGTTAGCCTTTTCGCGTTTACGTGTATCTCGATGTATACGAAAGGTGATAAGAATGTATGTGTGTATGCGATAAGTGACATCTGCGAGATTGTTACCGTATATGCGCGTCGAACGCTAAGGGGTAACGCGGCTTCGAGAAGCAAAGCTCGCCGAGAATTTGATAAGCGTGAGAATTTACGCTGAACTTATAGTTATTCCAATAGTTTGTTAAAACGAATGACGGTGCAGTATTAATGATAAAGTTAATAAAAAAAAAAAAAAAAAAAAGTTGACCAGTTGTGAGGAAAAATTTTTTTCTGTTGAATTTAATGTTTCCTAAATTCGTGATTTATGAATATTTGTTTTGTACTTTTTTTTTTTTTTTTTTTATTAGCCTGAATTATGTGCTTTTCTAAATTTTTAAATATTATAATTGTTATAATTACATTCTTTTCATAAAGTTTATAAAATTACTTTATTATCATTTTATTTTGTATTAATTATATCATTTTTAATAAAATAAAATTTACATTCATTAATTATATAATTGTAAAAGAATATTTCATTTAAATTTTTTCAAACTTATATAATTTTCTCATTTTTGAAAATTAAATAAAATTTTATTACACGGCTTTTCGGATAAAGCTTAGAGAAAAAACTTTGGCGTAATGTGAAATTTTATCTCCGGCAAACGAATGGATATGTACCAAGACATTTTTATTTTATGCGAAAAAATTTAATGTATTTGTATCAGAATAAAGGATTATGAAGTATATAATAATGAAATTTTCGGTCAACAAAAAAAAAAAAAAAAAAAAAAAAAAAAAAAAAAAAAAAAAAAAACTAATTATAGTTTTATCAAAAACGTAACCAAAATATACTCACACGTTATAGATTGTAATGTAGCACCTAACGTAGATAAAAAGAAAGTCTAATTTTCTGAACTTTATTCCTTGAATTTAAAAAAAAAAAAAAAAAAAAAAAAAAAAACCTGAAAGAAAGAAGAGAAAAAGAAAGAGAATAAAATAAAAGTTGTAACGTTTCCCAGTCGCGCAAACAACTGTAAAAGTAGTCGCGTCTCTCCTCGGTACAAACCTGTAACACGCAATTTCCCCGAGTCGTATAATTTCTCCGTATAAAGCCGAGAGAAATAGAAAGAGACTCAAGAACTCGATCCGCGCGCGCAGTCTCTTATTCTATAAAGAAGTTGAAGAATAAGAGAAGAGGAAGAAGACGGCAAAAAATCAGGGCAAATAAAGGCGCGACTGCAATTTATGCGGGCTCCGTATTTCTTCCCTTTTCTACGTATATATACATACATCCATGCCGAATCATAAAGCGCCGCTAGTTTTTCAAGAGAGAGAGAGAGAGACTCGATCGCGCGAATTTTTTATTCTTACCGTCTGAAAGCGATGGAAAAAATTTCTCTCTTTCTCTCTCTCCCATACGGCTCTCGTGTGTTCTCTCTCTCTCTCTCCGTAGAAAAAGGTTGGATACGCGATTGTTGAAATGCAACTTATTTTCTTTTTCCTTTTTCCTTTTTTTTTTTATTTCTTAAATTTTGCAAATGAGATTTTTTTCCATTTTTTTTTTTTTTTTTTTTTTTTTTTGTTTTTTATTTTTATTTTCAAGGTACAAAGTTAATGTGAGAAATTAGTGTTGATATTGCGTTGTTGTATATAAACAACTAAGCCTCAATCTTTTTGTATATTGTATTAAATTACATACGTTCATTAATATATGATTATTCTTCATTATAACAAACGTGTCATATCGAAATTTCGATAAGTTTTGCACTACGTAACGAATGAAAAACTAATAGAAAAAGAAAAAGAATCTAAAAATAAACAACATAAAATAATTTTTTCTTATTTTACATAAACACAGCAAAGTCGCCTTTGCCATTCTTCGATTTCTACACGCAATCGCTATAACGTTCTTTTTAAAATTCTCGAATACACGGGAACATTTCAATTCGGCAATCGGAAGTAAAAAGAGGAAGCGAGAATCTCCTTTTCCGTATGTCCTCGAAAGATCGAGATTTTTCGATTATCCAAAAATGCGCATCCAACGTCCCGAAACTTTTTCCTTCTTCCTTCCCCTTTCCCTCAGCGAAGATTTATGCTAATTCGAAAAAATTAGACCCGCCGCGAGCGCTTACATACTGAAATATGCCCCAAGAGAAACGAAGCGAAATCCTCGGGAGTTAAAAAAAAAAAAAAAAAATGAAAAAGTTTGCCTCTTTGTTCGCTTTACGTCGGGGATCAGCCACGAGAGGCTAACTATATTCGCAACGTCGTTCGCTTCCTTTCCTCTTTCACCTTTTCTTTCTTTTTTTTATCTAGTTGCAGGTGGAATAGAGGCAAAATTAGGAAAGTTCATTTAATGGCTTCGAAGAGTGTTTTCTCCGTGTATACCTGTCTCGGTGTATTAAAGATTTTTTTTCAGACATGGGTTATGCGGATATATAGTACGCGTACAAGGCGCTTAATTAAGTTTTCGCGCATATTAATGGCTCGAGTCGTGAAAGGATTTTAAAATTTCGATGGGATTTTGTGTGTTTTTTAAGGCTTCGTTGGTGTAGCTTTAATAACAATTTGATTTCGAAAGTCAGAATGTCTCGTGTCACAATTTTTGTTCCATTGATAAAATGAAGACGAAAAGTCGCCGAATGAAAGAATATCCGAGATCCGAGCTAGACATAATAGTAGCACATCTTGAATCAAGGATTACCGCGACAGCTTCGCCGGGACGTAACTGTTGCGGAGATTATGAGAAAGAAAGAGAGAGGGAGAGAGAGAGAGAGGTGATAAAAAGAGATGATAAAAAGGGAAAAAATTTGGGCCTCGTTTGTTGTTCGTGGCGGCGATTCGGACAATTTTTATAAAATATAAATCTAAAAAACGCCGCGTATTAGTTTTATATATATATATATTTATCGATATTGTATCTTTCAAAAACTTTTTTTTGAAATTTCGGTTAGAGGTATAATAAATTATAGTTTATCGAATAATTAATGAAAAAAAAAAAAAAAAAAAAATTGATAATTTTATAATAGAAAACATACTGTGCCGCAAAAATACTTGTATTTTTCAAATTGAAATTAAAAAAAAATTTTTCAAATCTAAATCTATTTAATTTAAATTTTTACGCGTTAAAAATGTTTTGAATTCACATTTCGAATAAAAATAAAGATAAGTGTCGGATAAATAACGTACGGTATACATTTACATCCATTGACAATAATGACAACCATATATTTTTTTTTAAATCCTTATTTTAGAAAAGCGAAAAAATAAAATTTACAGAAAAGTAAAAAAAATTACGAAAAAAAAAAATAAATAAATAAAAAAACTCAAAGTAATCTATTTTACGTAATTTAACCCGCGTAAGCTTCACATGCAAATTCAAACGACAAATAGAAAAATCTATTTATAAATTTACAAGCTTTCGTGCGCGGCATATCGATGCGATTGTTAAAACATGCATATATGCGCACAAAGAGTCACACGTATGCTCATACGAATTTAAAAAATAACTCGCAGTTGAGCTTTTCGCTTGAATCCAAAATCGTGCGTCATAAATTTTCACAATATAACGCAAATGTTTAACAGCGAACGAAATAATTTACAACTTCTTTTTTTATGAAATTCTTCGTCTTATTCTCTGCCTAGATAAAAAAGAATTTTACCGAAATTGAATAAAACAAAGAGACGCGGTGATAAAAAATATCGTTTATAAATGATAGACTGAACAATTGACGTGTGTTTTATGCGAGAACGGCAAAAGAAAAAAATAAATAAAAATAAGCGAAGAGAGAACAACAAAACCGTAACGGATAAGAATCTCTGTTGTAAAAAGAAGAAAAAAAAGTACTTTCGCGCGATGTTGAATAAAAAAGGAAAGGGAGAGAGAGAGAGAGAGAGAGAGAGAGAGAGAGAGAGAGATAAAAATGAAGATTGCACGAGAACCGTGATAAATTCGATACTCGCATCTCAAATTCACGCGAGCGTGAAAATTGTTGCTTGTGATAGTTATAGCGAAAAACTATTTTAATGATAGGATAGGATGAATGTTTTACGTTTCATTAATTTTCTTTTACTTGTACAATTTTATGAAGTAAAGATTTTGGAGACTATTTATTTTAATAACATTCAACTATTTTAGTTTGTTTTTTTTTTTTTTTTATTTTTCATTTTCCAGATAATCCAATGCCAACGTAATAAATATAAAATAAATTTAATTTTAAGATTTTTAAAGCAACAAAACAATTATACAAAACGCGAAACACAAAACAAAATCCGAGCGACAACGACGACGGCATTAAAATCGAAAAAAAAAAAAAAAATAAATAAATAAAAGTAAGCCATTCGACGCACTTGGAAAATCAGTTTAAAAGTGAAATTATTGAGAGATTTAAATGCGCTCATAGAAAACAAGAAGACTTAAATGAAGCAAGAAGAGAGAAGAACGGGTAGAAAAGAAGGGGGAGGAAGAAAGGGATAAAGGGTGAAGTCCTATGTTTCCACTTTCAATTAAAAACTCACTCTTTTAAATTACTTGGCAACGCGACTCTCGCACAACCGGTGCGTCTACCTCGACTTTCTCTCTCTCTCTCTCTCCCCTTTTTGACTTTTCTTATTCCTACCATTCGAGGAAGAGTAGCATCTGGCGATATAATTAAAAAGCTCCTTACAACGCGCGTTCTCTCTCTCTCTCTCTCTCTCTCTCTCTCTCTCATTCTCATTCTGTCTCTTTCTCTTGCAAACTAATCGCCGTTAAATTATTAGACCGTCCTTTATACTTTGCGCTTTGAAACTTTGAAAATCGTTAGTTTTTATCCTCTCGTTATTCAAGTAAGCGTACGAGCGTTGGTGATATTTTTGAAAGGTACGCCTTTTGTTTTTTCCAATATATATATATATATATATATAGAAAATTTATTTTTCATTTTTTTTTTCTTTTTTAAATCGTGACGCTTGGCGCACATCGCATGTATAAATATTCATTTGCATAATCTTAACGTTAACGCGTAAGGCTCGAAACTTCCATCGAAATAAAAATCACATTCAAAAGTGATTTCGTATCTCGTTTTTTTTTTCACACGATTTCTATAACCCTCGTCATAGTCAAAATTCGAACGAAGTATATAAAAGAAGCTGAACGCGTTTATTCATCCGTTAAATAAACAAATGAATAATAGTCGATAAAAAAAAAAAAAATAAAAAAAAAAAAATAAATCGAATATACCAATATAAAATATCGAAGGAGAGTAACCGAAGAAAATAAATAGAGCCTTTGAAAAAAATTATGCAAACGCGCCATGAATAAAAGCTTATACGTGAAAAACGGAAAGGTATGTAATAATAATACCGAGCTACGACATTTCGAGCATATTTGTTTATTTATTCATTCTTTTTTTTTTGTTCTATTTTTTTTATTTTTTTTTTTTTTACCGAAAAATAAAATAAATCGCGTAGAGAACGCGAGAGTTTCGCGGAAAAAGGTGAAAAAAATCAAACGATATTTTTGATTTCTTTCCATAGCTCGCTGTACGAGCATTCGTAAGGAAAGAAAACGACGTGTACTTTATACGACGACAAAGTTTTCACATATACGCGTATTGACGAATCGTTTGGAGTGCGTTCTCTGTGTGCGTCGATGCGCATCGATTTTCAGTAGTAAAGTAAATAATGCGTCAGGCAGAAATTCTTTGAAAAAGGCGCATCGCTATATTAGTTTATTATTTGACGGTTGATATGAATTTATTTTCTTTTCTTTTTGTTTTTAGTAAGCGTAAAAATTTATCGTTTAAATAATAATTATTATTATTAAACATTTTAATTAATAATTCTTACGATAATAATTGTCGCTATTACAGTCTCGCGTTCTGTTATGAAAAATTTTATTTCTCGAAATACTTTATTATATTATTTTATTTTCATTTTTATAAGTGAATTTATTAATCTAATCGAAAAAATTGCTAATTATAAATTATGTAAAATCAATTTATGATTCAAGTTTAATTTCGTTAAATCTATAACAAAAAGAATATTAACAAATGGTATGAATCGACATAATTATGAATATTAAATAAAAAAAAAAAAAAAACCTTGAATAACCTCATGAATGCCAACGGACGAACAATAAATTACCTTAAAACCTATTTTATCGTTATGGAATATAAACAAAAAAAAAAGAGAAAGGCAGAGAGAGAGAGAGAGAGAGAGAGAGAGAACGTATCTCATATCGTACATCGATCCGGCAACATATTATTCCATTTTCGTGCCAATAATAATACTCCATCACGATATAATAATAACAACGACAGTGCAGGCAGCAAGTAATATCCAACGCACGCATACGCGCTCGCAAAATCTCGCGGCGCAACGAATGAATCTTTAAAGCGAAATTTGCAAACAAAGCATACACACACACACACACACACCGCGCGCGATACGTATATACACAATGTCTCGTGAGTTAATCAATCATACGCGGTTCGCCGAGAAAACCCGTCGACTCGTCGAAGTTACTCTCTCTCTCTCTCTCTCTCTCTCTCTCTCTCTCTCTCTCTCTCTCTCTCTCTCCTCTCTCTCTCTCTCTCTCTCTCTCTCTCTCTCTCTCTCTCTCTCTCTCTCTCTCTCTCTCTCTCTCTCTCTCTCTCTCTCTCTCTCTCTCTCTCTCTCTCTCTCTCTCTCTCTCTCTCTCTCTCTCTCTCTCTCTCTCTTATACTCTCGCAAAATGGATATGTGTATAACGCGATGTTAATTGTTAAGCTACTTTTCATTATACGCCGTGGCTCTTCGAGTTTCCTTCCCCTCTCGTAGTTTACTTTTATAAGTTTGTGTAACGTTACATTTTTAGCGATTATAGGGCGAGAAACTTCAAATTTTATTCTATTAAATTCATTTTTTTTCTTCTTATTTATTTATTTATTTATTTATTTATTTTTTTTTAATATTTTTCTGAATGTAAAATGATTTATAATATTATTTAAAACAAGATTATTTGTTGAAATCTTTTTAATTATGAATTAAAATTATGAGCGAACGAACATTAAAAATTAATGTGCGTATTCAAAGATTTTTCCCAAGCTTGATTCTACTTTAACCGTGTAAAGGCAATCACGCGACAAATATTCCAAAAAAAAAAAAAAATATATATATATATATACAGAAATATATATATTAGAAAAAAAACCCAACGTCCGAAAGAATATTAAAAATACTTAGACCGCGCAAATTTAACGCGCAGAAGGAACTCGGAGTAATTCATTTGCGTATAATATTATTTGACAAACTGCTAGCAACGGCTTATCAACTCTCTCTCTCTCTCTCTCTCTCTTTCAAAATTAAGCGTCTCTTACACGTTAACGCGCGTTTATTAATTAACATTCCAACATACATCGCGATTTACGAACGACGGCGACTTCTCTCTCTCTCTCTTGCTTTTCAGTCCTAAGAGCTTTTGCATAACGGTATGTACAACGTGTATTCGAATATATTTGTTGGATTCGACTTTATATCAGGGGAGGTAAAGGCGAAAATCGAATGTCGCTCTTCTGAATTAGTCGGTGTGGAAAGGCTTCTCCCGTCGTATTCTATTTTGTGTAGTTTAAAGAAATGGGTTCGTTTTGACTGAAAACTGAAAGATTTTTTAATGTAATATATATATATATATATATATATATATATATATATATTACATTAAAAAATCATATATATATATATATAACACATCGTTCAATAAGTCCCGAGACTAACAACGAAAACAACATTTTTTTTCAAAAATCATTTTTATTCATCAATATAATCTCCTTTTAGAGTGATACAATCTTTCCAACGCCATTCCAACATTTCTATACCATGTTTATAGAAGGATTTATCCCTTGCTTCAAAATAGGCTTCAGTTTCGGCAATGACCTCCTCATTCGAGCCAAATTTTTTTCCCTGGAGCATTTTTTTCAGATCAGCAAAGAGCCAGTAGTCGCTGGGGGCTAAATCTGGCGAATACGGGGTGTGGGGAAGCAAATCAAAGCCCAATTCGTTCAATTTTGCCATTGTTTTCATGGACTTGTGGCATGGTGCATTGGTGCAATCGCGGCACCCACTTGGAAAAAACCTTTTTCATGCTCAATTTTTCATGAAGGATTGTAAATACGCTTCCAGATAATATCTGTGTCATTTCTGCAAACTCACGGACCTTCAATTTGCGATTTTTCATTACAATTTTTAACACTTCACTTACATTTTCCTGTGTAACGGCTTCCAATGGCCTACCCGAACGTTCCGCATCGTTTGTGTCCGTACGACCACGTTTAAACTCTGCATACCAACGACAAATCGTTGGTTTGGATGGAGAGGAGTCCGGGTAATGTTTTTCAAGCCATTGCTGGGCTTCTACGGTGTTTTTATCCATTAAAAAACAATGTTTTATCAACACGCGAAACTCGCTTTTTCCATTTTTCAAACAAATTACAAAGTGACTTTACTCTAACCTCGATAACTCTGCTGTCTGTGATCCGATCGACGTGAAATTTTTACACGTTTCATGTAAAGGTTCGCACTCTATGGAAACGTGGCCAGTTTTGTACTACTAGCACCATCTCTGGGTTAGTCTCGGGACTTATTGAACGATGTGTTATATATATATATATATATATTGTATATATATTGGATAGTCTAAAAAGTATTGAGCCTTTTTTTGTCATTTTCCGATTGAATATTTCTTTTATTTAAAATGGATTTTATTTAAGTACATATTGTCCATTATTATCTATGACCTTTTGCCATTTTTTGGGTAGAGCCATTATTCCATCTGTGTAGAACTTCTGTGGTTTATCGTCGAAAAACTTGGCCAAGTGATTTTCACAGTCCCTTTTTGAAGTGAATTTCTTTTCATTTAGTAAGTTTTGCAGAGACCGAAACAAATGGTAGTCTGATGGTGCAAGGCCTGGACTATATGGTGGATGCATCAAAACTTCCCAGCCAAGCTCTGTCAATTTTTGCCGGGTCATCAAAGATGTGTGTGGTCTGGCATTGTCATGATGGAAAACAGCGCCCTCTCTATTGATCAATTCTGGGCGGTTTTTTTGAATTGCTTGTTGCAATCTGGTTAATTGCTGACAGTACAGAGCCGAATTGAGTGTTTGGCTAGGTTTTAGCACCTCATGATAAACAATTACCTTCCAATCCCACCATACACACAGCATAACCTTATTTGGTGTCAATCCTGGCTTTGAAGTCGTTTGTGATGATTCACCTTTTTTTGACCATGATCTTTTTCGAGCGACATTCTCGTATCTTACCCATTTTTCATCGCCCGTAATAATTTGCTTCAAAAATGGCTCGATTTCGTTGCGTTTTATTAGCATTTTGCAAATGGAAATTCGGTCGATCAAATTTTTTTGTGTTAATTCATGCGGCACCCAAACGTCGAGCTTCTTTGTGTATCCAGCCTTACGCAAATGGTTCAAAACTGTTTGGTGATGGATATTCAGTTCCTTAGCAATGTCATGGCTGCTTATGTGTCGGTCTTCTATTTTTTGTAAGATTTCATCGACTCTTTCAGTGATTGGTCGACCTGAGCAAGGTGCATCTTTGACATCAAAATTTCCCGAACGAAAGCGAGCGAACCATCTCTTGGCTGTGGCTTTTGATAAGGTATCTTGACCGTAGATACTACAAATTTTTTCACGAGCCTGCGATGCATTCTCACCTTGATCGTAGTGGTATTGTAAAATATAACGAATTTTTTCAGAAATTTTACTCATTTTTAAATGAATACAACTTTTGACACGAATGACGAAATACAAAACTGTCCATATGAAAATTGTAGACTGGAATGTCACCTTTTAAACGCATGTCAGTTTGATTCAATCTGATTAGTATTGCCCGATATATGACAACGAACACCATCTAGTGACAAAAAAGGCTCAATACTTTTTAGACTATCCAATATATATATATATATTTTTTTTTTTATAAGAAGCGAGTTTAATTTTTTATTATTTGTAATATATGAAAGTTAGAAAAGGTAAAAATTTTTTATCAATAATTTTTATCAATAAGTAATATTTTTCAACTCAGCACTTGTAAAATTAAAAATAAAGCGATTGGTACTTTTGTATTTGAATAGTTAAATTTTCGTATCAATTATTTTTATTAATAATACTATATATAGTAATTTTTTTTTTTTTTTTTTTTAATAATACATATTTAATCACATCAAGTATCACTTAAACGTCAAATACTATTACCTTTTTTTTAGATCCTCAAAGTGATACTTGAATTTTTTTTCTATTTTTTTTTTAACAACAAAAAAAAAAAAAGACGTTTTCTTTGATAAAGTGCATATTTAAATTAAAACACTACACTTTTTTTTTAATTTTTTATTTTTGAAATACTTATATAATACACATTTCTTTTTCTTCACGTCAAACAATTGGCATAAATATAGCACGAAAATATCGAAGAAAACGAATAATTATCTACAGCTTGGCATAAAATATACCCGATCTTATTTTTTTTTTTTTTTTTTTTTTTTATTTTTTTACTTTATCGATTCGAATAAAAGAAAAAAATAAAGTACGAAGTAAAACGAGAAAACTGCCAATATATACGAAAGTTTAAAAAAAAAAAAAAAAAAAAAAGGTATATTTTATGCCTCGCTCGTCACAAGTAGATAACTGACACATATTTTTCGCAGATATTCCAACAGCAACCCGTAGAACGCAAAAAAAAAAAAAAAAAAAAAAAAAACATAAAATAAAAAAAATTGGATTCAAATTGAGCGACATCAAAATTCATAAGAAATCTTTTTCACCTCCACCCTCCTATATTTTTTATTTTTATATAAATATATTATTTATACAGCTCGGTAATACAGAAGGAATGAAAAATAATAAAATAACACATAAAACTATTCCATATTTCATATACGTCCATCGATCAGTCGCACACCTCTTTCACCTTGATCGAAAGAAAAACATATACCAAGTGAGGAAACGAGGATCGATGGGTCAACAACCTTCTTTTCTTATTTATTTATTTATTTTTTTATTTTATGTTTTTTTTTTTTTTTTTTTTCTAATCAAGCATTGTAAACATTTTTATAGAACAAATGTCTATTTTATACCGTAAAAGAAAAGGAAAAAAATACACCATTTTACAGCATAAAAAAAAAACCAGCCTAATGCAAGTTTACCTGTTTTTCTGTTTTCTGTTCGCTTCTTATATTACGGACATCTTCCCCCTGGTTTCTCTGGTTTCTCTGTGCAGTCCTGGCAGGTAATTTTCGGCCATTCATCCATTCTTTCTTTTTTTTTTTATTTATTTTTTTTTTTATTTTACCTTTTTTTTATATATAAATCTATCATGTATATTTATATATTGTTTAAATATTTATTTTTTTTAATTTTAAGTTTTCTTACGATTTCTTTTTTGGATCGTCGATAATGTTGAGGTTTGACGTTTATACGACGTATGCCTCTCGCGTTACTTATTTATTTATCGTTTATTTTTAGCGCCATTTTATAGTTTTATCTGTTGACTCACGTTTTTTTTTTTTTGTGATCTCTATTTATTTCTCATTTATCTTATTAACATTTGTCTTTATTTGGAAGCGAACAAGCATTGATTAATCGAATGATTTTTTTTTTTTAATTTTTATAAATATTTGACGACGTGACGATAATTTTTATTAACTTTTGGTAGGTAAAATTAAAACTGTATAAGAAGAAAAAAAGTAAATTTGTTTAGCTATTAAAAAAAAAAATATATTGCTAATGTTTGAAATTAATCATTTATATTTTTATTACATGTACAATATGTATATATTATTTTGCTATGCCTTGAGGTTTCAAATTTTTATAATAGATATTGTTTAAAAACAAATGACTTTTAAATATCTAATAAATTCGATAAAAAGAGTAAAAAATTCTTTACTCAAATCGTGCCTTCGAATTAATCAACATTGTACGTTTCCGACGCCATCAATGCATATATAACATTCTCTTAAATATATAATAGATCCACGTCTTCTCCATCAATAAAACATATCACTCACTCTCTTTCATGCTCCTTTATCGTTCGCCACATTATTTCGCTCTCACTCTCTTTCTCTCTCTCTCTCTCTCTCTCTCTCTCTCTCTCTCTCTCTCTTACCCTATCTTTCTTTCTCTCAATTTCGGCATTACATGCACGTAATAAAAAAACAAGAAAAAAATAACGTATGATAAGAACAAAAAAAAATGATAACGGAATGAAAAATTAAAAGAAAAGAAAAAAAAAAGAAAAAACGCTGTAAGCTTTAATGTATGAGCGAGCACGTCGATGCTTTTTGCCAATGTGTGCATTGCGCATACGTTGACGTACTGTATATATATGTAAACCATATATCGTAGCGGAATATGTTAGTCACGGAGGAGAAAAAGAGCGAAATACGCGCGGTGTAGAAACACGTACGCGCGTGAATACCGCGCACGACGCTGGCGCAAAAGCGAGATAGAGAATAGCTGCTCACTTATATACTACTTTTTATTTTGCTGCTTTTTTTTTCTATTATATTCTATTATAAAAAAAAATAATAAAAAAAAAAAATTGTTTTTTTTAACATTCTTTTTGAACGAAAATCTTGCGTATTCTACTCTCTTTTTCTCCTTGGGTATTAC
The DNA here is from genome assembly GCA_949987625.1 of Chalcis sispes. NCBI lineage: Eukaryota > Metazoa > Arthropoda > Insecta > Hymenoptera > Chalcididae > Chalcis > Chalcis sispes. The sequence goes on along the minus strand of OX465096.1, from coordinate 57,877,718 downwards.
GATATTTATATTATTTTTTTTATATACATGTACATACAAGCATACACGCATTTTGAGTAATGATATATTCTTTACTCTATATTTTTTTTTTTTTTTTTTTTTATATTCTTGGTATTGTTTAGCATTCGTTCTTTGAAAGCCGCTACCGCTGTGTTGCTCTCTGCCGTTACTTTGAACGTTGGTTCAACCTCTTTGGTGTGTATCGTTGTTGTCGTTGATTCGTGCACCACACACGTTGTTAACGGAAGGGATAAGGGCAAAAAAAAAAAAAAAAAAAAAAAAAAAAAAAAAAAAAAAAAACACGCTTTTCTACCGTTTGTCCGCATGTGCGTGTACGTGTGTATGGCTTATACGATGATGTGTATACCGCAAATGTTTTTCCGTATGCCGGCGCATCAAGTAACCCTTTACGCTTTGTGTCTTGTTTCCTTATCTCTTCCTACTTTCTCTTTCTTGTGCTCGCGAGCTTTGGAGATCGACGAAGCGTTTTTACCTTTGTGAGATTATACACTTTTTTCTTTCACTTTCTTTTCCGCATCGAAAGAGATTTTTTTCGTTAATTATTATTTTATTCTCTCTTTTATTTATTTATTTATTTTGTTTTCTTACTTTTTCGATGTAATCGTAATGGAAAGTTATTTAGATTTTAGTCCATTTTAATGAAAAATTTTAATAATTGTTTTTATCTTGTCCAATAACGAGTCGTTAAATATTTACATTTTAGAAAAACATTATCATCGACGTCTTCTTTTTTCTCAAAGCAATGTAACTTTAAAATTTAAAAAAATTTTACGTCGCGTGTAAATAATTTTTAAAATTAACGCACTGCACGTAAACGCGTTAAAATAAAAATAAAAATAATAAAAAAAAAAGAAGAAGAAAATTGACGATTCAAACGCTTGAGCTTTTTAGCATATAATTTTTCATCATAATATAATTTTAATTTTAAAATCAACGTTAAACGTTGCCGACCGCAAATAAAATTGACGAAAATTATTCGAAAAATACTCGTTCTCGTAAACTAAAAAAAAAAGAGAGAGAGAGAGAGAGAGCGAGATAGAAAAAAGAAGACAAGCGAGCACGAAATGATGAAAAAAAAAAAAAGAAAAAAGGTAGAGGATCGGTTAAATTCTCTTTTAAAAACGCGCCCGCGACGAAATTTTTATAAACGAGTCGGAAAAACACGTGTACGCGTGTGCGGTGATAGTTTGTTTGGTTAAAAAAATATTTAAACGTATCTCTTTTTCTCTTTTTCTCTTTTTTTTTTCCTTTTATCGCCTTTCGAATAAAAAATTTAATAAAAGTTCATATGTACTTTTTGCTGTATCGAACGATGTAAATTTATGCCAAGAATTTAACTTAAAACTCAATGAATTAAAATAAAAAAACCAATTCATTATAAACTTATATGATGAATTATCACTTTTGAAAATAAATAAATAAATAAATGAATAAATAAAAGAGAGAAACGACTAATAGTTAACGTAGTCGATCTGCAAACTTACGCGCGAAAAATATTACACGCACGTCTTGAATGTAACGCAAGCACTCGTGTGGAAACTTATATACATATATAAATCTATCTAACGACACTTGAAATCTGCATGACCAGTCCGCTTATATTTCTTAACTCCCTTTCACGCTTAGTTAAACAAGCCGCCATCATAATAGTACATAGATAGCCTGGGTAATCTTCCGTTTAAGTGGAAATAACGAGGAGATGGTGTATTATATTGAGGGAGACTTGTCAAGAATATATTTTTTTTTTTTTCTTTGTACACTCGGATACTTCATCAACGCTTGTTGGAAGAATTCACGGGAAATTTGTGTGGTATTTTTCACTTTTTTTTTTTTTTTTATATTATGTCTTTTTTATAATATGTGTTTTTTATAATATGTGTTTTTTTTTTTTTTTTTTTATAAGTTTACAAAGTTATATATAATTTAGGTTGAGATATGTTCTCGATTGTTCGAAATGAGCTTTACACTTAAAAATAATTTAATATAAATTTAACATTTACGTTTGATTAAGTTTCATTGTTTTTTTTTTCTTGGAAAAGAAAAAGTTATCTTTCCTTGTAACGAAAATTACTTTATGAAATTAATTTTCATTTAAAACTGGCAAACAAATGACTTCTTACTTTTTTTTTTAAAATTATAAAATTTAATGCACATTTTTGTTATGTCGTGCAAAAAAAAAGTGCATTATTATCTTTGACGTAACAAATAATTTTTTTTTTTTTTTTTTTTTTTATAAAGAAAAAAAAAAGAGGAAAATGATTTTACTTGCTTACGATGAAATTTAATAAAAAATTATTATCAAATTTATTATGAAACTTTTTTCAGCAGATGAATATATTCATCTCATTTTTATGAAAAAGTTGATACGTTTAAGAATAAACGTTAAGTTTCATATTATCGATAGGGCAATTTTATCAATAGTAAATAGACAAATAATACCAAATATTACAAAATGTATTTAAAGCTTTTTTGCTAAATAAAATTAACAACAATAAAGAAAAAATATAATAGTAAAAAATAAGAAATTAAAAAAAAAAAAAAGGGAACAGATAACAATTATCAAACTAAAAAATAATAAATTAATAATAATAAATTGATTGAAAAATAATAAATATAATAACAATTTATATTTCTTTAAATTTGATTAATCTGATAGCAATTTAAAACTTTTAACATTTTGATTTATTATCTCCGAATCGAGAAAAGGAATTTTCATTATTTTGAAAATACTTTCATTTTTTATTGAATTTCTACTTTTGTGAATAAATTTATGAATCCGTTCTTAAATAGAAGCGTAAATAATTTAAACACGTTGAGAGTAAAATTATTTAATAATAGATATAATAATAATAATAATAATAATAATAATAATAATATATGTATATATCAATTGATAAAACAATTTATTAAATTCATCGCAATTAATTATTAATCGCTATAGACAAATAATTCACATATTTATTTAATTGCATATAAAAATCCAATGATAAAATCATCGAAATAACGAAATTATTTTATACATTAATCCAAGGATGCACACACGTAACCGAAATCAAATTTCAACGATATATCCGTAATCATGATTCAAGTCGACCCTTTCTTGACGTATTTCCCCAGTGAGATGCATACAATAACTTTGAGGGTTAGTCAACGATGAGTCGACTTGTTCATTTGTCTTCTCACAGGACATTGTACGACAAAAGGAAATTAATTCTGCAAAAGAAACTATATCGTAATCATTAATACGGAATTGTTGCCGTGTTTTTTGTTTAACTATTTTTTTTTTTTTTTTTTTTTTTTTTTTTTTCAAAAACTCCTACTTGTATGTGCCTACGTATACCGTTATTTGAAGGTATATAATAACTCGGCGATTGATTTTACCGATTGAAAATGATTTGTGAAACTAACTCAAGACGTTTTTTTATGGTATTTCATTAATTATTATTGTGATTTTCTTTTCAGCGAAATTTTACATTATATTTAATAAATTTTTAGATCTACGACTAAATTTAACGCGATCGTAAAACTGATGTGAATCATCCACATCTTAATTAATCTATATTTTCCAACGACGCACTCGTTGCGTTATCCACGAATCAAATTTTAAAATAAAAAATAAATAAAACGATTGCACGTCCAAGTTGATGCGCACTTTTTGAAAATTGAAACAAAAAGAAAAAGAAAAAAAAACAAAAAAAAAAAAAATTACACGTAAAATGAATAAATTCGGTAATTTCGAAACGCGAAAATGCACGAACGAAATTGTTTAGTCGTTAAATTGTTCGCTTAATTATAGTACTACACAGCCTTTTCTTTCTCTCTCTCTCTCTCTCTTTTAATCTTGTTGTCGTTTAATTAATACATATATATATGCGAGGGTTGATTTTCGGTTTATCGGTAAACGCGAACTGAAATGACATCGTCGAAAGGCCTGAAATAAAACGAATTTTAACCCGTTCGTATGTTTATACGAAAATGTTGTTCTCGCCTCGAGTTGTGTGTCGCTGAGCTTTTATATATATATATATATATAAAAATAACGTTAGTATATTTTGTTAAAAAGTTTAATATAATGTGTACGGCGCGCTTTATCGTTTAAATGAAAAATTAATATATGGTATTTGATAATAAGTATATTTTACATATATCTATTAATAAACATGTATGCACGATTATCTAAATTGCGGTTATTATAAAAATTTTTAAATTAAAAAATTATATTTATCATTTTTGACTAATTCGTTATTTCGCGTTTAAAAAGCTTACGAATTTCCGTGCTGTTTCATCAATAGTTTAATTTCAATCGAATTTTTCGAATTATAGTAGATTTTATGAAGCGTCATTGGCAGTCGACGCGATTATTGGGCGAAAATTGCGTGCGCGTCCGAGGCGATGACGTGTGCGAGTTAAAGCGCGAGACTCGACAATGACGACGACGATCCAGAGACAACGTTCGGGTACGTTCACGATGCAGCGCCGCCGATTATTGGCCGTGGGCGTGTATCGATACGCGGTGATGATCGAGACCGAGGCCGAGACACGCTTGGTCTGTATACGTGAGCTAGTATAGCCAGTGTCTGGGTTGTTAAACGTAACCACTCGTCTCACTTCATCTTCTTAAGTAAAGTAGCTTGCGCTGATTTCTAGTACGGCAGCTTTTATAGCAGACTTACAGTAATTACCGTTTTGGAGGTTTTAGGGCCTGCTTGAAAGAGGATTTGAGGAAGACATTGGTAACACTGCTACTACCTTGAGCTAGAAGCTGCTCCTTGATATACACGAGCTATTACGTGCACTTTGTGTGTGTGTGTGTGTGTGTGTGTATGTCTGAGAGCTAATGTTTTCTCAATATAGCTCTGTGTAACTATTACTTTAAAATATAATTCCAGTCCTGCATTTTTGTTGATATTGTTTAACAAAATAGGCAATTTTAAATCAACCGATTAAAAACAGTCTCAAAAACTAGTTAAGCATGTTTCTCCTCGACGTAAATCAATCAACGTATACGCATTGAAATACGAGTACAGTATCGCGTAGGTAAAACAAAGCGTTCTCTCTCTCTCTCTCTCTCTCTTTCTTTATCTTGCATGTATACGCAGTTGGAAAAAAAAAAAAATATAAAAGAGCAACAGTATTCACTCTTTCTCTCTTTCTTTCTCACGGATATGAAAAATACCTAACGTCGACGCATTGAAAAATCTTGGCCCTTCGCTTGACTCCCTCGAGAGAGGTGGAAGCAAGTCTCGTAAATTTTACGGGAGAGCGAACGAGGAGTTGAAGAATCGCGAGGAGGCAGCTGGTGACGAGATGAAAGAACGAAAACTCGTTTATTTCTTTCCTTTTTTCTTTTTTTTTTTTTTTATTTTTTATTATTATTATTATTATTATTTTTTTTTTTGTTCTTTATTCGCGAAAGAAAAATAAATATAAAGGTGAAAATATACGCGCCGTTGTAATTTTAACCGAATCGAGCAATTTTTAAGGTTAATGGTTTTTATAAGGTTTGGGCTTTGTTTCTTGGATGTCGTCGTGAAATATTTTGAAATAAATTTTCGGCCGATACTCTTGCGCGTGTATGTATTTCGCATGAAAAACAAAAAAGAAAAGGAAGAAAACGAAGAAGAAAAAATGCATTATCTTTCGGCTGATGATATTCCGTATACCGAAATGAATTCGTGTAAGTAAATTGTTGTTCGAGTTTAATTAACGAAAAAGGGCTCGGAAGATTAAATTTGTATTCATAAATTCAAAACACGCCAAGTTACCTTAATAACTTTCTAAGATTAAAAGTTGTTCCACGGATCCTTTCTTTTTAAATTTTAATTTCCCTTTTTCTTTTTGTTTTTTTTGGATTTTTTCTTCTTCTTCTTCTTCTTTCTATCCGCGCAACGCAATCGTTTGATATGCGCGAGCGAAGAAAAAGAAATAAACGCGAGACATTTTCGAGAGAGACAGAGAGAAAACACAATAAAAAAATGTAAATTATTTTTCTCCCTTAAATAACAGAATTTTCACGGATAGATAAACATAAAAAAGTATTTTACTGGACTTGCCTGCGTTAACTTACTCATATGCGCATACATACATATGCATATATAACTGACGGGGAACAATTTCTTTTTTTTTTTATTTTTTCCTCCTTTTATACGAAGTAACCGACTTTTTCTTCTCAACTTTTTCTCTGTATTTCAACTACTTCTTCTTCGTTTTTAAAAAGAAAGTTACATCGTTTTCATAAATTTATATATATATATATATATTTTTTTTTTTTTTTTTTTTTTTTTTTTTTTACGCTCTACATAAATGTCCAAGGCTGTAAAAGTTGAATTTTTCTTCAAGAATTTTCCTCGTTTTGCGCATCTCTATGCTAGCGACTGTACATCTTAAAATAAAAAAGGAGGTTTTTTTTTCGATTGTAAATGATCGTTTTATGAAAATTTGAATTTTAAAATTTTGTTTTTAGTAACGATAAAAAATTGTAAAAGATTTAATTTCAGCGTTTAAAAATATGCAAAGTCGATAATTGATTCGATTAAAGTGTATTACGGTAAGCAAACAACGAGCGAACGAACGCGTAAATTTTTCACGCATTTCCCTTGAAAAATATTACCAAACATTTGACAAAAGGTTCTCTTTAATTTTGTCTGTGTATTTATTTTTTTTATCCGTTTTCTTTTTGTAAAACGAGCGACGTTAAGTAACAAGATACGTTAATGAGATAAGGGAGAGGCCCGCGGAAAAATTCGTTGCCACGGCGTAATAAATTACGTCAACAAATGTTATACTTTCGCGCGCGAATTAATTTTGTAATTGCGTAAAACGTCGCGCCAGTACGCGTATAACCAAACAAAGGAGAGAGGCAAAAAAAAAAAAAAAAAAAAAGAAGCGCGAATTTTTCAGTTCTTTGATCTTTAATGCTATAACAACGAAATTCGTCGAGAACAATAAAAAAAAAAAAAAAAAAAAAAGTAAAATAAAAGGAGAAATAACGAATCCTTGGATCGTTGAAAACTAATTTTCACATAAAGTGAAAAATAACAACGAAACGTTCGCTAAATAAAAATTATATGTATATATTTTACATGCGTTTCGTTTGCGTGTGCGAAAATCAACGGTTTAGGTAAGGTAAAAAGATAACATTTTACCGAAAGTGACAAAGCGTTTGCGAAAGAAAAAAAAAAAAAAAAAAAATCAATTTTCGCGGCACCAAAAAGTAGCTTAACCAAGCGTTCACACGTATAAATATATACATATAGATTCGTCCGTCGTGTTTGTATTTTAAAAGCGAGTAAAATAAATTAGCATCGGACGAGCGGCGACCATTGCGCCTCGAATTTTTCCTTTGTCGCATTTATTTGCGTGCCTTTTTCCTATCCTATTTTACTTCTTCCTCTTTCTCTCTCTCTCTCTCTCTCTTTCTTTCTACACCACCCCTCAAATTATTTTTTGCTTTTGTTGTTTTTGTTGTTGTTGTTTTTTTTTTTCACCGTACGTGCGTAGCTTAAACGAGTGTACTTTGTTTCAACAAAAACGAGCTCAACACATAAGCGCAACCAAAGAGAGAAAGAGAAATACTTTCGCAAGCTTGGTTTGATGCCTCAGGACTTGGTAATCTTTTATTTTCATCTCTCTTTCTCTCACTTTCTCTCTTTTTCTATCCTTTTTATTCGCGTTTGAAAAATAATTTCGGTGCTTCTGCGACTCTCACCAAGTACGAATTTAATTACGGCCGAGTGAGCGACGTATGAGCGCACATGTGTATATATATATATATATATATACACTCACGTATGTTAAACTTGCGCATTTAGAATGAATTTTTATCGTTTCACTTGCTCACGCAAGAACGCACGCGCACACGCGCACGTATATGCATGCGCGAGTGTATAAGTCTTTTCACGCGGAATGAAGAGCAGTCGACGTGCGTTTGTTTACTTTTTAACTTATCGACGTACGCGCACCGACGCGTTTATTGTTACCGTAAAGTTGTACAAGCGTGTTGTTATCATCGTTATTTTACCGTGTAAATATAATTGTTGAAATTAACGAAATACCGTTGTTTTCATAAAATTTTGCAGGATAAATTTTTGAAAAAAAAAAAAAAAATAAATAAATAAATAAAATTTTATATTTCTATAATTAATCGTTATAATTTGACAAAAAGGTCAGATTTTTCATTTCTATATTAAACAAAAAACGTCGTTCTTGATTTTTCACAATTAAACCAAAAAAATAAATAAATAAATAAATAAATAAATAAATAAATAAATAAATAAATAAATAATAATAAGTAAAAAATAGAAAAAGGAACAAAAGAATACGCGTGTATGTATAAAATGGAAATTTCCAATCGGCAATTTGTAGCGATGTGAACGAAATTAAGTGCGATTTGGCACCGGAACAAAAATTTAATCAAGCGAGCGCGCCCGGATATACGTGACCCGTTAAAACCGTAAGCGTTTTCTCATTTTTCCTCTTTTCTGCTTGCGTTGTCTGATTTTCGTTTTCTTCTTTTTTTCCATCCTTCTCCTCCCCCCCCCCCCTCTTTCGGTTTTTGTTATTTTCGTTAATTTCTAAATGTAACGTGTTTTATTTTCTTAATAAACCGTCCGCTGATTCGAATAATTTTGTTTTAACTTGTGCATTTGGTGAATAGCGAATTGATTTAATTCTTTTTTTATTTTTTAACGACTGAGTTTCTATTTTTACGTTATTCGTGCGGTAATTTCGTTGATGGATAATATTTTAACCATAAGCGTACTTTAATTTGATTACACGTTAGGCATTCGTATTACTATTAAAGCAAGTATATAATTTAATAAATTTATTTTTCGCGATTAAAATTCAACTCGATGCGTTAAAAAATAAAAACAAAAAATAAATATTTAAAGCAACAAGTTGATAAAAAATATTGTTTTATTCGTACATCAAAATACCCTTTTTAAAAAAAAAATTGACGAAACAAAAAAAAATATATATATATATATATATACTAGGTTGTTCAAAAAGTTTTGAAAGCGACATCTATAGAGCAGTAGAAGAACCAAAATTTTTACGCCATTTTAATATTTTATCTTTCATATAAACATACCCAAAGTTTCATTCCACTCTGTCAATTCATTGTTTGTTTACAAGCCATTTGAAGTTGACGTGTCAGTGTATTTTTTTTACAATGGAAAAAACCGAATATCGTGCAGTGATAAAATTCTTTGTTTTGGAAGGTTTATCAGCAACGGAAATTCATACAAAAATGGTGAAAGTGTTAAAGGAATCTGCTCCTTCATTTCCAACTGTGCATCGATGGGTTTTAGAGTTTAGACGTGGTCGAAAAAGCGTTGAAGACGATCCACGCTCAGGACGTCCAAAAAGTGCATCAACGCCAGCATTCATAGCAAAAGTACAGGATATGGTTTTGGAAAATCGTCGATTGACCGAGAGAGATTTAGCAGAGGCCCTAGACATCTCATTAGGCAGTGTGAGTCATATTTTAAATGAAGTTTTGGGTTTCAGAAAGCTCTGTGCACAATGGGTGCCGCATTCGCTCACAATGGAACAAAAACACTTTCGAATGCGACTTTCTGAGCAACATTTGGAGCGTTTTCGAAAGAATAAAAAAGATTTTTTGCGTCGATTCATCACTATGGATGAGACTTGGGTCTACCATCATGACCCTGAATCAAAACAAGAGGCTAAAGAGTGGTGTCAACCAGGCACTTCGGCACCGAAGCGAGTTCGTGTCCGGAGAAATCGGCGAAGAAGGTGTTAGCGTCAGTTTTTTGGGATGCAAAAGGGATTTTGTTGGTGGATTATCTCCAAACTGGCAAAACATTAAATTCTGAATATTATTGTAACCTTTTGGACCAATTGGATGAAAAAATTAGTGAAAAAAGACCCGGTTTGCACAAGAAAAAAATCATTTTTCATCAAGACAATGCACCCGCTCACGCAGCTCAAAAAACCATCACTAAAATAACCGAATTAAAGTACGAATTGTTGCAGCATCCACCTTATTCGCCTGATTTAGCTCCCTCTGACTTCTGGCTGTTTCCACACCTCAAGAAATTCCTTCGTGGGAAGCATTTTTCATCAAACGAAGAGGTTATAGCCGTCGTAGAGGAGTATTTTGCAGGCCTTACAGAAAGTCACTTCCATGATGGGATAAACAAGTTGGAAGACCGTTGGACCAAGTGTATTGAACTTATGGGAGATTATACTGAACAATAAAAGTGATTTCACCAACAAAAAAAAGTATCTTCATTTCCGCTTTCAAAACTTTTTGAACAACCTAGTATATACCTATATATGCTAAACTCTATTTGAATTATTATTTTCTCTACACAATCTCTGGTCCTGGGAGTTATCCTCACGCTCATTTACATATAACCCCGTCGTCGCTTATCCCAAAATTTTCAAGTCCATCTCCCTTTCCCTCACTCACTACTTCTCTTTCCCGAACCTGAAATTCTTGGCTCGCGCGGTTACGCGTCTAACCTAACTTGTTATGTCCTGCGCGCAACTATACGTTTTTTTTACATGTGTGTATGCACGTATACGTGTGCGTAAGGCTGAACATATGGATGAGATGTGGAATATCTCGTACCTCATTCGGCTATTGTCCTAAGTCAAAATCGTCCGCTTATATGAAAATACAAGATATTTTATATACACGTATGTAGATATGTATGCGCGCTTACTTATGTGTGCGTTCATCATCGTCGTACGTGAATCGACCGTGAAAGTCAGAAAATTACACGTACTTTATAATTTTACTTTGAAAATGTCTTATATTATAAAAGGATTTTGAATTTTTATAAATTTTTCGGCGAATTTAAACGCGCTTGGATTTGATCGCGTGTTTAATTTTGTAATTGCGCGTAATTAAAACACTATTGAAAAGTAAAAAATATTAAAATCAATCATTGCTGATAGATGATAAATGTAAAAGTGTAAACATTAAATTGAATTTTTCAAAAAAAGTGGCACATGCCATCTTTCATTAATAAATCTATATTTACATATTGAAATGTATTATAAAGTAACCATTTTAAATGGAATTTTCAGCGAAAGTATTAGACGAAATTACAAACGAAAATTATTACTCGAAAACTCGTTTGCTCGTGAATTCGTCAAGTTTGCCGCAATGAAGTTGTTAAGAATACATTATGTGCGGTGGTGTTACACGCGCGAGAGAGAGAGAGAGAGAGAGAGAGCTTATTTTACCATGGGCAAGAGATTATGGTAGTACACCATCTAGTTGCCGGTATCACATCAATATTTTAATGACCATTCGTTCATCAAGAAATGTCTATTTTCTTTGGTACAAGTCTCATAACTCGAACGGGTTTCTTCGTCCGAAACAGCAGCGACGTGCCACCTAACCTCAAAACTCCAACACCTCTCTAACCTCTCGCTTATGCAATATATACATTTTCTTAAAACTCCGGTCATTTGTTTCCTAATGGCTCGTCGGCTAACTAGGAATAAACTAAATTCCGTACTAAAACGCGATCATCTCGTTACGTATTGGACCAACCTAAAAGGGTAAACGTGCGCGCTGGATTATAGGCAAAACGTCGCTAACGAATCGTTTGTATACGTCGTCAATGCGTAACGAGGAGTAATCTTGGGTAAAAACTTAACGACGATGGCTAAAGAGAAATTCTCCGGTGTACATACATATACCGATATAATTCGTAGCGCGTAACGCCATACTTGATCTACGATCTCTCGCTTTTCGGTTCTCCTGGACTTTTCCTTGTTACGTGACACTCCCGTAGCTTTTACCCTTATACATATATGCATATATACATTGAACGAAGAAATTGCTCGAGAGAATTTCGAAAAATTCTGACCTACATAAATGTAAAGTCACGTCGTATACTTTTTTCCGTGTACGTTTAGCGAGTTTCTTAATTTTTCCTAACTCTTTTATTTTCCATTTCATGGTCGTTACAATTAAAAGGCTTTCCGTAAAATATTTTCGATTACTCGCGTTTCGTATGCAGTTTGAACGTGTAATACTATAAAATGAACGAATTTTCTCATTCGATTTTATAATATGCACAAAGATTAAAAATATAAATTTAAAACTTTTGATTGGTTTATTTTTATTTTACAGCAATAAATCAAAAGAATTTATGGAATGAAATATCTATGAACAATAAATACGCGTATACTCAAAACTATAATTTTTAAAATCTAAAGGCATATTCAATATGGAAAATTTTCTATCTTGCCGAATTCATTGAATAATATGGCCATAAAAACGTCTTGAGGACAAGCACATAAATTACTCTCGGCCAATAATTTTTGTCGATAACAGATACGCAGTGTATGTATATATACACACACACACACACATACGAACTGACCAACGAATACTTTTTTACCGCCGCGGCGGTGAGTTGGACGAAACAACGAAACCTCTTTGAAAAATTTTAACCGCATGTGTATGTATGTATGTGTGCGTGTATATATATATATATATAGCAGCGCTTGCCTTTTACAGATATGAAATTGGAAAGCTGCCCATGCTAATTGGGCGGGGTAGGAAAATCGATGCCGATGACCGTTACACCGCGATATTGAGTCGTGATTTACAGAGGTTAACGCGAGAGAAACGACGATTCAATGAACGCGAAATTCATATGCATGGATTTTAATATATGTCGTTCCTCGAATAAAATAAATAAAAATATAAAAGTAATCGACTCTTTGCGAATTTACTTAACTTTTTTTTTTTCTGTTTTAATCCTTTTGATCTTCGACGTGAAAAAAATTTGGTAAAATTTGTCCTTTTTTTTTTTTTTTTTTTTTTTAGTAAAAACAGGAATAAAAAGTCGATTAGTTAAAATAGCAAATTTTGCATTATTTCTTTTTTTTTTTTTTTTACAAATAGAAGAGCGGATTAATTAAATGGATAAAAATTTTAGAGAGCGGAATTTTTTTTTCTTCCTTTTTTTTTTTTTTTTTTTTTCTAAAAAAGGTTATATAACATCGCTAAAATAATTTTGAAATTTATTAGTCAAAAGAGTTGTACGTTTCAAATTTAAATAAAAAGTTTTTTTTTTTATATAAGCTTTAGTAGCGAAAAGCTTTGATAAGACGATCGCTTCAACTTTTTATTAATAATCCAGATAAAATAAAATTCAAATATATGATGTAAAAAAAAAAGCCTCTTTTAAAATTAAAATACAAAAACAGAGACTTTGTAACAATCTATAAATTTAATTACACTCGCGTATTCGTTTAAAACTATAGCTGGTTTTAATTAATAAACTGGACGTGCATAAATTAACCAAAATTACACCAATAATTTAATAACTAAATGAAATATACAAAAAAAAAAAAAAAAAAAAAAGAAAGAAAGAAAGAAACGAATATAATTGTTTGATTAAATGTAAAATAATAAGAGAAATTTAACACCATGAATTTCGTATCTATACGTGATTAACGCGAAAGCTGTTACAATACATTTTATCATTTAAATTAATGTACGTCGACTCGTATCGGATAATAACGTAATTTAGATGCATATTATACAAATGCTGAGCGCATTATGTGTAAAATAAAAAAAATAATAATAATAATAATAATAATAATGAAAAAAAAAGAAAAAAAAAAAAAAGAAAAACAAGCGAAAGAAAATAATTTCCTATATGCGAGCTCGCGTTAAAATTACACGTAAAATGAATTCGCGCGCGTCGCCGTATATTATCGAAAACTTCAATTAACATAATTTGCATAAATTTTTTGTTTTTTTTTTTTTTTTCTCGTTTTTTACTTTGCTCGAATGTAATTTGCTTTGCTTTGCGGCAATGCAAAAATTCTCGGCCGTTAAATTTGATATCGATCGTTAATTTTATGATAATTGACTCTTTCGTTTTCGGTGTTATCCACTTATTTTTGTTAAATACAAAATTTCTTTCGTTACGACGAAAAACTCGTTGAAAATTTGCTTCGTTATCGTTGTCGATTATCGTCGATATTTATAATTTACGATAAATTACGACTTTTATGTTAATTTTTCATCGTAACGGTGCTTATTATTGATTTTTTTTTTTTTTTTTCCTTTTTCAACGAGTATAGTTAAAAAATGTATCGATTAAACATAATTATTATTAAAATAATTGTCTTTATAATCGATAGATATGCATTATAATTTAAAAAATTACCGACAGCAAAACTATCCTTGCACACTTACCTCTCTATACAACCAAATAGCCATAAGCTGCCTGTTGAATGCACAGCTACGACGATTAAAACTTGTAACGATTTAATGCAAAACGATTGCAAAATTTATTCAATTAGTCGAAAAAAAAAAAAAAAAAAAAAAAAAAAAAAAAAAAGTTGCTACATTGCCGTTTACGAGAAAAAAAAAAAAAAAAAAAGAATCTTTTAGTGTCCATGCGATCTAATAAATACACACACAATCATTGCACGAGACGCACCGCTAAATAAGCCGCTGTTCTCATCTCGATAAAAAAATTAATTACTTACTTTATTTTTTTTTTTTTTTTTTTTCTTTATGTATATAGATGGCTCTTGATGGGAATGTCGCATGCGAACACAATAACGAGAGCATATAGCTGACACGGCTCTCGCCTCCTTCGTACACGTACATGCATAAATATACATATAGAAGATTTATTTCGTTAGTTTTTTTTTTTTCTTTTTTTTTTTTTTTTTTTTTAAAGAAAGAGAGAAAAACATTTTCTTGATACGACATGGAAATATTGCTAAATAGAATTTTTACCCCGCGATGAATATCGTCGGATGATAAAGTTTATCGTCAAGTTTTTTAATTTTTAATAAAATAATGCTTTTAATTAATATTGATTAAACAGTTTAAGTAAAATTTAATCGAAAAAGTCAGCTTTTGTTAACAAATAAAATTTAAAGTACTTGTTATATACATTAGATGAAGTAAATTGAAAAATAATTTCTTAACGCTTAGAGTAAATCGATAAAATTGTATAAATCCGATGAAACAATATATATATACACAAAAAATGATGCGAAGATTCGAGCAATATTGATAAACCTACGAATTAAAATTTAATCTAATGTCATAAGATTTAATTTAATAAAATCAAATCTTAAAATGTCTAATGTACCCACAATAATTGTAACTTTAATAAAAGAATTTTTATTGATTCATAAAAGTAAATTAAAAATTTATCAATATGAATTTGTTCGATTTCAATTAAATAAGAACATTTTTAAATATAGACACAAATGCATAGTTTTTTTTTTAAATAATATATACATAATTAAACATGTATTTGTTTTAATAAAAAAAATAATAATAACTTAAAATTTTTACCGCTCGAATCTTCCAAGAAAAATTACGCGAGAGTCACGATACGTTTAGACAACAGCAACGGAAAAAAAAAAGAAACAAAGAAAAAAAATAAAGTAAGGGTATAGTTTTTGCATGGCTTGACGCAGCTAATGTTCTCGGGTTTTTTTTTTTTTTTTACCTTCGCGAGACGATAACGCGCGTCCTCCGATACTTTTTATATATACTAGTATATGTATTAAAACACAAAAAAAAAAAAAAAAAAAAAAAAAAAAAAAACATCCACTAGATACAAGCCTCGTGACATTAAACATGATTTATAACCACAAATCACGAGTCATCAGTGCATTCGATCATCAGGCCGCTGGTATATTGCAACCACAGTTCATTCCTCTACCACCGCCATTTTTTTCCAACCTTCGTTATCTCCTCGTTTTCGAACGATCATTTCGAACGAGCGTCTCTCCCTCACTCTCTCTCTCTCTCTCTCTATTTTCGCTTTTACCGATCAAAAATTTAACGTTATATGGGTAAAATATGTATAACGTTGATTAATCAAAACTTCACGCCATCTCGTTACATCGCATCTATTAACGATGCGCCATAATGACTATCACTTTACGTATATATACATATCTCTCTTTCTCTTTTATTCTTATCACTTTATCTCTTCCTCTTTTATTCTGCTTACCTAATCTGACTCGGCTTTTAATCGCCTTGCGAGCGATCTTTTAAACTTCGTTTAAGAAACGTACGCTTTTTTTTTTTTTTTTTCTTTTTAATTAACGAAAAAAACTAACTTTGTGCGATTAAAATTTAATTGACATCGGATATTTAAATACTCATATTAAATAAGCGATTGAATAAAATTGAAAATTATCAAACAATCTATTCGTATTCGAAAATTGGATTAGGTACGCAGATACGAAATATTAGAAATTAGCAAACATTTTTAATAAAATTTTACTGATCGTAATATGACATCAATCGTATCTATTATCACAAATTTTTTTTTTTTTTTTTTTTTTTTTTTTTTACGAATCATGAGTAAAGCTCATTGGATATAACGATAAAACATGAACATTAATTTCATGGTATTAGTTTTTTTCTTAAGTTCTTATTTATTTAGAGGTGTTTAGTTTGTCATCATTATTATTATTGTTGTTATTATTATTATTATTATTATTATTATTATTATTTGATTTTTAAAAAACAAAGATTTATTTTCAGATTTAAGATGCCGTTATTTTTATAAGAAATAATTAAGTAGAATAGTTTTATTAATTAAGTGAAAAATCAACAAAGCTCTTTGGTGATGGATTCATTATTATCCTCGAAAATTATTTGAATTTGTTGTAAAATTAAAAGTTTGTTTTTCACTTAAAAAAAAAAAAATTATAACATTATAAAAAAAATTTGATGAAAATTAAAAAAAATATATTTTTATTTTTAATAATAAATTGAATAAATTTTTTTTTTTTTTTTTATTGTTTAATGGCAACAGTTATCGAATTTTTTTCTTTATGGAAATAATATAATTTCCATAATAAAATTTTAAAGATTTTAAATAAATTCTCATATTAAATTTATAATTTCTTTCAGATGAACTTTTTATTTTTAATTTTTTGCAAATATGATTACTTTCCTTTTTTATTCTCAATTGTTATATAATTATTCTTGAGCAAACTAACAAAGAAATATTAATAGTTCTAGTATTTGTAAAATTAACGATATTGAAATTAATCCCCAAAAAAATGTAAGCGAATTTTTATTAACAATAACAAAAATATTAACTCGTAATGTTTATTATTTTTTTTTTTTTTTATTTCTAACTAATTATTGTATAAATGTGTTTTACTACTCTCATTGACTCAATTATGTTATTCTGTGGTGCTTTGCATGTCTCTATTGGACTCTGCATGTCGTATAGGGCATCGTAAGTACTAAATATTAAAGAAAAAAAAAAAAAAAAAAAAAAAAATTAAAAAAAATTTACTCAGTCATATAAACAATAATCCATATTCACCACACTTCAAGCACACTTTATCCCCCAAATTTATTATTATTGATAAATAAAATGACTTTTTTTTTTTTTATTTTTCTTGTCGATCGTAACAGAGACACAGTATTTTAGATATAATGTTTTTTGTTTTTTTTTTTATATCTCTTTCGATATATTTAAACTTAATTATGCAATTGTAAGTTTGTGATTTTTATTTTTTATGTAAATGAAAATTTTCGTCTTAAATTCTATGAGAGAACATAATTTTTTAAATATACTTGTCATATTTATAGATAAATATATGTACATTTTTAAAATCGTTAAATATTTTTCACAATCTGTGTTCGTTATTTCTTTCAAATCGAATAAATAAATAAAAAAAAAAAAAAAAAAAAAAATAAGGGCGACGAAATTCCATATAAGCTTAATAAAATAATCACTTTCATTTTTAAAAATTTTAAACAAAACGTCTCGTGGTTTGACACAAACGTCACGACTGAATTAATAAAGACACAAAAAAACCCGTCGAAAAATTCCTAATTTTCACTTTCAATGTCGCGTCGTCGCAAACTACAATCATTCCGTATACATTCATAGAAACGTTTTGATAAGCAATCGAAATCAATTGTCGTTGCGTCTTCCTTCCCCCCTCCCTAAATGTAAAATAATCCATCGAGGAAAGAGATCGGTATATATCGTTACTACACGCGCCGTCGTTATATGTCGTTTGATATTCCGTCGATGTAAGCGGATGTATGTAATATATAATCGCGGTATATTATCGGAATTAATAATTCAGCGTGTATGTTGTATGCGAGATCGAAAGAGAAAATTAGCGTAGCGCGAAGAGAGAGAGAATCGTAATTTCAAACTCTCCATCGGTATACATATATCGTTCGCATGATTGTGATTTCAATCTCTCTCTCCGCTCGCGTACAAGTTTATGGATATGTATTATTAGCGCGAAAAGGAAAAACTCGAATAATAATTGCCTTTACTTTCTCGCAGCTTGAGCGCGACTTTTACTTTTGTTTTAAATTTATCGCCGTTGGCAATTCCGTTCGTGTGCGCAAAGTTTTTGGAAATTTAAAATAAATTTTAAATTTTAATTATTAGTACGATCTATATTCGTCGCCCTTGTTTTTGCGATAATCGATGTTTAATGAAATTATCGTTTGCAAGAAAATTTCGTTGTAAACAATAATTTAAACGAATAACGATGTTGTTAAAATTATTCGAAAGAATATGTTATTATTATGACGATAATGATGATAATGATAATATAAAAATATCCCATTCTCGCACATGTATTATCCACTTGATAAGCACAATAATTATTAATATAAATATATATAAATATAATAGTAGGATTATCGCTAAATAATATTTTTTAAAACGTCTCATAACATAATCAAATTATTATTATATATTATTTTGTGTGTCTTTTAAAATTTAGTAACATGTCAACGTTCGTAGTTATTAGAGTTACAGTAGTCATATTTTTTTTTTTTTTTTTTTTTTTTTTTTATAACTTTTTAGTTTAATTTTTTCATCGAAATTTTTTAACAATTTCAATCTATATATTTTTCGAAATTCTTTATAATGTGTAGTGCTATGAACTATTTATTCTGTTTTAAAATTTAGTTGTACCTACGTTTGTTTACTTTTTTTATTAAATATAGTTATATAAAATATTAATTAAGTCATGATTATTTTATTGATTTTGCTTGCTATGCAATTTATTTACTTTTTTTTTTATTTCGTTTTTTTTTTTTTTTTTTTTTTTTTTTGTTTTTTTTTTTTTTGTTTTGTTTTCTTTATTTTATTACCGCGTGGTAAGAAAGTTCAAGAGAAGAAAATGATACAATTGGCATGTAATATTTGGCAACTATTTAAAGTATCTTTATATATAATATTTGTAATATATATATATATTTTTTTTTTCCAAACAAGTATAAAATAAAAAAAAAAAAAAAGTAAACTAATTTTGTACATAGTTGATCAAATTTGTTTTGATATCTATGTGTGTTTGAGTGTTCCATTTAAATTTCTGTGTACATTTATTCTAAATTTTAAAATTGTGTTCGTTATACTTTTTACGTGTCTAATTAATGTCTTGGAATTAAAATTAATAAGTAATTGCTTGCTTAATTAACATTTCGCGTCTCGTTAAATATATTCTGCAGTTTTTTCGAAAAAGCGTTGTCTACGTTATGAACTTTAATTATAATTAATCCTTTTTTTTTTTTTTTTTTTTCTTCTTTCAATTATATTTCCGTTAAGTTATATTTCTTGTTTTTTCTTTTACGTTTTCTTCTCTGAATTTTTATCTTTTATTTCTTTGTGTATAATATCAGAAAAAACTTTTCTTTTTCAAACTTGATGTGAATCTCTTACTGTTTGATATGTATTTATGAAAAAAAAAAAAAAAAAAAAAATTAAAAAGATTTTATTTTGTATTGTATGTAATATATAAAAGTAATAAAAGTTGATATTTTAATATAATATGATTCATTAAATTTAATGGATTTAAGTGACAAATATGTGATTTTTAATAGAAATTTTTATTTACAGATAATAACTTGCTTTGAAATATATAATTTTATGTATAAATCAATAGAAATTCACAATGTTTTACCTTTCAGTTTGATAAATAAATTGTTTTTAAAAAAATGAGCATTAACACGATAAAAATATCTTTACTAATGTTTACAAAATTAATTTTAAAATATCGGTAAATGTTTTTGCTAACAAAAGTAATAAAGTTATGTCTTCATAGAAATAAAATAAATTTTAAGAATTAATTTTTTTCATTGCAAAATTATTATATTCTAATATCACTGACATCAACAAAAAAGATTCACGACAAGTGAAGAATAAAATTTTTTTCAAATTTTATTTACGCGATTTGTCTTTTTTTTTTTTTTTTTTTTTTAAATAAAAAAATCGTTCTATAAATAAAAAAGAAAGCTAAAAAGGCTAAAAAATAAAGCAATTAAATGATTCGAATAGTCTATTTAACAAAGTAACAATCACTCGACTCCATCTCTCTTTTAAAAAATAAAATAATAAAATAAAAAGCTTCACGAACGTCTCTCGCGGCTTGCATAAAAAAAAAAAAAAAAAAAAAAAAAAAAAAAAAAAAAAAAAAAAAAAGTCGCTAACAAAACAACGTAAGTATTTCAAAGATAATAAACTAAAGCCATGTTTCTTCTATTTTTCCGATAACCGGACCGACGACACACAACACACTAACAACATACACCCCAATAGAATAAGGAGGACGGACCGTTGTACAAGTTTTACGAGGCTATACGCAACCACAGCGACGAGTTCATGGTATCGGCGTCGCAATTGGCAAACGTGACGCTTTTCGCGCCGAGGAACGCGGCTTGGGAGGAGCCGGGAGTCAAGCAGATACTTCAGGATAAAAAACGCATGAAGGAATTGTTGAATTTGCATTTCGTCAAGGATTACTTGCCATTGGATGTCATCGAA
The DNA here is from genome assembly GCA_949987625.1 of Chalcis sispes. Taxonomy (NCBI): domain Eukaryota; kingdom Metazoa; phylum Arthropoda; class Insecta; order Hymenoptera; family Chalcididae; genus Chalcis; species Chalcis sispes. The sequence goes on along the minus strand of OX465096.1, from coordinate 57,856,896 downwards.
AAGAAGACAATTCGACAGGTTTGTCGTGTTACGTTGAGATACATATTTTTGTTGTATATAGAAATAAAAATATTTCTTTTTTTTTTTTTTTTTTCCAAATCCCGCTTTGTTCAAAAGTAAAATTTGAAAATGATGCTTTAAGAAGTAATTATTCTTCATTTTTTTTTCTTTTTTTTTTTTTTTTTTTTTTCAAGTACGCACACAAAGTTTACGTTTGATTAATCGTTATCATGTATCATTAATAAATCAGATCATTCATAAAATTTTTAACATTTATGTTGAAGTACATGTGAATTAAATAAAACGTTTATATTCACATGATGATAAAGTAGGCTTTATAAACAATCTTAAATATTCTATAAAATTTCAATGCTGTTCTATATTTTCATTTAAAAAAAAAAAAAAAAAAAAAAAAAAAAAAAAGAAAGAAAATTTGTTATGATAATTCTATAAACAAAACAAAAATTTAATTTTTATAAAAATTGTACGAAATGTATTTTTAACGTAAATTCTTTAAAACTTAAATTATTATTTAAACTGTTATGGTATAATTTTCGTGAAAGTTAATTTAAGTTGTTTGTACTAAAACTTTGTCGCTTTAAATTATAAATTTAAATAAGCCAACCGATAAAAAAGAACATTTTAATCTTTAAATAAGTATAATTTTTTCATTAAAAGTTTGTGTCGTTTACTTTAAAAAAGAAAAAGTAAGTAATTATTGTTAGCTTCAAAAATGTGCAATCTTTTATTATTAAAAAACTTATTGTTATCTTGATTGAAAAATAATCGATTATTTTTACGTTCTATGATATTTTTTTTTACAAACAAAATCATTTTTCATTATCATACTATAATTAACTTCATATAACACGAGACTAAACAACCAATTTACAAAGACAACCAATCGTTCATTAAACATTGTAGAAATATTGTTTGCGTACTTTTGCTCAATAATAAAAACGACATTATTTTCCAACGATTGAATCATTGCATTTACCCAGTGAACTTTTTAATTTTTTGATAAAATGTGTCGATTACAACCATTTAATTCATACGTGAAAAAAACTTTTGAGTATAAAAATTGATTATTCAACATAATATTGAACAGCACGAATCCAAAAAAAAAAAAGTACTTAAATTTTTCATATGTATTTTTCTTCTTTTTTTTTTTTTTTTTTTTTTTTTTCATGTACTTTTTTTTAGCCTCATTGGATTGCTAAGACGCATTACCCGGTAATTAATTTTTCATAATTTACGATTTATGAGTATGTTTAGTGTGTTGTGTAAATACATATATATTTATATGTATATTACGTACATTTTTTATTATATTTCCTTATTCTCACGACTTAATAGTGCAACTAAAATTATTATTTATTACTATGTTTCTCTATAGCATGATCCATACTTTTTACAATACTGTATTTAGTTTACTTTTTAGTCTTTGATAATCACTTATGTATTTCATCGTAACAAACATTTTAATCTGAAAAAGAAAACTAATTTTGAAATAAGAATTTTTTGTTAAATTGATATTTATTTCTAAAATAAATAATCGATCATAGTCTATTAAAAATTTAATTAATTTTTTTTTATTCAAAAGCGACTACTATCGTCGTAAAATTTCTTACTCGGAGAGATTTTTCGTACGAAAGACATTTTATAAAAACGTTTAGAAATATTGTTAAAACAATAGTAAAGAAGAAAAAAAGAAAAAAAAAGAGGATGAGTGAGCAACGTGTTTGTCTATCCAAATGAATGGAAAAAGCCGTAAAAATAAAAAGAGAAAACAAAATACAAAAAAAAATTGAGAGAGAGAGAGAGAGAGAGAATACTATTCAATTTCTTGTACTAGCTTAAAAGTAATATTTCACGCCTGAAAACTGTTAAACAACAAATGCACCCTATATATATATATATATATATATAGATAAAAAAAGCTGCGTAATACGCGTTACGCGTATAAGCGAAAAAGCTTTTACCGTTAAAAAAAAAAAAAAAAAAAAAAATAAATCAAGTGCGTGCGCGCTGCCCTGTATACAACTATAACATAACTTTCTATGTTTTTTATTCAAAGCCGATCGCGTGTACGTTTTTGCATATTAATGATACGTGACGCTTTGCAAGCCTTGTTGTTGTTGCTGCTTTTTTTTTTTTTTTTTTTATTTTCATTGTTACGGTTACCGTTCTTTTTTCTCCTATCCCAGTGTATAAGCTAATACGCGTCTTTTAATGCTTTTAATATTCTCTCTCTCTCATGTGTAAACCCTATTGTTAAAACAAAGTCGCAACCAAAAGCGAAAATAAAAAATAAAAAAAAAAAAAAGGAAGAAAAACGTAACGACCATCCGACTACACGAGCGAAAAATGAAATAGTAGAAACGAAAAAAAAAAGGCGAGCTTGATTCTTCTCCCCTCTTTCTCTTATTAAATTTCTTGCATCGACTAAAAATAAAAACCGATATTTTCACGCTCGACAACATCGATAGAAAGCCGGGGAAGTTTGTCGATCTGCACGGGATAGTACAAGTTGGGTAATACGAATTCTCTATATATGATCGAAAAATAAAATGGGAAGGCAAATCGAGCTATCGTGTATGTGTTATGATTATGTTTGATCGATAAAATCAAAGAAATAGAATAAAAGAGTATAGGGCAAAGCGCGGAATGGATAAAAATAAAAAAAAAAAAAAAAAAAAACGAAAGAAAAGGAAAAATTGATTTCGCAATGATTCCTAAGACTACTCTCGGTGAAATTCTTCATAGGTAATATATCTGCAGAGACAAAAGTGTGTGTGTGTGTGTGTGTGTGTGTGTTTGTATAGTACATAAAAGCATTCGACCAAATTGTATACAATTGACATAGAGACGCAATCGAGGTTTCAAACTTTGCGGATTCACTTCTAAATGCTTTCACCGTTAAGATTGATTAACGGGTTACCCCCAGTTGCGACTTTGAAAAAATCGATTTTTTGTTAATTGCATTTTTTTGAAGTATAAGTATCTGAGAATATGACCTGAAAATTTCAAGTCGATCCGAACAAAATTGACTGAGATATGAGCGTTGAAAGAGAAGAATCCGTTGTGTAAACAACCGGCTACTTTAAACTTTAAACGCGTTTTTCTCGAAATGGCATTTCTAAAGTCGGTGACCAAGATTACTCAAACACTAATAAACCGATCTTCTTGAAATTTCGCAGGCTTATTTAATACATAAAAATGTAGTCTTTAATCGTTCGGTTTTTTTCGTTAAAATCAAACCATTAACTTTGACTGTCCGCCATTTTGTAAAAAATGAATATTTTTTTAAATCCTTCGATTAAAGACTAGTTTATACTTATATTTAACTTAATCTATCCACATTTTTTGTTTCAAATGATCCACTTCGCCGCAATGTTGGTCACCGCAAACCGTATAAATAAAAACACTATTTCATTGGTGGCCATTTGCCACTTAACAATGTAATATTTTGCAATAAAAAAATTACTGAAAGTTCTTCAAGATGTATTCTTTAAGATGATATAATAATCGTTTAAAAAAGTTTTGTAGTTTTCTTTAAAAAAATTCATGAAAAAGGCCTTTTTTTGTTGAGCTACAACAGCGAAATGTATTTTGTTTCACAAATTTTTTGAACCTTTGATTCTTTCGGTGAGAAATTAAAGTTAATTTAGGGAACAAATCGCAATTGACTAACGAAATTCGTATTGAACGCTACGACGTATCTTTTCAAATCTGCTTTTTTTTTTTTTTTTTTTTTTTTTTTGTTAGATGATTTGAAATGATAGATAAATTTGAAATGAAATCGTACGTTTATACGTTTCGCACGATCTCGAACGTAAATATTTCGTTAAATTACTTCGCGAAATTACGTAAAAACATTGGTTTAAAACGTCATTTTAAAACAAAAAAATTTATCAAATATTTCATATCGTAACGTTTAGCGGTAATTACGATAAACAAAAAGAAAATGATGACAGAAAAATAAAGTACAACGATTAATCCAAACATGTAACATCACACAACATAACAAACTTTTTCAAACGTATGCTTCTGCCAAACATATAAGACTCGCTAGTCGTTCGTAAAATGATAAAGGAATAAAAAAAAAAAAAAAAAAAAAAAAAAAAAAAAAGAGGAAGAAAAAGTATTCGCGTTTTTGTCCCTCCATTTCTTAATGAACGTCAATGGGATGATCATGAGCCAAGGTATATATCTCCTTTCTCTCTTTTCTCTCGGACTCTCGTTTCTCGAGTAATTTGACCTCGAGTCGTTTTTTTCTTTCTTCCTTACCTCTCACCCTCTCTCTCTCTCTTTCTTCTCTCTGTACAAAATGGCCCGGTTTCGAGCTTTCTTTTCCTGTAATTTTCTACCTTTCTACTTTTAAGCTCTCTTTCTTTCTCTAATCGCAAACGCCAGGTAATACGAAACTCAAATCTAATTACAATAAGAGAAAATTTTTTGCTTTTACCTTTTTGTTTTCTTTTTAGTTTTTTTCTTCTTCTTTTTTTTTTTTTTTTTTTTTTTTTTTTTTTTATATATATTGCTTCACTTTCTTGCTTCCCTTTGCCGCGAAATTACTGGTCGTTTCTTTCTTTCTTGCTTTCTATCTCACTCTCTCTCTCTTTCTCTCTCTGTCTGTTTTTTAGTTTTTTCGCTACGGTCTTGGTTACTTTTTGGGGCGAATTATTGTCAACGGTGCGTTTATTCTTACTTTGCGAGATTAAAAATGTTAAAAATTTTATATAACTAATGTTTGGTTATTGTTTAAAAGACGATAGGAGGTACGGCGCGGATCAAGTACGTCGATTGTCTTTGAAATGGAAACTTTCAAATCGTAATCGATTTTTAGAATTATTCATTCAATAAATTTGAAACGATCTTAAAAATTAATAAGAGCAACAATGTAATATTTCGCTTTTTGTTTCGACAATTATTTATTTTGTTGATTTAATTTTAAGTATATAGTAATTCATTTCCTTGTTCTTTTAATTTAAAAAAAAGAAATCATACATCGAACGATCTATTTTTTTGTTTTACTCCAACAAATAAATTACAAAAAATTTTCTACAAAAATTATATACGCTCTAAATTACTATTGAATCTTTTTACAAAATCAAAGCAAAAGTCGAAAAAATCAATCTCACCGAACTAACTCAAACATCACGCGAACGCGTATCGCAACGCGTTTCTTTAAAACTTTTCGCAGCTCGTGATATAAAGTAGACCGTAAAAGCGATAAATTTCATCAACGACTCCTGTATAAAATCGAACGCCCAACAAAGAATAGAGAGAGAGAGAGATAGAGAGGGAGAGAGAGAGAGAGAGAGAAAGGGTTTATGCACGGAGGTGTACACGAGTACTTGTTTACGTAACATTGTTTACGGATTAGCTGCTGATGTGAATATACCTTCGCGCGTGTGTATACGAGCGCGTGCCTCGCTCGAGAAAATTTACGCGGCGAGAGATGAAAGTTACTCGCGTGTGTTTAGATGCACATATGTATATGCTTGTGCGCGCGCGCGCGCGCGTGTGTGTGTGTGTGTATGTGTGTGTGTATAGCTCGAAATCTCGTCGACTTGCGAAGGCTTGCAGGAAGCGTAAATGATTTTTTATTAACGACGTTTTTGTCGATCGGTTTATAAATAAAAAAAAAATTTTTGCAAAATTGACATTTTACCAACGAAGGGAAATTTTTCTTCTTTTTTAATTTGATGTAAATTGTAAACAAGTTATGTTTTTAAATAAGCCATTAAATTTAATTATTTAATCTAACGTGGATTAAAGTTTAAAGTTACTTTATGTACGATTAAAAAAAAAAAAAAAAAAAAAAAAAAATGCTTAATATTGAGGATGATATATAAGCAAAACTAATATTTTCTATTTTTTCCCCCTCCAAGCAAAAATCGATGAAAAAAAGTAATAAACGATAAAGAAATGAAAACAAATATCGATAAAAATATATAAAATTTACTCTTCCTATAGAGGCTTGGTCGATAATCAAAAATTCCTGCGCTTCTTCGAACGACACGCATTGTACATGGAAATATTTCAAAAACATCGCGCATACTAATACAAACTAACACATATAACTATAACCGGAATTTAATCGTTTGTCTGGTACAACTCGTTGGGAAAATTTCACGAGTCGAGCGATTTGCGAATTTTAATTTAACCCGTCGTGTACGTATATGGTATATATGTATACACGCAGTATACGGTAGAAATATTCATATAAGCGTGTAAATTCGTGCTCGGGAATCGAAAATCTCTCTACGATTATACACAACGAAATGCCAAAGTGAGTAAAAAGCTTATGATTTATTAGCGGCGTATCGGCGACGTTGCCAACGAGATGACGAAATTATGCGTTTACCGTAAAATCAAAACCCGACCTACTCTCATCGTAAATGCCTCGACGTTCTTTCTTCTCTATTACCCTTTTTTTTCTCTCTCTCTCTCTCTCTCTCTCTCTCTTTTAAATACATTCCCCGAATACGAATCGATTAACGCGCGAAATGCGAAAATTTTAGCTTTGCCGCGTAGGACGCGAATAAACGAAACGCGCGAATAAATCCGAACGGAGATTGAAGTATACGTTGGTAAAATCGACGAAACGATATGTGAATAAATTTTTATCGGATTTGTGTAGACGTATGTATTATTTTTATAATTTCATGCATTTACTTTATTTTTTGTTTATAAACTTTAAAATCGTCGCTTTTAAAAAATTACGCTCGTATACGATATTATTTTTGCTCTCGCATAGATGAATATACACGAAAAATCTAATGAAGATTTAGTTAAAGCGGTTAAACGAGAATAAAACAATTAACGTGCAAGTATTGTTAAATTACAAAAAAGTAAACAAATAACGTTTAAAAAAAAAATATATATATATATATATATTCAGATATAAAACCGTCTTTTCGTTTACTTTAACTTCGCTTCAATTTTATGGGTATATTATACTCCAGATTTTAAGGAAGTAGTACAATTTTTTCCTCTCTCTCTCTCTCTCGCTCTCGCTCTCTTTTTTTTTTATTTTTAACTTTTGCGTGTCGTTCTAACGCGCTCGCTTAAATTCAGACATCATGTGACAATTTCGTTTCGCGTTGGAAATAGCTTCCGTGAGACTAATTTACATTGAGCAGTCGTGAGACATTTGCAGTTATGCTAATTCATCGCGGCCAGTCACTTACCTTCTTTCAATTTTTTTTTCTTTTCGCTTTCACGCTCTTTCTGTTTTTCTTCTCTCTATCTCTTTTTTCTTTTTTTTTTTTTTTTTTTTTTTTTTTTTGAAATTTAAATAAGATTTTTTTTTTTTTTTTTTTTCTTAATTTACATAAATTTACTATTTATTTTAAGAACTTCGTTATGATTATACGGAATTAAGGAATTTGCATTATACCGAATATTTTTGCTGTAATTAATTAAAAAGGGAAAGAAGAAAAAAAATATTTTACCTTACGAGTTAAATAGTAGAACATTTTAAACATAAAATATGTAAGTAGAATGAAAATTTTCATCATTATTCCTTTTTTTTCTTCTTCTTCTTCTTCAAATAAGTATAGGGTTATCCATTTTACGCTTGGGAAAGTAAAGCTAAAGAAAACACATAAAATATTCAGATGGAAACGAAATTCTTTATTCAATATAAAGATTGAACCTTGCCATTATACGTGAAACACAACATCATTTAAATGTTCTCCACGGGACCTCTTACAGGCCTCAATCCTTTTAAGGTAATTTTCAATGACTTTTCGGCACATTTCCGGCAATATCTCGGCCATAACTTCACGAATATTGGTTTTCAATTGCTCAAGATTTTGAGGATTGTTCGCGTAAACACGATCTTTCGCATAGCCCCATAAAAAGAAATCCAAAGGTGTTAGGTCGCAGGATCTTGCGGGCCAATTGACATCACTTAATCTCGAAATTACGCGTCCTGGAAATTTCTCTTGCAAAAGTGCTCGATTAGCCTGTGTTGTGTGGCTTGTGGCTCCGTCCTGTTGGAACCACATGTTCTCCAGATCATAATCTTTAATTTCTCTCCAAAAATAATCGGTTAACATCCGTCCATAGCGGTCAAAATTGACTGTAATGGCTCTTCCTTGATCGTTTTCAAAAAAATACGGGCCAATAACACCACCAGACTATAATGCACACCAAACGGTCACTTTTTCCGGATGCAAAGGCCTTTCTGCGATCACCTGAGGATTTTGAGAGCCCCATATGCGGCAATTCTGTTTATTTACGTAACCACAGAGCGAAAAATGAGCCTCATCACTAAAGAAAATTTTGTTCGAAAAATCGTTATCAATGGCTTGTTGTTCAATCACCCAATTCGCATACATTCAGTGTTGTGTATGGTCTTGAGGCTTAAGTTCTTGAGTGAGTTGGATTTTGTACGGATGGAGATGCAAATCCAAATGCAAAATCCGCCACAATGAGCCGTAAGACAAGCCCAAATGTTGAGCACGTCGAGGAATCGACAAACTCGGGTCTTCCTCCACACTTTGAGCAACGACAGCGATATTTTCAGCAGAACGAATGTTGCGATGATGCACAGGCCTTGCAATATCAATAACCGATCCAGTCTCTTCAAATTTTCTCACTGTGTTAGAAATTGTTTGCTGTGTAGGTCGATTATGTCGACCGTAATCGGCTCGTAAAGCCCTAAATGTTGATACAGCAGAATCACCATTTTTATAATAAAATTTAATAATTTCAACGCGTTCTTCGACTGTTAAACGATCCATATTTCTAAATGGCAAACCTTCAACTAAAAAAAACACGCTTTGGATGACATTTAACTCTGACAGATGTCAAATGGCAGGGTTATACTTTTCCTACCACGAAATGGATAACCCTGTACAATAATCGAGACTAAAATTCTTTTCTGCGTGTTTGTATTAAATAACTGTAGTATGATTTTAATTTTCATTGTTTAGATTTTTTTAAATAATTTAACAAACTAATCATTTTTACATTGTAAAACATCAAATTATTTGCTAACTTATTTCCATTAAAATTTCAAACCAAAACATCGATTAAAAATAAACGCTTGAACCGAAAAAAAACGTAAAATCATTTAACTGCGTCGTCGACAAACACCGCAGCGTTAATCCTCCTCCGTAAATTGATCAAGTCGAAATCGAAGCGAGAACAAAAGTGAAAATCCGTATCCAAAAGTAAATCGTGAAAGGGAAAGAGAGACGAAATAAAAGAAAATGCGCATCGCTAACAAATTCGCGATCAAAGCGCTCGGCGCTGAATCCTCCCTGAATATTTCTCACTCCTCCAATTCTCCGGAAATCGTATAAAACATCGTAGAAAGTAATCGAACTCTCTCTCTCTCTCTCTCTCACGCGCGCGGATACTTTGAGAATTCATGAGAATGGATCACCGAGATAGAGACGCGAGAAGAAAAGCCGTTACGGATTGACTGTAAAGGGAGAGAGAATAAAAGGTATTTCTCTCAACGGCGATCCTACGCTTGATTTGCAAGTAAAAACACTGCGCCGTTACGTACGTATATATGTATGCGTGCGTATATATGTATACTCGAAAAGTTGGCTCGTTTCGATCGACACCTTAATTTTTCATTTTTTCCGAACGCATACTTTTTCCTTATAGTTTTTTATTTTTCATATCCTTTTGTACGATGAAGAATTTCGATACAGAGATTATGCGGGTGATTCAAGATTGAATCATCGGGAATTGAGAGAATTGTTTGGAGTAAACGTTTTTGGTTAGCGTCGTATTTTTTATGGTATACGATTCTTTAATCTTTTCTTTCATTTTTTTTTTTCCACGTTAATACATTTTTTTGAATTTAGTTGAATTTAAGATTATTAATCAATCTATATACACATTGTTTTTTCAACTCTATCGTTTTATCTCATATACTTTCTACTACAGCATGAGTAAATGTGATGCATATTATTCCTTATAATAGTTATGAGTGTACACATATTTATAAAATGAAGTTCATATGTATTTTTATTAAATTTAAATGCCGTCAAAAGTTTTACTTTTGAATGCAACACATTTTTTAATATTATCGATATTTTTTATTTGATCTTAAAAATAAATATTTTCTTATATTAGAAAACAATATTTAAAAAATATTTCTATACTTATGCATGTTTTTAATTTACGAAGATAAACTTATTTCATTTGAAAAAACAATTATTATTTATATCAATTTTATCGAATATTGTTATCTATTTTATTGAAAAATAAAAAGCGATTAAAAGTTTATTTTCGTATTTAAAATAATCTTTGACTCAAACTTTTTAAAAGAAAAAAAAAAAAAAAATTCTTTTAAACTTAATAATTTTTGTGTATCTCACTTGAAAATATCAATTAGAAAAAATTCTTCAACATTTTCAATATTTATAATAAATTTTAATAGTTTATAATTAATAAGATGTATAATATTATAATAGTTAGAAGAAGGCTTCTTTAGATAAAAGCATATAAATTTCAATATCATAGATTTACCTAATTTAGTAAACACCAAAGTATTGAAATAATGTACTTCAACAAGTAATATTTATAAAGTAGACTCTTTGAACAGAGCACAAGATATCCTTTGAATATAATATTCTCTTATTTTTCCATCACATTCCTCACATCATAAAATAAAATAATCGCACGAAGCCTTCTTCTATACCAATCACACCGAATGCAAAAAAAAAGAAATTCCCCAAAAATTCATTTCATCTATAAAATAAAAAGTAAACTAACAAACGATAAATTTCTGTTCTTTTTTCGCAAAAAAAAAAAAAAAAAAAAAAAAAAAAAACAACAACATGCAGGTAAGCACAGCCGTACCACGTAAGAGTCTCTACTTCAACGTCGTCGAGGGACCCTCGGGCAATCACACGGTGACGGTCGAAGGCGGCGGCGTTAACGCGACCATAATCACGGCCAACATCGGCGCCACCAACGGCATCATCCATATAATCGACAGGGTCCTCGGCGTACCCTTCGAGACAGTTCTTAGCAAACTCGAATCCGATCCTACTCTTACGTGAGTATTTATCGTTTTGATAAAAAAAATTTTCTTTTTTAATGGTAAATTAGTGGATGTTTTATTATAACGATTGGAAACGCGTTTAGTTTATTGATAAAAAGAAAATTAAAAGGATCTTAGTTTTAAATCATGGATTATTGATAATTTCGTAAAAACATTTAACGGATGGACAAAATATATAGATAAATAATAATCAAATTGTGATAATGCACCTCAAGACGCCACATATACATTCGTTTTACTCAGAAATCCTTAAAAAAATAATCAACTAATACACCGTCTAATGAAATTTATAATTCCACATATCTCTATAATATAGTTTTATCTATACCTCGAATCTCCTCGAAAAAACTTCTTTCAATCTGGTATTAATCAGACTCAAGCATCGCGAGTATAAATCGAATCGTACAGAAGTATCTTTGATCTGTCCGTCTCTCGTGATACCGTATTATTAAAAAAAAAGAGAGAGAGAGAGAGAGAGAGAGAGAGAGAGAAGAAAAAAAGAAATCCAACCGGCTTTCGTGCCACAATAATACGTCGATAATTGACGAGTAAAGCCATAATCTCCTTTCGACTTTCTTGCATTTTTCAATCTTTACTTTGATTCTATATTTATATATACGTAGCTCCAAAGTCGATGAAAGATATGAAGTGATACGTATATATATATATTAATTTGAATTCGTTTAAGTAAATGAGATTTCTATGAAAAATTTTATACTCCTATCTCGCTTTTTTATTTACGCTTGAATGAAATGTAACGAATGATTAAATTATCTTTTAATACTCTTCATTTTATTTTTTGGTTTATTTTTTTCGTTAATTTAATTTACCCGAATTGTATATGGCTATGAAATAAAATTTTTTATTACGAGATTTGTAAATGTTTTATTACGAATAATTAAAAAATATTTATTGATAACTTACGAGACAAAAACAACATCTCACGTAACTTAATACCTATCCGTTTAAAAATGATTCTTTGTATCCCATATGTATAAAACATGCATCTCGATACATATGGGAAATGAGACTATCTATATACATGTAGCTTGTTTCAATATTGTATCTACTAAATCAATATTGCACCAAAAATGCATTTAACATCATAACAATATTGCATCAACATTCATACAATATTGTTGCAATGTTTTACCAATAATATGTCTTGTTACATATCGCATCAATATTGCATAAATGTGGCGTCAATATTGTGACAATTTATGTTAATATTGTTATAATGTTGTATCAATATTGTATTAATACTGTTACTCGTTACAATACTGTATCTACTGTCTCAATATTGCACGAATTTTGTATCAATATTATAACAATATTACATCAGTATTGATAAAGTATTTTAACAATATTGTTAAAATATCGTATCAATATTGATGTAATATTAGTACAATATGGATATAATATTGTAACAATATTTCGTCAGTATTGGACAAACATTGTATCAATAATGATACAATATTTTAACAATATTGCACCAATATTGCATCAATATTGTTTCAATATTTTTACAATATTGTAACTATACTGTAGCAATATTATTGCAATACTGCATCTATATTGCACCAATATCGCAACATTATTGCAACAATATTGAAACAGTATTGTAACAATAATGTTATAATATTGCATAAACATCTGAACAATATTGTTCGAGTATTTTTACAATATTGTAACCATATTGTAACAATGTTATTGCAATATTGCATAAACATTACATTAATAATGATGAAATATTGTAACGACATTATTGCAATATTGTTTCATTGCAAAACTGTATCTACTGTATCAATATTTCATCAATATTTCATCAGTATTGCATCAACATAGCATCAATATTGTATCAATATTGCACCAATATTACATCGATATTATATCAATTGTTCTAATATGAATATTAAAACAATCTTGTATTAATATTATTGCAATATTATATCGATATTGTTAAAATATTTTAATTTAATCAATCATTTATCGTGTGTGACATGTTGCCAGTATGTAATATATATATAGTAGATAATGCGTGGGACATATAGATCTACCACATGTATCGAGATACATGTGATGGATGTCATCTATATGTAGGATACACATAATCATTTTTATTCGGGTAGTATTAAAAATAAAAAAAAAAAAAAGTAATACAAATGTATAGAATAATAAAAATCTGCATAAACTTTGAAACCCGTCGTTGTCCACCACGAGCTCACCTAAAAAAAGAAGCAAAACGAGCGGAAGCGAACTATAATTGTGCAGCAGTCTTAAAACGTAAGAAGTAACGCGACTATATTCTCCATTCCAAAAACTCGAAAAATCTCATTTTCTTTCAATGTTTTCTTTTTTTCTTGTTTAAACGCTAGGGTAGTAACGCGACGTAATTGTTCGCTCGAATTTAATTAAAATAACGCAACAAATTCCCATTTAAATTACCAACACGCGTACTTTCTTCTTTTCCTTTCTCTTCTTTTTTTCTCTTCTTTGCGTGTGAGAAATTATTCTTTGTCTGTCGTTCTTGATTATTTTTTCTTACAGTTATTTTTTCTCACACTCCTTTTATTTCGTCCTTTTTATTATGTGTCACATGATTTTTACGGCTTTTTTAAACTTTTTAATTCAAATTAATTTTTATTGACGATGATTGAGGGATCAAACTCTAATTAATATTTGATCGTGAAAATAATAAACTTTAATAAATTCAAATTAAATCGAATAATTCGATCGAATTAATAATTTTATCGATAATAATTTTGTCGCTATAAACATTGTTTTATTTTCAATTTTATCTAAACGATTCACTTTTAAGTTCGCAATACTTTTTATTTCGTTTAAATACGGATAAATTTTTTCCGATAAATTAAGTTATCCATCTCGTGTACAATCTGAAATTGACTTTATTATTCCCAACGGAAATAATATATAAATTTTCCCATTGATCACAATAAACTTTGTCTTTTAAAGATAAGCACAATAACAAAGTGTATTCAATATCTCTTTCACTTCGTATAACAAAGTAAATAATCTTTCCCCCTTCTTTAAAAATTACCGTCTCGGCATCGATTCCAAACGCAGCGATTGAACCATCAATTTCAATAATTCATCGAGTTTTTCTCCCTCTATCTTTCCTATCAAAGCAACGTATATATAAGCAAAGAAAAAAAAAACCGTAAATCGAGAGAATCTACATAAAACCTTAGAAATCCACGGACACATCGGATCGATACGGATGATTTACAATTATAATTGATAAGCAAAAGGAGAACCACAAAGATACGGACAAAAGCGTAACGCCGTCATCCGGCATTTCTGCCTCTCCTCCAGTTCGAAGGGTAGCGAGGATTACGCCTACACTTCAAAGAAAGGATCACGCAGGGATGGAGGATAAGGAAGCTTAAGCTCCTCGGGCGCGTTTTCCGCGTACGTAAATTGGTAATTTCGCATATCGCGGTACTAACGACGACGAGGAGGTGGTGTAGGTAGAGGATCGAAGCATTACAAGACCAAAGTGTATTTTGTCCCCTTGTATGTGTATATATACGTACATATACATATATATAAATATATATATATATATATATATATATATCTACATGCGATAGAGAGTCGGTCTTACGTATATGGTCGCGGTTTGTATACTAATCGCTTCTCTCTCTCTCTCTCAGTCTCACTCTTGGCTTGATTACGGTAAGGGAGGAAAGGGCACTGTAATTGGAATGTGTATGCGTAATGATGACGCTCATCTCTTACGGATACGCTACACGCGTTTGTGTATATCGGGTGTTACTTGCTCCCAGATACACGTGTCTCCATTGGATGATTTAATCCGGAGTACTGGATTGGATCTATCTGGTGTACGCGTGTATTTGTGTACTCGTATCGCGAACGGTATAGGCTATCGGGCGCGGTAAGCTTCGATTTCACAAAACTCCGACGCTTTTGAACTTTCTCGCCGTCAGATAGAACCACGGATATACTACTTAAAATAGTAAAGCTAAACACTCGATACATCGTTACTCCATTCCTCCTAATTATATACAGCTACGTGACATCGATAATCCTATTTATACGCAACTCTCCCTTCCACCCCCTCCCCCCCCCCCCCCCGGCAGAGAGTCGTCGAAAACGCACACATGTATGTATACTTTCTCAATCGACGTATCTACACCGCAAACTCATTGTTACACACGCGTACATACGTCGTTATCCACAAAGCGCCAAAGTCTTTCCCCCTCAAGCGAGCGATGAAATCGCAGCAGAGCGCGCAAGAGATTACATGCGCTAGGTTAAATTCCCCGCAGTTGCGATCGATTAATTAACACGCCGCGACAGATAGACAGCGCGCCTCACTCGCGTCCAGAATCCAGTGAGAGATTCTCTGAGCATGTGTGTGTGTGTATGTGAGTGTCTGCGTGTCGATACGTCGATCGTGATTAGAGATATAGGGGGCGGGGGGGGGAGAGGGGGGGAGGGGTATGATCTGTGTGCGCGATGGATTACGTACGTTTGAATGTACGCGTATACGCGTACGCGAGTACTTTTACCGTATACAGGGGAATATCGCGTTATTGACGCGTCATCGTTTGTCTTTTTTATACTCGAATAATTTTGGCAAGCGTTTACTCTCTACTATGGTGCTGGAGCTTTCATTTATTTATGCAACGACAAATAGCTATAATTTTGAATTATTAAAATTAAAATTAAAATTAAACTATAACTACAATGTATCTCGGAATCTTTAAAACTTTCGTTACATCACTAGAGACTAAAGTTTAAACCGTTCGCGTTTAACAGATTTTCTTTTTTTTTTTTTTTCAGCCCTTCAATCGCGATTACAACGATTATAAGCTAAAGTTAGATATATATATATATATACACGAAACTGACACGCAAGCGCGAGTCATGTCTCCGACCTTCAATTTTGACGTCCCCGTGGTCTTTGATAAACGCGCGAGCGTCAAAAGCCAATGGGATAGACCGCGTTGCGGGCAAATACGACTAGTATAATTGCCGGGATTCAATCCGCGCAATCGTGGTTGACGTTATTTCGCTCAAAAAGTTCGATCGTTTCACGTTGGCGAAATGTTAGTTTGGAGATCTATGTATTATTCGATGTGTTTTATGCGAAAATTCACCGAGAATGAAAAAATTTAAACAATTCTGGGGTCTTATTTATACAACAATTAGGGGGAAAAAAACTAGATAATAGCTAATAATCTTTCAACAACCGAACTGATTTTTATCAAACATCGCTGAAAACTATCCCTATTAAACCTGTTTAAAAAAAAAAAAAAAAAAAAAAAAATAAAGAAAAGAAAACCGCATAGAAATCGGTGTACCAATTTTAGATGTACGATATCACATACAGATACATAAAACGATAGACATAAAGAGGCGTTAAATTTATAAAATACTTTTTCTTTTCAAAAATTAATATGGAACTATTGTTATTTAAATTTTCGTTATAGTATTTTTTATTTATTTATTTATTTTTTTCTATTTATAAGTTATAAAAATTCATATTTAATGTACTCATAGATTTACTATATATATATATAATTGAAATTGTTCATTTAAATTTACAGTTCGACTTACCAGTTAGGCCAGCGTCACAACTTCAACGAACAGCTTAACGACACCAACAAGCGCTACACGTTTTTCGCACCACGGGACTCGGCTTGGCAAAATCTTCAAATCATGCTTCCATCTGTACACAAAAAAATGTTCTTACCTGAGTTCGCTTATCACGTGAGTTATTTTAGGTTTTTTTTTTTTTTTTACTATTAACGGATTTTGGATCTAATTGGATCAATGTGTAAATTTTACAGCGTAGATTGTCATTTTCTTTAATATGCAATTTTTTTTTTTTTTTTCCTTGTAATAAAAAACTACAATTATTCTTTTGTTATTGATAACGATTTTTTTAAAAATTTGTATATTTTTCTTTTAATTAGAAGCATGTAACAGCATTTTTATTATAATATTTGAATTTTTAGACGAAGCAAATTTTGGAACGACATCTTGTCGTAGGCGAAGTTTTCACAATGAAAACACTTCTAGAAATGGATCAAAATGGCACACTAAAACTTACAACAGTAAGAGACAAGCTTGACATCAAAGTTCGGGAAACTGGCGAAAGTAAGTTTTTTTGTTTCCTAATAATTTTATTGCACACGTTTTCTTTTTTCTTTTTATTTATTTATTTATTTTTTTTTTTTTTTTTAATAAAGAAAAAGAAAGAAAAACGTTAAGTTTTCATAAAAAAACGCGATTAACAACTCATTTGTTTATACTATTTAACTTGCTTATATATACAACACAATGAAAGTTTAACTTGTACATGAAAAAGAAAGAAGGTGATAAAAAAAAAAAAAAAATTTTTGTTTTTAACAGCACATTCATTAGTAATTAACAAATTAATTTGTTTGTAACAAAAAATATTTTTTACGAATATATCTATATAAATTAATGATAAAAAAAATCAGCTTTATAAGTAAAAAAAAATTAATAATTATCATGTGCCTTATTTACATTTACTCTTATTATATGTAGACGGCAAGGCCGCTGACGAAAACGCGATTCATCCAAGACTTGGTGAGTCAGTGTCATGCTTAGTGCGACACGCGCGCTTTTCACAGTTATCATCGAAGTCAATGTTAATTTGTATTCTTTTGGAAAAAAAATTTATCTTTAATTAACAAAAGTAGGATAAATTTTACACTTTAGCTTTAAGTGGATTTAACGAGTTTGTACTTTTAAAATGTTTTTATATAAATAACATCAATTTCAATCAACAGATTATAATTATTGTAATAATTAATTTAAAACACAAACATTTTATCATAAATATTACCAAAAGAAAAATATTTCATATATTGTAATACTATATTTGTAAAAAATTAAATTTGTTTAAATATAATCAAATTCAAATATTAAATTTATTGTGACATGTTTTATAAAAACAAATACCATGTAATTTATGAGGTTTCAAAAGAATACAAAACTGTAACAAAATGATGAACTGATAACGAAGCACGATACAAATTTATCATCATTTGTCAAAATAAAAAAAAAAGAAAAAAACAAAATAAATAAATCATCATGATCTACATCGCCTGTCGCAAATTTCGCATGGAGGCTTCGCCAAAAAAAAAAAAAAAAAAAAAAAAAAAAAAAAAAAAAAAAAAAAAAAAAAAAAAAACCACACACATGCGAGCTATTAATAGGATGTGTACTTTTGTGAACTTGTGCTTAAAAAGTTTTTATAAAAGCCAAGCATTTGACATCAATATTCTTGTGTTTTTAAGATCGTTTTACGATTGTCATGAATTTTAAAATAATATAACCGATTAATTATGCAATGAAATGTTAATTTTTTCAATAAATTTGTCACGAAAAGTATTTTTTTCATCTTTTAAAGAAAAATAAGGACAATTTAACGATAAATTTAGCCAAAATTTAAATTTAATAATTAATCATAATTATGAAAATCAAACTGTGAAATTTAAAGTTAAAATATTTTTCTATTTTAATTTTAAGAATCTAAAATATACCTTATAGTTTAATTAAATATTACCAAAAGAACTGTTTAAAATGCTTAGCTTATCTTGTTACTTTTCATTTTTAAAATTCACTTTTTTAGTTAAATCTTTCAAAAAAACAAATTAAAAAATTTCATTTGAAATTTATCTATTCAAAATACTTAATTTTAAAACACTTTTATTCTTCCTTTTTTTAAATTAACCATTTTAGATTAGATTTGTTTGAGATTTTTGCATTTAACTTTCAAATTTTAAATGCTGCCATGACTTCAAAAATAAAAAATTCTTTCACAAAATACCTTTCAATTAAGCAGAAAATTGTAAAGAAAAAAAAAAAAAAAAAAAAATGCGTCATCGTTAATGTAATTTGCTGCGCATTTCAGCGGCAAAAAAACCGTCGCGACACACATTTTTTTTAATGCACAATTTAAGAGAGAAAAAAAAAAAAAAGAAATAACGTAATTAATCCGAAAATTTTTTCGTACCCAACAAAGCAGAAGCAAACAGCGCGAGTCTCGTCATCGTGCATTTTCACGCTCGCAACGAGAGAGAGAAAGAGAGAGAGAGAGAGAGAGGGAATAACAAAAAAAAAAGAATGACGCGCTCGTGAAATAAACGCGTGACAAATCGATTTTTCACCGAGCGAGGGTAAAAAAGAAAGAAAAAAAGAGTACCAGAAGGAAAATTAAAGCGGCGCGAGCATACATCTCCTCCTCCTCGTCGTCGTCGTCGTCCGTGACGCTAAAATGTTGAAAGAGACAGAGTGAAAAGTGAGAGAACAAGAGAACAAGAGAGAGAGAGAGAGAGAGAGAGAGAGAGGGAGCAAGGGAATTCGCGCACGCGCGCATTATGAGCCTCTAGGAGCCGCGTGCGGGACTAGGGACGATTTATTATGCACCTTTCGGCCGCCATTTAAATGCAAATTCCTTGATTACTCCCGGAGCGCTAATTGCTACGTGTTCTCTTCTTGCGCCCTTTCTGTCCCTCACCTTTCGACTATCTTTTTCTCTTTCTCTCTCCATCTCTCTTCCTTTTATTTTTTTAATCCTTTCGTTTAATACGCGCACACCGGTGCTCTTTTCTTCTTCCTTTTTTTCCCTCCCTTTATATATATAATTGTTGAATCTACGGAAGTGAAAATTCGAGCGTTATAACATTTAAAACGAACCGAGGAGGACCGAATATTTAATTCGCATTCGCGTAAATCGCACACACTCGACGAATTTTTCCTTTTTTTTTTTTTTTTTATTTTTGTTTTTTTTTTTTCTGTGCAAAGGCTAATCTCCGGTAGGGTTATATATGGATCCTTTGTAATCTTTTGCTTGGATCTTTAAACCCTTAGCTTTTTGTAATTGCGGTGAAAACGATTCTTTGTCTTTTTTATTTTTCATTTCGAGCTTTTGTTTAGTCAATAAATCAACTCGTTACAAAAACAAAAAAAAAAATAAAAATAAATAAATAAATAAATAAACGAACGCGAGAACATAATTGCTTATTTTTTATGTGAGACTTGATATATGGCGACTGTTAATTGATTTTTACGGAGATTGTAAACGATGTTTTAATAGTTCAAATTCAACGTAAAATATTTCCCTTCGAAATAAAAAAAAAAAAAAATTATAAGTTACAAACAAAAGCTTCTTTTCTAAATAAAATTTATAATAAAAAAGAAAACTTATTCAACTGTAAATATATAGTAACATATAAATAAAATAAAAATATTATAATAAAATTAAATAATAAAATATAATATAACAATCAAAATTTTATAATTTTAAATTTTACTTACCCAACTCGTTCGAGCGATAACAATGACGAACTGCTCGTCGCGACGGCGGGCCCTTCGCTTTCTCTCGAACTCTTCCCCCCCACTGTTCTATTACGCACCAAAATTTTCTCTTTTATTCTTACATGTTTAATAAATCTGGTAATAATAATTTACGCTTAAACACATGGCGCGCACATTGTTTATAATAATTTTTTTAATTTTTTAATAAATTTTAAATTGATTAATGTAACGATGAAACCTTTTTCTTTTTTTCATTCATTTATTTTACTTGATTTATTTTCTCACCGAATGGAAGGAAAAAGAATTTTCATTGTTTTGAAAAATTCTTTTGTGTCCCTCGACTTTGTTTACATTCTTGACCTCCGATTTAACCCGAGCTTTCTATTTTTGTTTCAACGCGAAATATTATTTCTATATTCTAAAATTTTAAATTTTCGAATTTTTCAATTATTTATTATTGTATTAATAAATTTTTGTTTATTCGAATAAATTTACGAAACAGTTTAGAAGCGTTAAATTTATGCACAAAGCAATTCTTTTAAATAAAAAGCATATTTTACTATAAATATTTCACATATACATTCACGCGCGTTTATAAACGCGATAATTATTTGCGATAGAAGATATGCTTTTTCATTCGTGCAAGAGAGCTTTAATGTCTATTAAAACACAGCTTGGCGCTTTACTTTTGTTCAAGCTTGTTTTTATGTTTATACAATATTTACAAGTTTTTTTTTTTTTTTTTTTTTTTTTATATTCAATTACAAATTTCGCAGTCACTATTGTTTTTTTTTTTTTTTTTTTTTTTTTTTATTCTCCATTTGTTATGTTGATTTTACATCCAAAAAGCTTCCTATTTATTTGTTTTAACGAACTAATATTTTCAATTATTAATACTTATTTTACTTTGTTCTAAATGTATGTATTTTAATATTGTTTCTTTCTTTTCATGTACTTGCTTTACGTATTACAACACACTGAATATAATAGTCATCACTAATAATTTTTATAGGTTTAGTTAATAACAAAACGTAAAATAGTAGATATTTATTTAATCTACTAAGAGGGAAAGTAAAAACTATTATTTTTTTTCAAACTTGATAAAAACTTATCATGTTATATGTTTTTGGTATTTATAAAATATAAGTACATTAGCAATGTTATAATGATTTTATAATGTTTATGAATATTTTTAATTGTATATATACTTTTTTTTTTTTTTTTTTAGAATTATTCTATATTATCGAATTGTCATTTAATGTCTTAAATATGTTAAAATATTCATTCAATTATTTAAGAAATTTAATTTAATATTTTTGCAGAATTAAAATTTTATATTTATTTGTGTAATTATTTATTCAATACAATTATTATTAGTCTCTTTTGGTACAAAATATTAATATATTACTAGTATGGCTAAAAACTTTTTTATTGAAAATTTTTTATTTTAAATTAGTTAATATACATTTAGAAACATGGCGTATAATTATAATTTAATATAAAATTTAACTATAAAAATATAATTATTTTTACCATTTTATTTTTAAAATGACCAGTAAAATTCTTAACAGCGTGTGTAAGCAAAATATCTTGTATTTATTACATTTTTTATTTTCCCTCTTATAAAATTGAACTTTACATTGTTCTTATTAATTTTACACGTCACTTTATTTAAAAACTTTTACAAGCTCGTTTATTTGAAATTGAAATGTTTAAGTGAATATTTTTATAAAAGTGCAATATATTAAACAATAAATATATCGATCGAAAATCAACTCATTCAAATGCTTTTTGGCAATGTTCAGAAATAGATGCGCCAACACGTTGCTTTGCTTTATCGAAAAATTTAAATTATAAAATAAAATGAAATATGCAATCTTAAATTAAACAATATATACAACAAAAATTGTATTTTGCAGACTATCAAATTGAATGGAAAGGCAAAAAGATCAAAGTCGTCCGACCCGACGTAGCTTGCACCAACGGTATTATTCACGTAATTGACGACGTGATGCTGAAGGAAAACGACATATACGTGACCGGAGGTACTGCTTCATCAATGGCTGGTATCCTCATGCCCCACATATTTACGATTTTCATTGCCAAGTGGCTACTGTAAGCAGAGAGAACCTAACCTTAATTCAACAAGAAAAATCGGTTGCTCGAGAAACCTATGCAGTTTTCGTTCGACAAATACGACGTATATATCATACACTCGACCGATCCGTCTTGACGATCAGTTTTTTGTAACGACGTTAACTTGAAAGAGTAAAACAGAAACAGAGAGAGAGAGAGAGAGAGAGAGAGGCGATAATAACTTAGATAACTATGATGGACGATATATAACCGCCTTTTTGTCGTCGTCGATATGAATCAATAACATTATGGTCGATTTTTTATGAAACTCTTGGTTATATATATATATATATATATATATATATATATATATGCCTGTGGAGAATAAAATATCGGGATTTTTTACGATTCTCCAAGTTTTAAGTGTCAAGTATGGCGAAGTTTACGCATTCCATAAAATAGGAAATGATCGTAAAAAGTCAGTTGGAAAAAAATTGCTAAATTTTACTATTGTAGATTATAAGGATCAAATATATAAGTTGTAAAATTCGAGAATCTCTCACTCCAGAAATCTAAAAAGCTAATATCAAATAACCCCTACATCTGTACATCTTTCTCTCTCTTATTCTTCACGAGAATGTTTAACCGATGGGATTTTATGACGAATGTGCCTATTATTATCAAAGCCGAAGACACGCAAGAATAAAAGGAAGAAAAAAAAAAATAATGGAGGATTCGCTGATCGCTGAAGCGGATTTAGACCTTCTATCGAGGGCCTCGAACCAGAGAATTATAGCCTATCAATTTATTGAGAATAATGATCATCACTGGATTTTGAATAAAAATGCGAATGGCGATGATCGGTTTATGAGTTAGTAAAAAAAAAAGAATGAGCGTTGATCGTACCAAATAACTAATTGTAGTTATAATTTAAATAACTTTAAAAATAAAAAAAAAAAAAAAAAATAAAAAAAAAAAAAAAAAAAATGACTATATTAATTCACGCTATTGGGGTGACTCACGTGCGCAAGATCATCGTAACGAGAAGTTCATTAAAAAATAAATATCTTTGGCTTTATTTAAAAGCTTTAATGTTTCTTTTTTCAACCGCTCAGAGTCCACAATGCATATAATTAACTATATGCTCAAATCCCAAGGAAAATTTTTCAATGCGCATATGCTGATTGTAATTACTTAAGTTCGTGCAGTAAAGGTTTTTATCGAAAAATAATATTGACCAGAATGCTTTTGTATGTTTCAACGACGAGGAAAAGTTACGGCATGACTCAGTGTTTGTATTTTCATATAATAATAATTCAATTATAACACCAGAAGTCAATTTAATACATTAATTAATTTTTAATATAACTGTAATAATGGTAATGTAATTACTACACTAAAAACTATTTATACCGAAATAAAATTTTTAAAATATTTATTGTTTGACGATGATAAATAATAATATTAGAAAAAGATAGAAATACTGAGTCCTGCCGATAGATACAATACTGTATTATAAGTACTTGCTATCAACTTATTGACGATACTGCCAGTTTGATTCGTGAGGAAGAGCTGAGATGCTCGAGTTTTGTACAATTATAACGATCAAAATGTTGAAAAACAAAGTAAACAACAAAAAAAAAAAAAAAAAAAAAAAAAAAAAAACAAAGAAAACGATGATCAAGCTGTTGTATTATGAGGCTAATTATTATTAGTCGAATTGTTTCTTCAAGTCGTAATCTCTTATACTCTATTAAGAAAGCCATAATCGAGATACATTATAATGTTGAAGTTGTACAGAAGTTTCTGCATATGGGATGTTCCGATGAATTCTCAGCACATTTTGGAGTCGAGTTTTATTTTTTTTTTTTTAAATTTATCAACTTTTAATTTACATCAAAATAAAATATCGTGCCAAGTATCAGCTCAAAATATTAATTTTTAAAAAAGTTATGCATATTTATAAAAAAAGGAGTAAAATTTTTGAACTGTTATATCTTAAATACTAATTATCGAAATGATGTAAATTTTTTTAAAAAAATTTACAACAATTTTTTATAAAAAAATTAAGTTTTTTAATCGAGGGACAAATACGATTTTTAATTTTTTTATGCCAAATTAATGCCTAATCTTTCTTCTTTAATTTATATAAACTAAAAGTTGACAAATTAAAAAAAAAAAAACTAAAACTCGACTCCCAAAATATATTAAGAATTCATTGGAACGTCCCATATATATAAATGACAAGGTATAAGACATCGTTTTCTTCATTGCCTTCGAAAAATTAAAAAAATATATTATGTTGAGATTCAAATAAAACTCTAAAATCTGCGAAGTTGAATTATAGATGTTCCCTTTTTTACGAGCTTTTATATTGACTGCCCTTTCAAGATGATGAGAAAATCGATAAAGAAAAATGCGAAATATTAAATTATTATTATCAAAATGTTTTCAAATTATTTTTTATAACATTAGATATATAATTTTTTTTTTTTTTTTTTTTAATTTAACGATTAAAAATGAATACTATTAAAGTTAAAAATTGTAAAGTATTATACGAAATTTAATAAATTTGATCTTAATAAGCAGAATATTAATAATAAAGATATTGATATAATTCAATTTACATTATGGATTAATACAATTCATTATCGATTTTCATGTTCCCTTGAGAGAAAAAATCATCTCGATTCTGTTGAATTCGATAAAAACACGTATGCGATATTTATAACGAACAAAAACAATTGTTTAATGCATGTCACATTCATATCTAAATAATGACCCAATTTGTGGTATAAAATGTAGTCGAATTTTCAGCCCGATGGTTTGAAAGTGCCGTGAACTATCGAAAACTATAAAAAAAAAAAAGTCTTTGATGAAATTTTGCAAACGCCAAAAGCGTGTGTTCGTATTTTAAAAATAGGAAACGGAAACAAGTGTGTGCGTCCAATGTTGCACGGCGCGTTCAATTATCGCAATTTCTCGTGAAATTTAAAAAAAATTAAAAGTCGATGTTACGTATTGATATCCATCTATACATATATAATATATAATATACAGAGATATATTGCCAATTGATAATAGAAAAGAAAGTACATAAGTTGGTTTGAAAATTATTAACGAGATTAAAATTTAATAAAAGATAAATACTATATTAAAAATGTATAATTTTTTCAGAAGTATATTAAGAGATTATTTATTAATGCTTACATCACTTCAAAAAATTGTTTATTTTGTTTTTACAAAGGGGCATTAACGATAATTTGAATTCATTATTATTCTAAAAGCTGTTTAAAAACATTAAAATAAAAAAATTATTTAATCTTATATCATTTGATAAATAAGTCAAAATGATAATATTTTTATTAATTAAATCATAAAACCAAAAAAGGCATAATAAAACTTATCGACATTAATTAAAGAAAAGAAAAAAGAATAAAAAAAAAAAAAAAATAGAAATACTATCAGATGATAAAACTTGTTGGGACGAATAACGAATATTATTGATTAAAAATAATTATTATTACATGTACATGTATAAAATCTAATTACCACTGTTTGTTCATTAGTCGAAGGAACTAAAAAAAAAAAAAAAAAAAAAAAAAAAAAAAAAAACGAAGAAAATAGTAGAACTCTATCTCTCTGTATAGATGTGTCTTAATGTTCAGCTTGTCGCATACAAAAATGGTTCGAGCTACATACTATTCGTTCATCTCATTCAATCGTGCGTAGATTAATCACAGTTATCATCGTTAATAATTATAATATAGATAAGTGTTGGCGATTGGTAAACGCGTGTTATGAAAAGATCTCATAAGAAGCCAAAGCAATTATCTATCAACTTTAACGTAATGAAAATCAAATTAAACATAAATTATTTCATTACCTAAAAATAAAAAGAAAATACTAAATATAAAATAAAATTCATATGTAATTATTAAAAATAAAACGACTTTTTATTCAGTTTTGCTTCGTACAGCTCTCTGCTGCAATATTGATTGTAATTTTTGTAGATAAGAAAGCAACTTTCGACACGCGTTTTCTGCTCGCTTTTTTTCAAATTCACGCCAAATGGAATAGAGAATAAATACATACAAAGAAAATAATGAAAAAAGGAATCATATGTGTAGATAAAGTTCTTTAGGAGATATACAAAAACTCATATTATCGATCAACTAAATTAGAATAATTTAATTATTTTTTGTAATGAACGTATATTTTTAAAATTTAGTAAGCCTTAAAATTCAATTTAATTTTATTTTCAATTATTGTTATTAATTATTTTCAATTTTGTATTAAGAAAGTTAAATATAACAATTTTAATGTTATAAATTGATAATGTAAATATAAAAATGATAATTTTATTATTTTAATACTCGATCGATTTTATAAATTTTTGATATCTTTTGAAAATCAGTTGTTGTATCTCGATCAAGAAAATAAAAGGAAGGAAAAGAAATTGCTTTAAAAGTAATATAAGAATGTTTTCTAATATAAAATATTAAATGATAACAAGACTCTGAAAATTAACTGCGTTTTAAATCCACCCAAAAAGTAAAGTAGATTCCGATGAATGGACTGATGAGTCTTGATGGGTATAAAGATTTATTGGAGAAGCTACTGTACACAATAAAAAAAAAAAAAAAGCATTCGCGACTCGTGTTAATTTGCTAATTTTTAAAATTTTATCAATGTTAATTTTCATTGTTCACGATGGAAATTTCATTGACGAAAATTAGCATCGACAACTCGAGTATACATCCGCGATACATTTTTATCATTGTGTATTAGATACTATCGAGGTTGTTCCAGTCAGTATTAAGCGGATACCAAATTTTTCTGTTTTACCAACATTGATTTTAATGTGTTATATTCATTTTAAATTTAATAAGAGTAATTAATTAATTGAAAAATAATTAACACGATGCAATAATAAAATCTTTTAGTAAGACTTTTTACTATATTTATTTAAAACATTATTAAAATTTTATTCTAAGTATATATATTGTAAGAGAAAGAGACAAATTATCTAAATTTAAAGAAAAATTATTTTTAACGATATAAAGATTACAAACCGGTAAAAATAATGTAGATAAAACAGAATTCTAGTATCCCCTTAAATTTTCAGAAGCCGATGCCTGCGAGTACAGTCCATAAACAAAAACAATCTCGATCCTTTTATTCAAAGGGATCGTAGATTGTCGAGGAACGTTTCAATAGCATGGATTTTTAAGTAAGTTTTGCTAACGATGCGCGCGTTTTTTGATAGAATTTTTGCGAAATTGATAAACTGTAAACGTTCGCGGATTATACATGCTGTATTATTCCCGAGCTTGTACGTACGGTTCCGATATGCTGCGTTTTTTAGATGATAGCGTATTTGTGAAATTACTTTTAAGTTTTGAGGAATCGGGAGACTTTGTCTGAATAATTTACCGACTTGTTTATAGGACCAATTTTTTTTTTTTCTTGTGTAATATCGATGCCAAATTTTCTTTAAGCTTTAATTTTGAATCTCAAAATTTGATTTTTTTATAGATGTGATAAGTAAAAATGAATAAGAACGTTTGGTTTATTTACAATTGGTAAGACAAATTCGCGCAGTTCCTTACATTTCTTTAAAGAAATTTATACGAAAGTCGATCGGTTTACGAAACTCCATCTCGACGTAACTTTTTTCATATAAACGTCCATTGGATAGTTCGTAGATCGCAGAGACATGAAATAAAAGTGCACTCCATTCCACAGCAGCACTCGGCTGCAAATGCAATTATCCCTCACGTCTTTTTTTAGCTTTAGTGTAAAGGAAAAATATATATTATTTAGATATTTCTAATGGATAAGTTTTCGCGAGTCACTATAATATTGTACTATTAAAGAATCCACTAAAAAAAAACAAAAAAAAAATAAAAAATAAAAAAAAAATAAAAATAAAAAAGAAACTCAGCTCTGAATTAAGCAAAAAAGCAAAGCTAACAATGTACCGTTTGAAAATTTTAAGAGTTATAATAAGTTTCTATTGCTCGTTGGCACTGGCAAACATTGGCACATCTTACGACGTCGAAGCGTTATTTTTTTTTTCCTTTTTCCTTCTCATTCGCGTCTCCGCGCGTTCTGAAGCTCTTTTCACGGCATTCGTGCAGAGTGTGTATACGAATGCGCGTGTTTTAACAAAAAATAAAATAAAATAAAATAAAAAAAAAAAATAAATAAACAAACAAACAAACAACTAACAAATGTTTATGTAAATACGTAGTCGTCGGACGGATTTAACCGATGGCAGTCATCGGTTACCGTCCGTTTTAAGGTTTATGTGAGATAAGGACGAGAGAAAGAGAGATTGAGTGATTAGGGAGAAAAGATTAAAAAAATGAAATAAAGTTACGCGTGAGAGCGCAGCCAGTGACTCCATAAATAGCTAAAAAGGAAGAGAAAAAAAAAAAGAAATAATGAAAAAGAGAAACACGATAAACAATGACACGCGACATTTTTCATCGCAATCATCGTAATTAATCATTAAAACTACCTGCAGTCACTAACGGTTAAGCGTAAATAGGTATATATGAATTATTATATAAATAAATGTACGAAATAGTCGTAATTAATTTTAAGGACAGATGGTATACTGACAAAAATTTTTATTTTATCGTAACACACTTTTTTGTCTTTAAACTTATGTATTAATATTTTCGACTCTTTGTTTTGTGAAATGTAAGAAACAATTTTATTTATTTCAACATTTTAAAAAATTATAAATTAATTGTATAACAAAATGTAAATCAAAAAAAATAAATAAATAAATAAATAAACAAATAAATACAAAATTAAAAAAAAATTAGAGAAATAAATAGTAATTCAAATTTATACATAGTTTTATTTCTTATTTTATACGATTAATTTAAAAAACAATTTCTACGCCAATTAAAAATTAAAAATGAAAAAATAAAATTGTTTTGAATCATAAAATTATTTAATTAGTTTACTTCATCATTGATTTAATAAAAGTGTCGATAAAATAAAATATTTTTAACGGTATACAGTCTCTTCTTAAAAATGAAAATGAATAAGAATTTAAAAATAAAAAAAAAATTTCGGACGAATCTAATGTTTAAGAGCGGTTTGATAAATTTTAAGTGTTGGATTTAATACGCGCGTACAGACAGACATTATTTAAAATAATAAACACTGACACGTACACAAATAAACCAATTTACACGCATTCGTCGAGGTTATCGACGAATAAAAATAAATATTGAAGAAAATGACTAAGTAACTATGTAGGAGAGGTTTTATCGTTTCAGAATTTTGAAGAAAAAAAAAAATAAGGAAAAATTAATTCTTCTATTATATTCACGTATCTGAGTACTTTTTGTTTATTTCAAAATCCTAACTTTACATAATCTATATTCTGTAAAGAAAAATGCAACACGAAAGAGTAAATATATATTTTTAATTTCTTAAATTAAAAATAAAAACGTTAAATTTTTCAAAATTCTGAAAGCTCGACTCTTCTAACTGATTATTTATTAGCTCTCTACATATATTATATATTATACAAATATATATATATATATATAAAAAAAAGAAAATCTAACGATTAAGCCATAGTAGAAAAATCAAATTTAAGTATCATAAAATGCTATTTCTATAAAAATAAAAGAGTTCACACTTACGTTTTATTAATTATCCATCGTGACAACACTTGTGTATTTATTGTATTGAATTTGTCGAATTTGTGCCCCTGCGTTTATTATTATACGATAATTAACGTTTTAACAAACAAAAGAAAAAAAGAAGTAAAGAAGAAAAATGTTTACTATTGTATTATTACAGTACGATATTTTTAAGTATCATAACGATATATTTTAGATAACAAGAAAAGAAATAGTAAACAAAAACGTCGCTATTAAAAATTTTTAGTTTTTAATTTAGAGAAAGATAACGAAGCGAGAAGAGTGCGTGTGTGAAAGAGCGAGAGAATAGAAAGGAATAAGCGAAAAGAGATTGTAAAATTCGTTTCCTTTTTGCTATAATACTTTACCACTTATTTTTCGGACGTGTATATATATATACACACACATAGGCGAAAAAAAGAGCTTCTGCTCGTTTTTTTTTTCCCCAAGGAGATACATTATACAAATAAATACATAAACAACACATACATGCATTAGTACACGTAACGCGGTGACAAAAAAGAAAATAAAAAAGCAAACGAGACGAGAAAGCGAGTAAAATAAAATAAAATAAGAATAAAATAAAAACAAAAAAATAAATAACAAGCATGTAAAAGAACAAATAAAATATAAAATAGGGAAAAATATCGACTTTGCGAGGCGAGCGAACGAAGTTTTAATTTACGAAGAATAATAGAATGAAAAAAATGACAAAATAAGGAGAAAAAGAAAAATATATCGACGACGAAGTTTGTAAATGTCTCTGTATTTATCTCTTTTTCGTTTTCGATCGGCGACGACAACGGCGCGAGAATAATCATCATAACGATTATTAACGAGTTTAAAATTAACAACATAAAAAGAAAAAGAAAAAAAAAAAAAAAAAAACGGGCTTCGATTCTCGCCTCGCAAAACTTTTTTCACGTTCCTCTTGCTAATACCACGTTCTGTACACTTTCGACGCTTTTGCTGTATGATTTTCCGATAAATAAAAAAAATTCTATGAAAATAAATCGGGTCGGGCGTTTTTTGTGTACTTTATTTTATTCCTATACCTTTTTTTTTTTTTTTTTTTTTTTTTTTCATGAAACTAAACTAAAATTTAAAGTATATACTGAATTACAAGTTAAATACTGTATTATTAAAATATTTAGTTTAAAAAATTATGTAAATTTTTTTATATACAATCTATGTAATATTTTATGAATAAACAAGTGCTTCATACTAAAATACATCAAGATTACTATTAAAATTCAAAAAAATTAAAAAGTGATAATATTTATTCAATATGTTCATCTGATAGTTGTAATATCTTTAGTATATTTTGTTATTGAGACTCAATGAGTAAAGGATTGTTGAAGTATGTAGATATAATATTACCTAATTTTAAATCTATAAGCATTATTATTGTTTTTAACTACAGAAATTTAAATATTTTATCTTTTTAGTTTATAATAATAATGCATATTTTTCAAGACTTTAAAACTTATCTAACGTTTAAAACGTAATATTATTTTTTAAGGACAATTATGTTGAAAACATAAAAATAATTAATATGTATACATATTAGTCTCAAATTTTAAATTCTTTTTTTCAATAAATTTTTGCTGTAAAACAAACATATTGAAATTTTTTTCGTTTTCGGATTGAAAAAAAATTAATTTTATGTCCATCAAGTTAGCCCCACCATTTTGCCTTATTTTAAAAAAAAAAAGTTGTGCTGAATTGTGCTCAACTTGTATTATAATGTGCCGTAAATAGAAAAAATTAATTTTAAAAATTTTAATTTTTACGGTTGAAATGAATTTTTAGAAAAAAATTAGCCCCGCTATTTTGTTTTTCACACAAATGAAAAACAAAATGACGGGATTAACTTAACGGGTTACCCCCATTTGCGACATTGAAAAAGTCGATTTTTTGTTAATTGCATTTTTTTGAAGTATAAGTATCTGAGAATATGACCTGGAAATTTCAAGTCGATCCGAACAAAATTGACTGAGATATGAGCGTTGAAAGAGAAGAATTAACTGAAAGAATAAACTGAAATTAAAACTTTAAACGCGTTTTTCTCGAAATGGCATTTCTAAAGTCGGTGACCAAGATTACTCAAACACTAATAAACCGATCTTCTTGAAATTTCGCAGGCTTATTTAATACATAAAAATGTAGTCTTTAATCGTTCGATTTTTTCGTTAAAATCGAACCATTAACTTTGACTGTCCGCCATTTTGTAAAAAATGAATATTTTTTTAAATCCTTCGATTAAAGACTAGTTTATACTTATATTTAACTAAATCTATCCACATTTTTTGTTTCAAATGATCCACTTCGCCGCAATGTTGGTCACCGCAAACCGTATAAATAAAAACACTATTTCATTGGCGGCCATTTGCCACTTAACAATGTAATATTTTGCAATAAAAAAATTACTGAAAGTTCTTCAAGATGTATTCTTTAAGATGATATAATAATCGTTTGAAAAAGCTTTGTAGTTTTCTTTAAAAAAATTCATGAAAAAGGCCTTTTTTGTTGAGCTACAACTGGGGGGTAACCCCTTAATGGATATATAAATTTTAGTTCCAATTACTACCGCATGAAGCGCTGCAAAATACACAACCACCTTGATAACTACGCATGCGCGTGCAGCGCCTCGTGCGGTAGATTTTGGAAGTAAACATTTTTTTTGCCCGAAAACGAGTGAAATTTCAATATTTTCGTTCAACAGCAAAAATTTATTGAAAATAAGTATATTAAAGTACAAAAAAAAAAAGTCTAAAATTTGAAACTAATGCATACATATTAATTATTTGTGTGTTTTCATTGTATAATTATACTTAAAAAATTAAAATATTACGTTTTAAACAACTTCAGTAATTTAGATAAGTTTTAAAATCTTGTAAAAAATATTATTGTCATCGTTAAACGTAAGCTCGTTTTCTTTGGCGCCGCGTCGAAGCAATATCCTTACGCCGTTTATGTGATTGCGACTCGTAGCCAGGTGCAACGCGTTGTAACCCTTTACGTCCCGATCGTTCATGTCCAGATATTCGTATAATGGCTCCACTAGAGAACTGTCGACTCGTGTGGAATAGTTGCGGAAATCGCCGATGTTTACCCATCCGCCGTACTTCATCAGTAGTAGTAGATGACTGCTTGGTCGACCTATATATCGTTTAAACATCGTTGGAAACGATCGAGTAATTTTATTGTCTTTATTTTTTTAATTAATTCCCTACCCTTCCCTCCCCCCACCCCCCGCTACACACATACAATACAACTTACCCAATTGAAAAGCCATTTCCAACGGCTGAAGACCAAAATCATTAACATCGTTAACGTCGGCTCCGTGTTTAAGCAAAAGCTCGATTATTTTGTAACTGTCGCGTTGTATCGCCAAATGCAACGGGGTATTGCCCGTTTCGCCATCCCGATAATTCGTCTTGACGGATTCTTTCAATAAAAAACTCACCGTCTTTTCGTTCTGATCGCGCACCGCGTTTAAAAGGTAACGCGAACGATGCAAAATTTTTACGACTCGACGATCTATAACGTCGTTCCCCATGTTTTTTTTTTTTTTTTTAAGGGATTTTAAAAATGATTATAGCGGAGTTTTTTTTTTTAACTGAAAAAAATAAATGAATAGAAAAACATCTTTCTAATATAATTCGATAAATTGAATATTTTTAATAGCGAACAATATTGTTGACGATCACAATACGTGAAAATCGTCAGCATAAACATTGATAAACTTGACATAATTATTTGTTATGACTATATCACTTGCTTCAAAACTTTTATTTAATATTTTTACTTTTAATACTAAAATTCAATATTAATTAATTGTTTTAAAAGAAAATATTAAACGTTGAAAAGTTTTAGATTCTAAGTAAGATAATGAAAATAATTATTACGTGATAACATACGTATACTTACATTAACTTATTTCATGAAAAGACTGAGAGAAACTGCGACAAAAAAGTAAACGTAAAATCGTCCAAATAAAAATGACAATCGTCAATGTTCTTACGTAACTCCATATTCAACATTTAAGATGTTATTTTACTATGACACACAACAATAACACTATCTTTAACACTTACTGGTACTTTGCGGTATCCATCTTAGTAATTTGTCAAAACTTTTAACGGATAGAAACTATTTCTAGGAATAAATTTGACCGATACGTGTTTACTTGAAATTTGTAAATTTGAACGACTTGAATAACGGTATTATTAAAGCGTATAAATTGTATTTTATTTATTTATAAGCTTGTTAATTTATCAATGATAATTATGTATAGGTTTATCATTTATTCATGTACAGGTATACATTTATTCATTAATAATTTATAATTTGTAATATAATGAAGAGAGACGTTTGTGATGTTATTTATTTATTTTTGTTACAGTAAATACAATTTAAAATCTAATAAAATTTTTTTTCTTCATATTAACGCTTTTAAAATGCATTATGTGGTTGAAATTTTCATTTTATTTTAATTATTTACTTGATGAAACAATTTGTATCATTAGCCTTAATAGTCATAAAAAGTTTAAAAATACTCCTTTATACATTAAATTACTTATTATCACAGTAATATGTGTATTACTAGATTATTAAAAACCTTAAAACCTAAATTACATTAAAAAAAAACATTATACATTATACATAAAAAATAATTTACGTTTTTCAGGGTTAAACGTCGTCATAATAATTTACTTGATAAAAACAATCAAACGTATCTCACGCTTTAAATATTTCCTTACCTTTCGTTTATCAATTCGAACGAACGTTTATTTAAAAACATTTAAAACCGTCGCGGACATTATTTCTTCGGCTTTACATCATCGTAACGCGCGAGTCGCAAGCGTCAAAATTTTTTATCCAAAGTAACATCGTTATCAATAATCGTTTTATCGTCATACGCGAGATTATCCTTGCAGTTTGCGTCCGTCTCGAAATCGCTCGCCGGCGATGTGTTCGGCGACGATACTTCATTTTTCCAAATCCTCGTCCTCGTCGCCCTTGTCACGTTTCTCATCGTAAATGTGTTCGCAATCGTTAGAATCGATTTTCACGTTGGTTTTCACACCTAGATTATTCATTACGTTCTCGTTTTTATAGTTTAAATTGTTATAAATCTCACGATTCGCGTTAACGGTATTACTTTGAATATTATAAAGTATGACGTCGATGCAGATAATCGCCATTTTAAGATTTCTTATTTAAAAATTCATTTTTTTTTTTTTTTTTTTTTTTTTTTTTTTTTTTTTTTTTTTTTTTCTTTTCGACTCTCGGCTCCGCGTCGAGTTTTTTTTATCGATCCACGACGTAAAATAACTCGATGATTGTGAGACGTTAATTTCTTCCATTTTGTGATTGCGTTGTCGCATGTGAAATTGCATGTGTTATTTTGTTTTGAATCATCTCCCGTAGTAATAACATGTAGTTTTCGTTGTCGATTTCGCACGACTATAAACTCAGGTAATTCACAAAATGTTTCGGGCGCCGTTGACATTTTAACAAATTGTTCGAAAATACTTTATTTTATTATTTTTCCTTTCGGTTTTCCTTGTCGTTAAATTCGCCGATTTTAAGATCTTCGATGGTAATTACGGTATTCTTTTCGCGAACGATTCTGTCGTCGATTCAGCATTTTTATCTCCGGTGGTATCGACGTTTTTTTTTTTTTTTTTTTTTTTGCTATTCTTTTAAATTCCGATTTAGAGGTTGACAAAAATTTACGATTAATTGATTATCCATTGTGAGATATTCCATGTTGTTATTCATTGCTCGAATGATTTTCGTTTGAATCAACAATCTGAAGTAAATTTAAAAAAGCAGAAAATTTGTTTCAACTAAATGTTAAAATTGAAAAAAAAAAAAAAAAAAAAAAAAAGAAAATTTCGTAGATTTATGGAAACACATTTTTTAATGATTTTATAACATTAATGTTTAAAATCATTATCAAATTTTGTTTAATTCACTAACGATGAAATGATAAAAGTGAGGAAGAATCTTGATTAATTTGTTTTTATTCGTCAATTTGGAAACGAATATACCTTAATGTTGATAAATTTAGTTTAAATTTGATGAGTTATAGTAATTCTTGGAATCATTCTAAAAGCTTATGTACGGTTCCAAAAATACGTTATGGAATATTCCGTTTACTTTTCGTTCGGTACATTATATTGTGAAAATAATTATAATTGATCGATAATATATAAAAAAAAAAAAAAAAAAAAATTATATAACGTTTGAATTATTTTATATCTAAAAAAGTTGACTTTTAATATATTTATTTTAAATATTTCAATGTTTTTTCTTACTTAAAATATTTAAAATTAAATTCCTATATATTTTGTTGTTTGACTGTGAAAATTTTCCATCAAGATTTAAATATTAAACATTATACATTAAATAATGTTTGAAAAAACTCATTGATTGATGAAAGGAAATATCATTACGAAAAATAAAGCAGCGTCAATATTTTAATCAACATTTAATATCTTTAATAAAATATTATAAAAATACATGTCAAATCTACTTTCTAACGGTACATTATATAAATATAATTTTCTTTACATTAATTAATTTTTTTTTTTTTTTTTTTTTTTTTTTCTTTTTTTTTTTATTGATTAACATTAGATAATACGTTGACGTAGGTTACAAGTACAATGTGAAACATGCTTATAACATACCGATTATTTAAAATATTTCAAAAAATTTTTACATCATAAATAAACCATAATCTGCAGAAATAAAATATTTTCGATAATAGTATTAATCGCGTTTACAAACTAAAGTTCATCAAAACCGTTATAATATCTTTTTCTTCATCGTCGGCGATTATTTTCAATATGTCAGCGTCGACGTTGTTGCACTCGTCGTTGTAAAACGTCGGCGAGCAGCGATTAGAATCGACGCTGTAACTCGACGAATCGTCGTCCGTTTCTTTGTCGATAATTTCACAAAAACTCGTTGGCGTATTATCGTTGATTGATAAAATCTTCGGTTTCAATAAATTCGTAATAATCGACGTATCCTTTCTTTCCTTTGAACAATTATTACGTCTTCTTCTTCTTCTTCTTCCAGTTTCGCCGGTGTGTTTTCTCATGTGAAGCGCGATCGATTGTCGGCGATTAAACGCGCGATCGCATTCGGGACAATAGTAAAATTTTTCAATCTCGTGAGTTTTAGCGTGCACTATTAATTGATCTTCGTCGGTGAAGCATTTCGTGCACGATGAACAAGGAAACTTTTGTATTTTCGATGTGATTTTGCTCGTCGTACTTCTTGTGAAATATTTTGACATGTTGGATGAAATTATATTATCCCGAAAATTTTATTCCTCGTTAATAAAGTTCTTTATTAAATTTTAAAAAAATTTTACGTTTAGAGGTAAAGTTACGATGACGATTTGACGAATAAGAATTTTCACTCAAATTTTGTATGTGATTAAATTACTAATTGCATCGATGTCAAATAATATTTCGATTATACTTTGAAGATAGATTTTCAATTCCAAGAATAATTACTTATTACAGACACAAATACTTAGCTTATGATGGTGTGCTAACTTTTTGTTTATTAAAATTATTTAAGTAGTATTATTAATGTCTCGTTACATTTTTAATCCTATACATAATTATTATTATTATTATTATTATTATTATTTTTTTTTTTTTTTTAATCGATTTAAACAATTTAATTATTTTATTGTAACAATGATTTTTTTTTTTTTTTTTTATTAATTTAGTAAAATTTTATATATAAATTGAATTATTGTGTAATGATAATAAGAATTATTTTCCATTCCGAATTAACACATTACTGTCTATAAATTATATTTTACATTTAAAGTTTATATATGATTCTGTGAAATGTGAGAACAAAAAAAACAAACGGTGGAATAAAAGTATGCGACAACAGCTGGTGCCAAACGCATTAAACTTATTAATAAATCTATTGTTGGTAGAGATAGAAAATTTCAGTGTTACACAATGGTAATATACCGATTGCGAATAAAGTAGTTTTCATTATGTTCGATGAAGAAAATACACACACGCGCATATGGGACGTTTCAATGAATTATTGTATCTTAGTACATTTTGGAGTCGTTTTTTTTTTTTTTTTTGAAAATTTATATACTTTAAATACTAATAATCGAAATCACATAATTTTTTTTTTTTTTTTTTAATTACATCTATAATATTGAACTTTTAAAAAATATATAATCTGACGCAAAGTTTTTTTATAAAAGAAAATTTCAACATTTTTTTATAAACAATAAAATTAGATTTTTTAATCGAAGGGCGCATACGATTTTTGATTTTTTATGCCAAAATAAAGCTCAATATCTCTTCTTTAATTGTACAGTTGTAAAAAAATAAAAAAAAGAAAAATTATAACCATTTAAAGTTGAAGTCCTCAGCTTCCCGCCGCACCGCGCCGCACTTAGCCTTATGATGTACGAGTACGTGTGCGCTGCATAATACGGCGGTTGCTTAAGGAGCGCTTTGTTTTATTTCTTCTAGCTTTATTCCTACATCAGAACACTTGTTTTGCTCGATTTTTTATTTCAAAATAAAGCTTAGTATGTCCTCTTTAATTACGTGAAAATTTATTCCTGGACACTATAAAAAAAAAAAAAAAAAAAAAAATTAGTCCAATTTAAATTTACTGCCTAGTATTGCCCGATACACACAGCTTGCGCTTTATATAAGTGCTCCATCAATAAGTAAATAAAGTTTTTTTTATCGTAAAACACATTCGATTTTTCTTTCTTTTTTTTTTTTTTTTTTTTTTTTTTTTATATCAAATAGAGCTTAATATGTTCCCTTTAATTCGATAAAAGAAAATTTTTGTACATTTTAATAGAAAAGAAATTAGAGTCATTTGAAGTTAATGTTCAGTTAGTGCGACAAAAAGCACCGAACGACGATTTCAAGCAGCTCTAATTTATTTTTCTATCAAAGTGTCCAGGAATTGTTTTTCACAAAGAGGAGATACTAAGTTTTATCTTGACATAGAAAAATCGAAAATCGTATGCACCCTTCGATTAAAAAACCTAATTTGTTTATAAAAAATTTGTTGTAATTTTTTTGTATAAAAAACTTTGAGTCAAATTATACATAAGTTCAATATTATTGCCGTAATTGAAAAAAAAAAAAAAAAAAAAAATTATATGATTTCGATTATTAATATTAAAGATATGTATAACGGTTTAAACATTTAATTCCCTTTTTTTTTTGAATGCCATAACTTTTTTAAAAATTAATATTTTGAGCCGATACTTGGCATGAAATCTTATATTAATATATATTAAAAGTTTACAAATTTAAAAAAAAAAAAAAAAAAAAAAAAAAAAGAAAACTTGACTCCGAAATGTACTAAAAATTCATTGAAACATCCCATATATACACACCAAATTGATTATACATATAGAGATGAATTTACGTATCGACATTATAGGTTTGTAATATGTAGAAACAAACGCGTCGTACAAGTATATGATATGTAAAAAAACTATGCATAAATATTGATAACCGAATTTGACCAAACTGATCTAATGCTAATGCTAGTTAACAGTGGTCAAATAAGATTTACAAATGTGATGCTAAATATTTGAAAAATAAAAATAAAAAAAAAAAAAAGAAAAATATTTATCTTGCCTTTTATTTAAGAAACTATTAAACTTCTTTTTAATTCAATAATACAATGTGCATGTGAATAGATTTTTTGATTACTTGTATGAGCAATTGCATTAATTGACAAATATAAATATACTTTTAGTTGAAAATCATTTCAGCTTAAACTAAAAACTAAAAGAAAAGGAATAATACTGACGTCAGACGTTTAAAAAAAATATACTAAATACAAATTAGTTTTACAATATTTTATACAAATCTTATTATTTTTTTATCGTTATCTAATCTATTTTATTTATCGAAGAACTTCACAATGGCTCTTGGCTCCTCCGTTTCCCCAATCTCTTTCCTCCCTGATAACGGCCGGTCATTTTGATTCAAGGTACGAGTGAACGAGACAGAGTCACACAGCAGACTCACGATTTTGTTCAGTTGGTAGGACTGTCCGTAATTACTATGCCAAACATGAGTGCGGTCTGTCAATTAGTTTGTTTACGACAGCTGTTGAAATCAGTCGACCTCAGTGGTAGTCTGCGAATGTTACAATGGAAAAAAATATTGAACAAAGAGTTTGTCTCAAATTTTGTGTTTTGAACGAAATTTCGTGTGCTGACTCGTTGCGAATGCTGGAAAAGGCTTATGGAGACTCTGTTTTATCGAAAACCCAAGTATACGAATGGTACAAAGCCTTTAAAAACGGTCGGGAGATCGTCGAAGATTTGCCTCGTTCAGGACGACCGTCGACCTCTTCAACCAACGATAACGTCGAAAAAATCAAGGAAATTGTGCTCGAAAATTGTCATGCCAGTGTTAGAGAGATAGCTCGTGATCTCAACATCTCTCGTGAAACCGCTCGTTTGATTTTAGTGAACCAATTAGGCATGCAGCGCGTCGCCGCTCGCAAGTCAACGGGAGAAAAAGCGCCGCGCAAACACAGCTCGCCACCAAAGCCGCTCGTAAGAGTGCACCGGCTACCGGAGGAGTGAAGAAGCCTCATCGTTACAGGCCCGGAACCGTCGCTCTTCGTGAAATCCGTCGTTACCAAAAGAGCACCGAACTTTTAATTCGCAAGTTGCCATTCCAACGGCTCGTTCGCGAGATCGCTCAGGATTTCAAGACGGATTTGCGTTTCCAGAGCTCGACCGTTATGGCGCTTACCTCGTCGGTCTCTTCGAAGACACGAACTTGTGCGCCATTCACGCCAAGCGGATTACCATCATGCCTAAGGACGTCTAGTTGGCTAGAAGGATTCGCGGAGAGCGTGCTTAAATTAATTTGTTTTGTTTTTTCTTAAACAAATCGGCCCTTTTTAGGGCCACTACATAATTTAAAACGTTCGAATGACTAAACATTTTTTACAAATACATAGATATATATTTTTATTATCATCTATCAGTTTTTTTACGATAAATAATGTTTTTATTCATTTTTGTTATCTAAATTATTTTCAAACTACAAGTATTTCAAAAAATTATTTATTTTATATAATATATATTATATTTTTAAAATTATATTTGTTAGCAATAACTTAAATATACTTTGTACCATAAAGTTCAAATTATTACTATCATTTAAATTCGTAATAAATTTTGAATTAAGTTTTTAATTATTTTATATATAAAATCAATTCAACGAGCACATTTTTTCATTACGATTAGTTACAATTTTTTTTTCTCACGTTCATTAATTAAAAAGATTTTTGAAAATGTATAAAATGTTAGGTAAATGAATAAAAAAAATTAATGAAAAAGTTATTAAAAATTAATATAATACAGTTAATAATTAAATTCTTATTGTCTAAAAGAGAACATTTTTATTTTGTAACTGTACTATGACGTAAATATTAACAACTGAGAGTATCATCTCATGTATATACGTATTTCGAGAACGCATTTTCTCATAAATCTATTAACAAAAAAAAACAAGGAAATATTTAATCATTTTAGAAAAACAACTGCTATCAACACATACACTGAATATATATATATATAGATTGTAGAAATTTTGAAGACTAATTCGTTAAATATCTTAGAGACAAACATTCTTATCCAGTAATCCTTTCCTACTTTAGACTTTAATCCATACCCTGTTAAGTTGAAAATTTCTACCTGAAATTCGCCCTGGATTACTTAAGAAT
Source organism: Chalcis sispes (assembly GCA_949987625.1). NCBI lineage: Eukaryota > Metazoa > Arthropoda > Insecta > Hymenoptera > Chalcididae > Chalcis > Chalcis sispes. The sequence goes on along the minus strand of OX465096.1, from coordinate 57,814,977 downwards.
ACAAATGTTTTATGCTTTCATTTACAGCTTTATAAAACGAAAGTCTTAGAATTTACACATCTGTTCTTAAATACTAAACAAGGATAAATTTAAATTAAATGTCGTATTGTAACGTAAAATATTAAGGTGAGGTATAACCCCGAATATAATGAATTCGTGGTTTAAAAGGGACAGATTATAATAGCAAGTAGAGGTTATGTAGAAAGAGAAAGAGAGAGAGAGAGAGAGGTGAACAAAACGGTATATGTATGTTTATGCTGTCGTGTAAATATTAATTTTTGAAATTCTAATTTAACATGCTAGAGATGTTTATTCAAAATATTTAAAACGAATTTTTTTTTTTTCATTATTAGAAAATATTTAAATTGTCATAAAATATAAATTACAAGTTTTATTACATATTGATTATGAAATTAAGTTGTATTAAATAAACAACTTTAAAGATATATTCTTACGTTAATAAAATATTGTTGGCCCTGAAAAGGGCCGATTGTGTATTGATAAATAAATTATTAAATTTAGGATGATTTTTCGGTTTTTTTTGGTAAAAGTACAGCCTGAATGTTAGGCAAAACTCCACCCTGTGCGATGGTTACTCCAGAAAGAAGCTTGTTCAATTCCTCGTCGTTACGAATGGCCAATTGGAGATGACGCGGGATTATCCTTGTCTTCTTGTTGTCGCGAGCGGCGTTGCCGGCCAACTCGAGAACTTCAGCGGCCAAGTACTCCATGACGGCTGCGAGGTAGACCGGAGCACCGGCACCGACGCGCTCCGCGTAGTTTCCTTTACGAAGAAGTCGATGGATACGTCCAACGGGGAATTGAAGTCCGGCACGATTCGAGCGAGTCTTTGACTTTCCTTTGACTTTGCCACCACCTTTGCCACGTCCAGACATGTTTAATAAAACTTGGTAATAACTTTCTCGACAAACGATACAATTACGACTGATGTCTGGCGTTTTCAGCTCCCCTCATTATATAGCTTTCGACGCGTAAACACCGCACCAATCGTAGATGAGCGTCAGCTGCATCGTTGCCATGGAGAGAAGCGCGAACGCTGATTGGCGCGGGACAACTGCCGCTCACCGCTTACGCAACAACGCAAAATCCCTCTTCGATATCACTATTCCACTTTCGTTCGTATAGTGTTTATATGTCATCGTGCCACCCAAAGCAAGCAGTAAAGCGGTTAAGAATACGAGGTCTGGCTATTAACCCTCAAGAGGAGCACTGGGTTACGCTAACCCAGGGTAGAAATACATCTGTTCATCCCTAGTAAATGGTTGTATAGGGGGACTTGGTTTTGTGTGGGGATTTAACTTTGTTATCCCCACTACCAATCCCCACTTGGACCCTTTCTAAGTATGAATACTAACCGAACTGTAAGCAGACAAACTTAGTCTATGGGTATCCCTCACCCAGCACTCCAGTAGTGTCATATTGCATAGTGCTCGTGAAAAATTTAGTGAACTGAATTAAGTGTTTTATTTGAACTTTACCAGTCTTATATCTTCAAGTTAATACATATTAGTAAGTTTATATTATTATAACATAAAAATAAGCTTTACTAAATAGTTTGATCATTGTGTTTTAGTTTCTCACTGCTCCGTTCTGGTGCTCAAGTTGAAAAATTATCTATTAGTCTAGACGCATCTCTCTTCATTTTTTTAAGTAAATCATTACTATTGAATTATTTAATATTATTTATATAAATATATGATTTTTCAATATTTACTTCGACGCTCCTTTTTTTTCAAATTTAGTAAAAAAAAATGGCGTCGCGTCGTATACGCCGAGGGTCCGAAGTTGAGTCCTTGTATGAGGAACCTGAGGAGTTTGACGACAAGCCGAGTGAAAGTGAGACTGAAGATTGTGTTGAGCAGCAAATCGATGAGTCGGATAAAGAAGGAAGTGAAGAAGACGATGTCGAGACTACTGTCGAATCTGAATCATCAGATAGTGAAGACAACCAACCGGGTACGTCAACCGGCAAAAGAAAGCGAGGTCGACCTAGCCACCTGCGAGGTAAAAATGATTATAAATGGAGCTCTAATATACCTGAGAGTCGACGGGAACGATCAAAGCCTCAATATACTCCAACTCCAAAAGGGCGTGGCACAAATGTGAAAAATCCCTTGGAAGCGTGGAGTCTCTTTTTCGATGAAGAAATTTTAGGAATTATTTTAGAACATACTAATGCTGAAATAAATCGAAAAATTGAAAATTTAAGTGAAAATCAGCATGAAGTGAAGTCGCACCATAAACAGGTAGACTTAGTTGAGCTCAAAGCGGTCATAGGATTGTTATATTTTGCTGGGGTACAGAAACTAAACAGAACGAGCGTTGAAGATTTATGGTCGCCTTATGGCATGTCATTGTTTAGAATAACGATGTCGGTAAAACGTTTTCAATTTTTGATTTTATGCATAAGATTTGACGATAAGAACACACGCCGTGAAAGGAAAGAAGTCGATCCATTTGCTAATATTCGCGATATTTGGGAAAAATTTATAAATAATTGTACAAATAATTATGAACCACATTCCAACTGTACGATAGATGAACAATTACTTTCTTTTCGTGGTCGATGTCGTTTCAGAATGTATTTACCAAATAAACCAGATAAATATGGTCTGAAAATTGTGGCTTTAAATGATTCTGTGACACATTATTTATATAATGCTAAACCATATTGTGGTAAAATAATCGATAAAGATTCTTCTGAGTCAATTCCATCGTATTATGTAAGAACATTAGCAGAGCCGATATATAATACACGTAGAAATATCACATGTGATGGGTGGTTTACATCTATTCCTTTATGCGAAAAAATGTTAAATGAATATAATTTAACAATGGTCGGGACAATTCACAAGAATAAACGAGAAATTCCTAAGTCATTCAAAAAAGTAAAATCTAAAAATGACAAGATTCGATTTGGTTACAACGATAAGAAAATTCTTGTATCATTTAATCCCAAAGGGAAAAAAATTGTTTTATTGTTATCCACATACCATAATAAAGCACAAATAAATAATGAAACTCAAAAACCAGAAATCGTGATGTTTTACGACAAAACGAAAGGAGGTACAGACAGCTTTGACAAAAAATGTCATGATTTTACGACAGCAAGGAGAACACTCAGGTGGCCAATGAGGTTTTTTTACGGAATGCTTGATCAGGCAGGCGTAAATTCATTTATAATTTATAATTTAATTAGCAGTAATGCAGTGATGCATCGGAAACAATATTTATTGGATTTATTCCTATCCTTAATCAGGCCATTCTTGATAAATAGACTGAATTTACCTACTCTACAAACAAACTTACGTTCGCAAATCGAATCTTTTCTTGAGTATAAAGATTTACCAGAAACAGAGGATCCTCGTAATCTACTGGCAGAAAATAAAATGGCTAAACAAAAACGATGTGGATACTGCCCATCGTCTTTAGATAGGAAAACATTCTATAAATGTTTAAAGTGTGATCAGCCCATGTGTAGAGAGCATGTTGCAAAAATTTGTATAGAGTGTAGTGTACAATCATCTAACTAAGTTTTATTAATTGTTGTTATTGATTTATTATTATTTTTATATGAGCATAAATTAATATTAAAAAAAAAAATAAAAAAAATCATTCTGTTTAAATTCTTCAACTTTATCTCTTTAAATAAATATAATTTTTTAAAGTACGTAGAACAACTTCAAATTATTTTTAAAGAACGTGCAATTACCTTTAAAATGCTGTTTCAACTCCGGAAACAGTGACCAAAATCAACCAAATTGTGCGTGCAGATCGTAGAATGAGCATCCGGATGATTGCCGAGGCTGTAAACGCCGATAAAGAAACGGTTAGTCAAATTTTACACGAGGAATTACACATGACAAAAGTCTGTGGAAAGTTGGTGCCAAAAAACCTGACTCCTGACCAAAAGCTCTTGCGTCAACAGGTCTGCTCAGATTTCCTTGAAAGGTTAAAAAAAGATTCCGGACTGATGAAAAACATTATTACTTGCGACGAAACGTGGATTTTTCAATACGATGAATCGCCCAGAAACAAAAAAGCAAAAATGTCCAAATCAAAATTCAAGGCAATGTTGATCGTTTTTTTCAACATTAACGATATCGTGATGACTGAATGGGTTCCAGAGGATCAGACTGTCAACCAGACTTACTATTTGTCAGTTTTGGCAACACTGAGAGAACGAGTTCGTGATAAACGACCCGAGTTGTGGAAGAACAACTCGTGGATTTTGCACCAGGACAACGCACCTGCCCATAACACGCTATCTGTGAAGCAGTATTTGGCCGGTAAGCGCACTCCAGTGCTCGAACACGCGCCGTACTCGCCAGATTTGGCACCGTGCAACTTTTTTTTTGTTTCCGAAGATAAAATCTGCTATGAAAGGGACCCGATTTGAGTCGATGGAAGCGGTAAAGCAAAAAACGGCAGAGCTCCTAAAGGCCCTCACCAAAGAAGACTTCCAGCACTGCTTCGATCAATGGAAAAAACGTATGGAAAGGTGTGTGGCGAGGGAAGGGGAGTATATTGAAGAGGAGCATTCAAATGTAGAATAATTTTTATAATAAAATCCTTTTTCGTAACCAGTCTCGTTATTTAATAGCCAGACCTCGTATTACGAAGGGAGAGAAGAAAAATCGCAAGAAGAAGAGGAAGGAAAGTTACGCAATTTACATCTACAAAGTCTTGAAACAAGTACATCCCGACACCGGTATCTCGAGCAAAGCCATGAACAGCTTCGTCAACGACTTATTCGAGCGCATCGCCGCCGAGGCGTCGCGTCTCGCTCATTATAACAAGAGATCGACCATAACCTCTCGGGAGATTCAGACGGCTGTGAGGCTTTTGCTTCTCGGTGAGTTGGCAAAACACGCCGTGAGCGAAGGCATCAAGGCCGTTACAAAGTACACCAGCTCCAAGTAAATTTCATGATTTTCGATTAATTTTATTAATCGGCCCTTTTCAGAGCCAATATTTTTTTTATTAAACGTTGGAAAAGTTATTCTACATTCAAAATAATTGATTATATCATTTAAATTAATAATATGTAATATTAACATATGATTTTATAAAATCAATGTGTATAATTTTATATTATAGATTTATAATTAAAATTATTTTATAAAAATTATCTTTGCAAGAGTAAAAGAATTTTTATATCCTTAATTATGGGAATTTTTAATACCTAAAAATATAAATTGACATACACCAATAACAACTTTAAATAGTTAAGTTCTATATAGTTATTAAAATTTTATTTTAAAATTTAAGAAAAGAGAAATATTTTGAAATCGCTTATTAATAATCAAAGGGTACAATACAAATTATAAATTAAAATTTTTCCATAAATTTTTTATATTCATAAAATTCATTATCGGATTCCGTATCTTTGCTCCAGTCAAACTGATTGCTTGTTACTTTGATGCTGAAAAATATGAAAGTAATGATGTGTTAAGGTTTGACAAACAATTTTTAACTATTTATTTATTTTATGTTATTTTGTTTATTCTATTATTTTGTTAGATAAACGAACGATTCTACTTTTTTAATAGGAGTTTTATTAAAAATAAGTTCAAAATTAATTAAAACCAATTATTGACAAAGTATATGAAATAATATACGAAAAAAATAAATAAATAAAAAATAAAAAAAAAAAAAAACAAATTTTAATTTATTATAATTTGAATAAATTTTCACAACTCGACAAGTAATTCTTAAAAATTAAATAAAATAATGTTCATAATCATTTCGACTTACGTTTTATCAAAGGCGTTGGATTCTATCGCCCCTTGAAAATTAATCAAAGCGACGCCCACGTAAAGGCGCCATATGAAAAAAACTATTTCGAGACAAAAAAATATCACCAGTATAAAGCCCAGCAATGTAAGACCGAAGACTTTGCAGTATTTAACGCACTTCGATGATTTCGGTGCAGGTGGCGATGATAAATTTTCGATTTTTGATAATTCGTCGAGACCGTTGATCGTGCAGACTTCGATGGGTTTTTTATGCTTCTCGCCCATGAAACTCACCATTTTTGTCGTTATGATTTTTATACGTTAGATAAAAACGATTTTTATCTGTAACGAAAAAAAAAAAAAAAAAAAACAGAAAAATTCAATATGGTTATTTTTTTAGGATACGTTTTTTTTTTTCTCGATAATTTATTTTATAAATTTAAATGTAACTAAAAACAGCATTTAATATATAAATCTATTGGTATTTTAAAAGATAATACTTTATAATAATAAATATAAAAATTAATTTTGCTAACAATAAACATTAAACTCAACAAGTTGATCCAATTTTTTTCTTTTTTTCCTAAAAAAAAGTCAATCCCTTTTAAAATTTCATCGTCGCAATTGAACCGATTAAGAACTTACGCTTAAAAAATTTTACGCAAACGATGGAAGCGTGCGCTCGCGATCTAATGCAACGATCGACGCTACGACGACGTTATAAATGTCGAAGCGCATATATTCTTGTTCGCCGCTTCTCGTTGCCAACCTTATCGACGTTCTAACGTCGGGTATTATATTCGCGTGATAAAAAAAAAAAAAAAAAAAAAAAAAAAAAAAAAAAAAAAAAAAAAGAAAGAAAATAAAAAAAGACGGCGGTGTACATACCGACGTTATAACGTTAAACATTACACTCGGTACGGTATTCGAGCTGTAAACAACGACTTCCGTAGCGCGTCGTGTTTTTGTTACCTCACGCTGCAACTACTCGCTGGGGTGTGTAAATACGACTCGTTTTACTCTCGGCCGCGTAACCAAAGATTCGTTTCGTCAAAAAGAACTCTAGCTATTTCAGATTGTGAAATTATTGAAAAATGCTTTAAAAACGAATAATGGATTGTTGTTAGTTTTTTTATATTTTATTTTTATTCTTAATTTTTATAACCTTAATAATGACCTATATGCGTTTAACGATAAATTTTTTACTTACGATTATTTTTTTTAAGCGCGCAATAAAAGATGGTTATATTTTCAAAATAAATTATCGGTAAATTTTCAAAAACATAAATAGAAAATATATTCACCCCGTATTGTTCACTTTGTAGAAGCAGGAAAAAAAAAAAAAGACTCGAAAGATAGAACAAAAGCGAGAGTGTAACAGCAACAACGACGGCAGCGGCGGCGGCGGCGGCGTCCTTTTCGATCTCTTCGAACCGACGCTCGAAACTGTAATGCTAGGGCTTGTCAGTGTCGGCACGAGGGAGATGAAGAGAATCACCGAAAAATCTTCTATCCGACCACGGGGTTGCGTTGTGTTGGTTTCCTTCGAATGTGCGCGCGAGCGCGAGAGGAAGGGGGATTCGTATTGCGAAGAATGGAAAACGGCGCTTCCTCCGCATGGGATACGAGAAAGCGACAACGTTTACCATTATTTTCTCGCTCTTGTAATAAAAGTGACCGATGTTAGCTTTTCCAGGTATAGGTTATATATATATATATACATATATTCTTGAATCATTTTCGTTGAAAAGTGCGCTTTGTAAATCTTCTTTTCGCTCCCTCGTCCTCGCGACTTTTGTCAACTTTATGTTAAATTAATATCGATGCACATCGAAAGGATAAATGTTTACCTTGAAACTGTATGTCATCATTTCTATATAATAAAATTATAAAAAATCATAAAAAATTAAATAAAATTTAATTTTTTTTAACGAAATTAATGCAAAATATTAATAAATTTTATAAAAATGATATAAAAAATTTGAAGAAAAAAAACGCATATTTAATGTTCATTTGACACGTTTTTCACGTTTCGATGTGCATTCCGAGCTCGCGGTCGCGCGATCTTGACGCTGTTGCGCGTTTTCCTTAATAACGTTTTATTTTAATCATATAGTCATTCAATCGATATCAAATTTTGTCAATTACAAATTATTCAAGGAACATATGCTTTATTTGAAGTTTTTTATAGCTTGAATTTTCGATGCCTGGTCTCGTTGAAATAAAAAAAAAAAAATAATAATAATAATAATAATAATAATAAAATAAATGAACATAATTAACGACTGTTAAATACTTGTGATTAATTATTAGATAGAAAACTAATTAAAACTTTGTCAAACTTTGTCAAAAAACTGTCCACGATATTTTATCAAGTATAAAAAATTTACATTTTCATAAGCTTTAATAACATCAGTTATCTTAGTTAAATGAAAATGTTTAACGCGTTGAAAACCACTTGATGATCGTTGATTTTACGAAGCGATATAATTATAATTTAGTACAAAATCAATTGTTATATAAATCACGTATCGCCTTTACTTCGATCTAAATTATATACTTTACATAAATTTAATGAAATTTTTAAAACTGTATAAAAGATATAATTTAAAAAAATTACAAACTAATCGTATAAATACCGTATGAATAATAATATTGCAAATTTATTTAAATATTAATAAAAATCATAGTTTTTTTTTTTTTTTTTTTTTTTTTTTGCAAAGATACAATGTTATAAAATACAAGAAATTAAATTATTAATTTGAAAAACATAAGCTCATTTATTATATATATATATATATATATCTATAATATAAATATTTCGTGCAAATCAAATAAATATCCAACAATAATATCAAGGCTTTGAAATTTAAAGGATATAAAAACCGATGGAAATTAACGATTGTTATATTCGGCGTCGAGTTGGCCGTTTCGACCGCCGAGAATGTCGAAGGAGGTGAGTACAATCGATCATTCTGATTAATGCCTAGATAATGTATTCGTACGTAACTTAACTATTTAAACAAAATTTTTCGTATCTTTATATATAAAAATTCGATTGCAGTGAGCATAACTATTGAAATATAATAATTATATTAATATATAAATATATTAATTATCGTTTCTTATTATTTCAGAAAATCGTGTAGTTGATTCGAGAACTTCCAAGTGTAAACCAAGCAATCAAACGGTATTTTTTTTTTTATCATCGCCGTAAAGTGTGTAATCGTAAGTTAGAAAAAAAGATTTTTTCTATTTATAATAAACGATGACTACTTTGATAAATTTTTGATAACTTCTGTAAAAAAAAAAAAAAAAAAAAAACATTATTTGTATAATTTTTTAGAAAATCCAAATGGCTGCGCGAACGATACTATATGCTCTCTTTTCATCTGTAACGATAAATAACAATATACTGACATGTCAACATTAACAGCTAATTATGTAAAAAAAAAAATAGTCGAATTTTAACAAAGGCAGTTAAACTAATAGAATAGCCTTTTATATTTTCATTGGTAAAACCTCATTTAAAAGAGCGTCGAGCGCCCGTCGTGATTTAATTCTCTTTGATAGTAATAATTATACCTTTTTTTTTTATATTACACGACGTGATAACGTATAAATAATTGTTTTTTTTTTCTTTTTTTTTTTTTAAATAAATTTTAATAAAAGCATGATATTTAAACGAAAATGTTTTATTTTAAATTTGCGTGAATGAAAAATAAAACTTTATTGCTTATATTATTATACAGATTTACTGTACTGGGTATAATACACCAAATTCAAAATCTGCATGCACAAATGTATAAACGGTAAATGAAAAATTTCTTTATTTTTCCGTACGATATATTTGTAGATCTGCAATAAGATTATTAAAATTTTTATTTATCATCTGTTATCGTACGAGGGCGGTCCGATAAGTACTTAGCCTCACCGCGCGATAGCGCCACTATCAAGAAAATAATGGCATTTTGTTTTTTTTATATACTAAATTGTTTGCTTGATAATTTAAAATTAAAATAAGTTATGATGAAAAAATGTTTTCTTTCTATGTCTTAATAAATATTCGACAATCATACAAACCTTTGTCATAATTATAATCGGTATCAACAGTTGTTTTCTCACCTTGATATAAAATAAAAAAAAAAAAAAAAAAAAAAAAAAAAATGAAAATGAAAATAAACGTAAATAACATGTCTAAGTAAACAAATAGTACAGTTGATTTATGTAAGAATATTTAATTTTGAAAAATTTAACTTTAAATCATTCAAATATTTAACGAAAAATTAATAGTTTACAATTAGCATTTGTTATCAAAAATCAATAAAAAAAAAAAAAAATAAATAAATAAAAAAAAAATTTAATTTCTATATTAACTGCGACAATTTAAGAATATAAATTAAACAATTCTAAACAAAAAACATATTTTTTTTTTCTCTTAAGCAATATCTTAATCGGGTACAAGAACATTTTTTATTAGCCTTAGAGTTTATTGTTGGACGGTATCAGTTTGATATTTGCACAATATATTAACAATTATTATTTTCTTTCTTTCTTTCTTTCTTTCTTTCTTTCATTTTTTTCATCAACTGAATAAAAAAATACACAAAATACTGATATGTTATAATCATATATGTATATATAAACATTATAGGACACGCTGGAGCCTTGCCCAGATCGAAGTCAATTGCAACAAAACATATATATATTTGTTTATTTATATAATAATTGTATTTATAATTATATATCGCGAGATGAGAAAAATAAACTAACGCTTCGAAGCGCCGTTGATTCTCCATATACAGTTTTCTTTTAAAATTATCATTTCAAGGAGCTCGTGTTTAATTATTTAGATTAAAAAGAGAAAAATAAAGAAAAAAAATATAGTCGATTGTCAAAACCGTCGGTGCTTTTCAGCCCCCCTCCGATCGATTTTTCAAAATGCGACCAAATTTTTTTCCTTTATTTTCTTATTTCTCTTCTCGCATCAACTCCGACGTGTATACACTTAAATTTATGAAGGCAAAATTTTTTCAAAAATTCGCACGTATTAACGGCTAGAAGAAAAATCGACGCTTCGACGCGCCCTTTTCTCCTCGATTATATTTTTATTATTTCTTTTTAATTACTTATTACAAAGAAGACAAAAAAAAAAAAAAAAAAAAGAATAATGTACAACAACATTGGACGCGGCGCCACAGACTACTAAGCTTTCTGAGCATTTTATGCTTTGAAGGAAGAAAAGAAAAATGTAAACATTTATAATTAAAAGAATTATATGAATCAATTGGCCTCCGTAACATATCTACGCTTAATTTTTAATAATAATAATAATAATAATATTAATAATAATAATAATAATAATAATAATAATTAATAATGCTTAACGAAGTTCACGAGTTTTTTTATCTATTGCCATTTGATAAAATTTAATTATCTGTCACATAAAAGTCCATTCACCATCTGTAGAAAAAAAAATTAAAAAAAATATATAGTTACGCGTAAAATAATAACGCTTTTTTTTTTCTACAGAAAAAAAAAAAAAAAAAAAAAAAAAATGTATCTTAATTATGTTAAAAAATAATAAAATTACAAATTCAAGTTACGCGCGCCTCCGCGATTAATTAAATGATGACGCGTCGCGCAAAAAAATTCGTTTAAACATATATATTTTCCATTTTCACTTTCTTTCATTGCTTACAATTATTATGTTTTTCCTTCTTTTATACGTTTTTTTCATTCATATATAAAAAAAAAAAAAAAAAAAAAAAAAAGTGTTCTAATCATACAATTAAACTATCGCGCGACGCTTCGAAACAATCACTTAGATATCTTTCTTTTCTTACTTTTTCAACACTCGCACACAATAAAAATATCTCATCTATCAAATAATAATAATAATAATATATAATACGCCATCGTTAGTGGCTTTTCCCCTTTTTTTTTGTTTTTTTTTTTTTTTTTTTGTTTTGTTTTGTTTTGTTTTTTTAGTTTAGACAATGGAATGTGTAATGTTTTTTTTTTCTTTCGTCCATTTTGTTTCATGTATATTTTTTTTTAGCTTCATACTTTTATGATACACGAATTTATTAAAAAGTGATTACTTTTTTTTCTTTAAAATATCTCATAAAAATTATATTTACAAAGACTTACAAATCACATCTATAGATGTAAGAGATGTAAGGTCCAAAGATCGTATCGGCATTTTTCAATGAAAAAATAAGTTATTGAAAATCCGTCGATCTTTTTGATTAAAACTATGGTAAAATTTTACATCTCTCGACCTAAGAAGATAAACGACACAATTGTATCATGTCTATTGCAATTTGATCTCAAGATTTTCAAGCTTTATTTTGCACTCATTAAAAAAATAATTCTTTCGATTAAAATGTATAAAAATGTCGTATGAAAATAGTCACTCTTAGCTGTAAATTTTTAATATATATATTTTTTTTTTTTTTATCACGTTATATGGAAGACTTGAAATATATTTATATAAAAAATTCTTTAAAATTACAACAAAAGAGTGTCTCATACCCGTTTCGTTAAAATTGTAAAAGTTCTCAAAAATGTATGTACACTCGGATAAAAAATAAATTCTTATATAATTTAAAAAGCATTAACAATATTGTATAAGAAATCAACAATAAAGACCAAAACGCAATAGAAAACTTCTCTTAATACGTACATCATCGATTTCTCTTTTACACTATCCTGACAAACCGAACTTCAAGTTATTACACTTGAAAATATATAAATTTAATATTTGTTCTACATATAGTGATATAATTTTATTAATAACGACGTTATATACCGTTTTAATCTTCTCGTAGTATTCGTAACATTTTTGTCAAACATTTCTATTCAAAAACATTATTTTCTAGTTTCATAACTAGAGAAATATAAAATATTTAAAAAAAATGTTGTATACGTTATGAAAACTGCATTTTCGATTGTCAAATTTTACATATCGTCGTATTATCAAGGAATCGAATCGCGTTTGTCGTTAAAAGTTTGTTTCTTTTACTTTGTGACCAGCAAGATTCAACGTGATTATCGATAAATTTTTACGCATTTAAAAAAAAAGTTGTTCGAACAAAAAACAAGAAAACAAACCGTTCTAAAAAAACATCGTATAAAATATTCATAATAATATAAATATTAACATAATTTGATAACGCTCGGTTCTACATAATTACATATAATTACGCATAACCAACATCCTGGTTAAAAAGTGAAAGATCTTCCTTCCTTTTCACGTGCAAACGCGCCGAACCTAAATATAAATAAAATCAGCAACAAACGAATCGAATGATTTTAAGGCTCGGATTTGTCCTCCTCGACGAGCTGTTGGGTATCTTTGCCAGAGTCGACGATCGACGGATCGAGTTCGCGTCTCTTTACGTGTAGTTGCGGTGGCTCCTTGTGCTGCATGCTCGAGGGTTTCATTTCGGCGGGCACCTCGTAGATGCTGCCGCTGTTGGTACCGCTCGTGCCGTTCGTCGTTGTGTTGCCCGTCGTTTCCATGTTCACCGCGTCGTACATCGGATTGCTGAAATCGCGATTTTTGTTGCTCACCTCGCCGAGATTGTATTCAACGTCCAAAGGTTCCTGCGAATATGATAAGAATATTTAGTTTTTTTATGTTATTATAATTTTGATAATGAAAAATATTTATTTTTTTTACCATTCGTTCCTGTGTCGCTCCACCAAATTCAACGTTGCTGCCTTGTCTAAAGGAAACACTTTGAGCACCGGTTAAACCGCCAAGGCCAGGTTTGCCACTATAAATAATTAATAATTAAATTAAAATAAAATCAAGCCAAATAAAATTTAAATTTTATTAAATTTTTATTTACAACGGTCGTTTCTTGAGAACCATAAAGACCGCCGCACCAGTCAAGAGCACGAGTATCGCTACGACTATTGGTACTACGATCGATGCGGTCGAACTGCTTGACCTCGAGGACGCCAGACCTATTTCGCAAACGTCACCGTGGAAGTCCTTTGTACAGATGCAAATTAGATTGCCCGTGTTGTCCTCCACGCAGTAACCACCATTTTGACATATACATATCTTCAAAAGGAAACATAATGTTATTTTTACCAATCGAAAAGAAAAAAAAAAAAAAAAAAAAAAAAAAAAGATAAACGCATAAACATTATAAATAAAAATCGTACCTTAGGCGCTGGTTTCTCGCGTTCGATGACGGCACCGCAAATAACTTCGCTGCCGAATCTCACTTTGTAAGGATCGCTATCGGGACAGAGACAATGATATCCACGTGGTACGGCGACGCACAAATGAGAACAATTGACCGAGTGACAAGGATCTCGTAAAGTCGTGTTGTAACGCAGTTCGTGATAAATTCTTACACCGCCGGGGCTTGAGAGATCACGCGTTAGCACTTGTGGCACGCCTCGGCCGAACTTGTCCTGACGCACGAGCTCGTTGGCCCGTGTCGTCCAGTAAACGTTGCTCTCGAATACGTCTAATGACACCTATTGTTGTTTTCAGGAAATTAAACATATGGATGAAGTGTTAAAAATCAATTGAACTGTACCATAAAAGAAAATCAACATATTTATTAGTAATAAAACAAAGATTTTTACCGGATGCTTCAGATGATCGCCGCTAATGATGACTTTTCTATTGCTACCGTCCTTCTGAATAGACTCGATAGTATTAAGTTTTATATCGGCCCAATAAAGCGTATGTTCCATAGCGTGATCGATTGCAAGCGCCGACGGTTTACCAAGTCGATTCATAACGAGGGTCTTCCGTTTACTGCCGTCCATCCAGGCGACCTCGATCTTAGGTTGACTACCGCCGTTCGCCCAGTAAAGGCGACCGAGTTGCGGATCGAGGACGACCGACGTAGGCTGTTCAAGGTTTTCGGAGACGAGAGTACTTTTATAACGGCCATCGGCTTTGGATACTAGCAAGCGTCCATTGGTATGGGCAGGATTTATGTCTACTTCGGTCCAGTATAAGTTGTCCGATACCCAGTCTATCGCGAGACTCGTTGGTATTGAATCGGCTGTTGAAAAAAAAAAAAAAAAAAAAAAAAAAAGAAAAGAAAAGAAAAAGATATACATGGTACTTTTATAGATTAAATATATCGCAGAAAAAAGTAATAATGCACATACGAGAAGAGACGATATTTTGAGCATATCCAATGTGCACTATTTCGTCATCGATCATGGCGGAACGTTTTATGGTCGCGTCGTGGCCATCGATCCAATAAACGTATTCTTTCTTGGGATCGAAATCGATCGCGTTTATTCGCTTCTCGTTAACTACTACATCAACTTCTTCGTTTTTGTACAAATTTAACGCTCGAATTTCCTGTCCACTTCCAAAGACAACCAAGATCTGAAATAATTGCATCCATCGATTAGTTTATCATTTCTCAATGCAATAAACACAAAAAAAAAAAAATAAACAAAATATTTACAACGCTTACCTTATCATCCTCGGCTTTGCATACGCCGCTAAGATTGTCGGAGAGCTTGAATCCGTCGCGGCAAGAGCAGGCATAAGAGCCGTTAAGATTTGTACAAAGTTGCGAGCAAAAGTGCTGACCTTTCGAGCACTCGTTGATATCTTCGCAGTGCTTGTGATTGTCTTGAGATATAATGTATCCCGGGTAACACGCGCATATGTAACCGCGTGGCGTTGCATCTACCGATAACGAGCCGGAATCCGTCACGTTTTGGCAATAGTGTGAGCAACCCCCTCTGTTTGCCTCGTTACAAACTTTGTTGTGATCTGAAATGTAGAAAAATAAATTATCATTGATGCACGCTGTTCGAGAACGAGTAAATTTTTTATAGTATTAAAACTATATCGAATACTTACGGCATCCTAATTCATCGGAGAAATCGCCGCAATCGTTGGCGAAATCACATATCTTTACACGATCTATGCAGTTTTTATTGGAGCACTGATACTCGGCAATCGGATTGCAAGGTATAATTTTCCGCGAGCAGAGAGTCATATTATTTTCGTCGCTACCATCACCGCAATTATCGACGCCGTCGCAAAGTTGATATTTGGCGATGCAACGATGGTTATCGCACTGGAATCGTCTCCTTGTGTCGCAGCTAAACGTGGCTATTGTAAAATAAAGAAAATTATTTTTAATTGCGGCTGTTATCGATGTGTATAAGAATCAATGACTCATAAAATAGCTATGCTTACCACACATAGTTGGATTTTCATCGGAGCCATCGCCGCAATCGTCGCTACCGTCGCATCTATCGGTCAAAGAAACGCATAGATTGTTGTCGCATTGGAATTGCGTTTCCGGACAGAATCGACCTCCTGGATATTTGGGCATGCAGCCGATTTCGTCGCTCATGTCCTGACAATCTCGTGCACCGTCGCAACGTAACGCAACTGGTATGCAGTGTCCACTGGCGCATTGGAACGTATCGTTCTGTAAAATTATCATTAATGCGTTCGATTAAATTTCTTACTATTTTATAACAATTTTTTTAATAAATGCTTTAGAAAACGACGTTAACCTTGCACTTGAATTCGTGACAATTGATTTCGTCGCTTCTATCGCCGCAATCATCCTCGTTGTCGCATCTCCATCTCGACGCGATACACTTGCCGTTCGCGCACTTGAATTCGCTTTCGGTACAGTTTCTATATCTACCGCCGCAAGTAGCTTTAGATTCGTCGCTGCCGTCGCCGCAATCATCGGCAAAGTCGCAGAGCCATTGTTTGGGCACGCAACGGTTATTGGAGCAACGGAATTCGGTATTCGGATCGCATTTAGGACAGCTTTCGGGTCGCTCGTCCGAACCGTCTCGACAGTCATCTTTGCCATCGCAGAAGAGCCATTTTGGTATGCAACGGTAATTGGCCTGACCTGGACAACGCTGCCAGCCGGTCGTGCAGTTGCGCTGACGACATCTGAAGGCGGGCTCGTCGCTGTCGTCACCGCAATCGTTGTCGGAGTCGCACATCCACAATTTCGGTATGCATTTACCGTTCTTACATGTAAACTCGGTCTCTGGATCGCAGGCGCGATTGTCTATTATTTAAACAAACATAAACTTATTTAAACAAAATATCTTATTTAAACAAAATATAATCGATCGATTATGAAAAAAGTAAGTTAAACATACGGCAAATGGCTGGATCTTCGTCGCTTCCGTCTTTGCAATCGGCATCGTTATCGCATTTCCATGAAGCGTGGATACACCTGCCGGTACTCTTGCACTTGAATTCAAGCTCAGGACATTCAAGGGCGCAGTTGGCTTCGTCGCTCTTGTCACCGCAGTCGTCGGTACCGTCGCACACGGTAATCGTGGGTACGCAATTTTTGTTAGCACACTGGAATACCCCTGGCCTACAAACTCGAGTCGTTGAACAATTCATCAGCTCGTCGGAGCCGTCTTTGCAATCTTTTTCACCGTCGCACCTAAAGTAATTAAAAAATGTCATTATTATTGTCATATGAAATACCTTTGATAAAAATAAACTCAATAATTTAAAAGAAAATTAATGATTATTTAAACTCACTTCCAGAACCATGGAATACACTTTTCATCAGGTGGTCCGCAACGATGCTGTCCATTCGTACAATTAGCGATACAAGTCTTTTCATCGGTTCCCAGAATAAATTGATTCGGACAGGCGCATTTGTACGACGTGACCCCAGGTTGTCCGTAACCTTCGAGCAGATACGAGCTAGCAGGTGGTGCAATAAGACAAAGGTGAGAACAGCCTCCGTTGTTATTAGCGCATGGATTGCTGTAAGGCAACTGTCTGAGCGGATGATACGCATGGATGTCGTAAGGTCTATGTGTAGTATTGCGAAGAACAGTCAAATGAGCACCGGAGAATTTATCCGCGCGGCTTATGGTTTTTAAGTTCCAGTCGGTCCAATAGATGTGATCGTCAAAGACGGTTATGGCGAAAACGTGTGGCACCGCGGCACCGGATAATACTATACGACGATGATGTCCTTCCAAATCGGTAAAGGCGATGTAATCTAAATGGGCATCGGCAAAGAATAACCGATCGGTTATATAGTCGATGGTTAAAGCGTTTGGCCAAGCTATATCGTCGTTCCACGTGAGAATACGCGTGAGGTTGCTGCCGTCCATACCCATTTTACCGATGTAAGCTTGAAGGTGCCAAGATGTGAAGTATAAATATCCAGTTCCTGGATGAACGACGATTGCTCGAGGATCTGCGATTCCGCTTTGTAAGGTCTTGCGATTTGTACCGTCAAGCTCCGAAACGTCCAAGTGTTTTGCGTGCCTGTCGAGCCAATAAAGTTTTCTGCCGATCCAATCTATAGCGATACCTTCTAAGCCTAAACTGTTGTGTCGTATAATAGCTTCTTTTTCACCACCGGCTATCGGAGCTCTGTAAAAATTAAAATAATCTTACCAAATTTATTATTGTTTATAAATTTAAAAAGTGTGTTTTTAAGCAATTCATCGTAATATTACTTGTAAATAGCCTTAGCAGTTACGTCGCAGAAGTAAAGCATTTCTTGTGAATAATCAGCGTCCAATGCAACGACATTTATAAGATCTTGATGCATAATGCTGTATACCGAAGCATCTGTTGACATATTCCTGACGTAATATTTATTTGTAAAGATGATCCAGGGCTTTATGTTGTCTCTTCTCTTACAAGTGTGCTCATCCGATGCTCTATCGTACCACTTTTCATTACATTTACAATAATACCTGCAATAAAAAAAAAAAAAAAAAAAAAAAAAAAAATTATTTTATAACAGGCTAATAATTATTTTATCTACATAAATATAAATTTAGTCGGCAAATAAATCATAGTGTTATTTCAACCAAAGTAAAAAAAAAAAAAATTACTCACCTTCCTGGCGTATTCTCACACTGTTGACTGCAAACCCAAGGTGTCTCGGTACACTCATCGATATCAGCGCAAGCTTTTCCATCCTCTAACAATTTGTAGCCAGGGTTGCATTCGCAATAGTACGAAGTTGGTGTATCAACGCAACGATGACCGCATTGATTTAATTCGATACGAGCACATTCGTCCACGTTACAATGAGCAGGCTCGTCGCTACCGTCGTCACAATCGAGCACTTTGTTGCATACAAGTTGTTGATCTATGCATTGGTCTGAATTGCAACGGAATTCTTGTGGATTTGGACACGTTGTATTTTTGCCCTTCGGTGCTTTAAAATTAAAAATTGTTTGTAACGACGATGTGAAAATTTTCGTCTTGTTAACGTCATACAAATATACATTAATAAAAAACAAATATCGAAACTCACCACAACCGACTTCGTCCGAATGATCACCGCAATCGTCTTGGCCATCGCAATGGAATTGCTTCCTGATGCACTTGAAGTTTTGACAAGTGAATTCGTTCTTAGTACAAGCTTGGTATCTAGAATTACAGAATTTTCCTTCGTCCGAGCCATCGCCACAGTCGTTGTCGTGGTCGCACAACCAGCTGCGATTCAAGCAACGTCCGTTGTTACAAGTAAATTGAGTGTCGGAACAAGGCACGGGTTCGGGACAGTGATGTAAGGTGACGTTTTCATCGGCGCCGTCGACGCAGTCCGGATCACCGTCGCACAGCCATTTTTGTGGAATACACTGAGCCCGGTTCCAAGCTTTATTAGCCACACAAGTGAATTCCGTTTCTTCGTCACACTTTCGATCGTCTAATGAGATAAATTAGTTTTAATAAAAGATACATATATGGTGTGGAGTGAAAAATAATTTATAATGTACTTACTGCACTGATGTCGCTCGTCCTCGTCAGAATTGTCAAGGCAATCGTTATCACCGTCACAAATGTAAATTCTGGGTATGCAATGCCCATTGTCACAGGTGAAGAGATCGCCAAAGCACGTTCTTCCTTCGGAGTTACAATATTCTGGTGGTTCATCGCTTCCGTCGAGGCAGTCGTCGTCTCCGTCACAATACCTTAATAAACATAACGTTATTAAAAAAAAAAAAAATGCGGGAAAGGGATAAATTTTTAGACAAGATATTATAAACATTAACTCACCAAGTAGCGGGAATGCATCTGTGATTGGGACATCTGAAGCTATTCTGAGGGCAAGTTCTCTGAGAACAATGGAGCGGATTTTCATCGCTATTGTCACCGCAATCGTTATCGCCGTCGCATAACCAATACGGTTCGACGCAGATATTGGTCTTTTCACACTTGAGATGATTAGGAGGACACGTCATGTTGCGAGGACAACGATCGTGCGTCTCGTCGCTTGTTACGTTGTCTTTGCAGTCGTTGACGCCGTTGCAAACTTGCGATTGAGGAATACAGCGCTGATTAGCGCAGGTGAATTCACCCTCGGCACACTTTTTGTACACGCATCCTTCTTCGTCGGAGCCGTCTTGACAATCATCTTCGTGATCGCATTTCCATGATTTGAAAATACAACGGCCGTTGTTACAACGGAATTCGTTGGTGCTGCATGAGTGATATGCTGTAAAATGGAATATATTTAAAAAATTTTTCACGTTTACTTTTAACAATAGTTATATAGTTATCGTTTAAAAAGAAAAAACTTACTGCAGTAATTTGCATCTTCATCGAAACTGTCTCCACAATCGTTATCACCATCACAAGCCCACATTTTGGTTATACATCTACCGTTGCGACACGAGAATTTATTAGCGTCGCAAGTCACATTCTTCGGTACGCACATGCGATCTTCGTTGACGAGGCGACTGCTGTCGTCACACTTGCATTCCACGGTACCATTAGGGCCCGGATGACAAGACTGATCGCAACCTCCGTTTTTAATACTGCACGGATTAACCTTGCACTGTTGTCTGCCAGGCGAGTAAATGTGTAAATTACGAGGTGAGTCCTCCAGGCGTTTTACGAGCTCGATACGATCACCACCGGTGTACTTGTCCGCTCTGTAGACGCCACGGAGTTGTAGATCGGTCCAGTAGATGTGTTCGCGGAAGACGGCGATGGCGAACGGATAGATGGAAGCGGGAATAAGAACTTCGCGTTTATTACCGTCGAGATCCGATCTCTCGATCTTTTCTTTGATGGCGTCTGTCCAGTAAAGCATTCTTTCTTCGTAATCAATAGCTAAACCACTTGGTTGGGCCAAATCTTTTTCAATTATAGCTTTCTTTAAGGATCCAGCCATTGTCGTTCTGTTGAAAACAAATTTGATAAGAAAAAACATTATTATTGCATGATTTTAAAATATTTATATTTTATTTTATCGATTACCTAAAGATTTTTCCCGACGTGCTGAATCGTCCCCAATCGGTAAAATACAACGAACCATTGCATGGATCTACAACAATAGCTCGTGGTCTGTCAACTCTAGCTATCATGACTAGATTAGTACCATCGGTGTTCATTGCGTAAATGCTGTTATTCGACGAGTCAGTCCAATAAATCTTTTTCTGCGTCCAATCGTACGAAATACCCTCAGGATTGATATTTTTGCCAAGTACGGTAGTAATTTGACTGCTGGCTGGATTTTTCGAGTCGAGCCAAGCTATTTTTGCCAATGGTCGAATTTGCGTGAAAAATATGCGATTGTCGTCGTAATCGAAATCGATGCCTACTACATTTGTTAAATTGCCAATTGGTTTAAAGGGTAAAGACGTGTCACGTGGATTTAAGTTAATCGCTCTGGAAAATTAATTATAATCGTAGGCAAAATTAATAATATTCAATCGATAATTTTAAACTTGGAACAAAAAAAAAAAAAAAAAAAAAAAAAAAAAAATAATTTACCTTATCTCAGTACGAGTGGCAAGTACAAGATATTCGTCAACGTTCTCACAGCTCTTCTGATCACTAGATAGTTTTCCAATAGCGCAATCACACTTCATCTGCACAGTATTGTCGCGTGGAAAAGCAAAGCATAGCTGACTACAATCGCCGTTGGTCGAGTGACCGCATGGATTGCTGTCGTCGGGTGGTTGGGCACTTTTATCGAATACTGCTATGTCACGGAGTTTCGGTAGATTAGTGCGCATCGCCGTTGGGAGATTTATTTTGTCTGGTTGCTTACTTGCCACAAATACACTCGCAAGATTTCGGTCTACCCAGTACACATTGTCTGCGATAAACGTCAAATAATTATAGTGAATTGTTGTTAAGTATACGATGAAAATGAAAATGAGATAAAAACATACCACCAAAAACGGCCACTCCCATGGGATTTGGTAAGTTGCGTCTTATGATTTGACGTGTGCCTCCCGAGTAAGACACTCTTTGAATGGTGTCTAGTTTAGAGTCGACCCAATAAACATCGTGGGTGGCAAAGTCAATGGTAAGATCGCGTGGCGTGCTAATGCCCGAGGTGACTATAGGCGTCCAATTACTGCCATCGAGGAAAGCTTTACCAATGCGTGGATACTGCCCGTAATCGATCCAATACAACATGCGACGAATAGGATTTACAGCGAGTTCACGTGGAGTGTCAGTTGTTGTTTTGACGATGACTTTACGATGACTGCCATCCAATCGACACACCTATATAAAACATTGAAAACGTTTGATTCATTTACTATACTTTATAATCCTTTGCACTCGAAGCCTTTTTGGCTAAAAATGTAAGCCGAGCCTAGTCTACGAAAGTATTTCGGGGAGGAATATCTTATCACACATCGTAAATAAGCAGATCGAGTAAAAAAAGACTGTAACGCCGCAGCAGCGTCGCTCGAGTCAATACTTCAAATCAGCCGGGCTCAATTTCGGCGCTGCTCATGTGCAAAGGGTTAATATAGACATGAGAAAAAAAAAAAAAAAAAAAAAAAAAAAAAAAAAAAAAAAAAAAAAAAAAAAAAAACATTATAGACCTACCTCAACATAATTATCATGAGGAAAGACATTCGAGAAATATATATTTCCTGCTATCCAATCGATGGTAAGTCCACGAATACCGTTAGAACCGATACCAGATTTAATAATATGTTGGATTTCGGTGCCGTTGGGTCTAATACGGAAAATACCATTCCAGGGACCGCGATTGAATTCCACCCAATAGATCCAATTTTGAGCGTAATGTACATCCACGTGAAGTATGTGATGACCTCGACCTGCAATCGGTACCATTGCTTCTTTTCCATCCTAAAAAAAATATAATAGTTTATTATTTTTGTCAAGTAAAATTTTAATAATCATGACTATGCCGTGAAACTCACCGTAAAACTATATCCGCGTGCTACATCAAGTTGCGTAACAACAACAAAACTCTTGTAAGTTTCGCAATTTGTTTCTCCCACTTTTTTGTATTGCATTCCACAGGCGCAAACTCTAGTTCCGCCAGTAGCTGGTAAACAAATTTGTTCGCATCCTCCATTGTTGTTTGAGCACGGATGCGATGTATCGGTGAGACGTTTTTTATAGATGGTCATTGTTTTGAGATCGGCATCGTTGTGCAAAATCAAAACTGGGTTGTCACCATTGGGCAAGTCTACTCGTTCGATCTTTTCATATGCTGGATCGAGATAATATAATCTGTAAGATTGAAAAATGACAATCTATCATTGATTTTCAGAATTTTTTTTTCAACGAGTTTTACGATATCGACAATAAAATTACAAACCTTTGTCCATGAACCGCTAATGCCTTGGGAATAGCAATATTGTTAACATTCGATAAAATACTGCGTACATCGCTTCCGTCCGTAGTCATGGATTTAATGTATCCTGGATGTTGCGTACTGAAATAAAGCATTTTATTGGAAATGTCAATAGTAATGGCTTCAAGCCATTGCTCGAATTCGACCAAGATCACGGGTTTAGTTCCATCCATATTGACACGACCAATTTTAATGGGAATACCATAGCCACCTTCGTCAATCCAAAACACGTGGCCTTCAAGTGGATCGACGCACATTGATTTCGGTCTAGCGACACTGGTTTTGTTGCCATCGTTTGCAAGAAGAACCGTACGATATTTAATCTCGCCGTCGATTTTGATTACCTCGATGTTTGAGGCGACTTTGTTACCGATAAAAACATTGCGACCGAGCCAATCGATTGCGAAAGTTGACGGGGAGCCAACAATTCCTGAATCACCTGTAAGCAAATTTTATATTTACGATAGATGACTTGTAAATTTAATTTGACAATTTTTTTTATTTAAAAATCTGTTGAAACAATTTTAATGATTACCTTGTAGACTGGGAAACTCGGTGCGATTTCCGCCTGTGTAAGGCATAGCGTATAAAGTTCCATTTTCACTGTTTTCGTCATTATCTTTGGCTTGCAGCCAATACACCATATGATCTCGTCTGTCATAATCAATAAATCTTCCACCTTCTACTCCTACTACCGGAGTTATGTATCCGCTCTTAATATCATCAGGCGTTAATGATACGTCTACGATCTACGAAAATAAATGTTCAAAAGTATCATTCAAATAAATTTAAAAATCAAAACTTGTGAAAAATTGTATTAATTATTTACCTGAGATCCTTTTAATACCATCAAAAATGGTGTATCTTCTTCAATACATCTTCCATCACTCAGTTGTTTAAATCCTACCAAACACTTGCACGTGTATCCTTGTGGAGCAGTTGGTGAAAGTAAACACAAATGCGTGCAAGATGCATTTGCGCAAGGATTTGGTGTGATAGGTTGTAAGACTGGATGATGTACGTGGATCGAAAGAGGTTGAGAAATCACATGCGATACAATCGTCTGATTTATTCCTTTGAATTTATGAGCGGAGAGAACGCGATTTAACTGACGATCAGTCCAATACATGGTATCTTCAAAGAGTGTAAGTGAATGTGGATGCAATAAATAGTGCGAACTCGCTAGGACTTGAAGGCGTTGCGAACCGTCGTATAAACAAGTATCGATAAAATCGAGCTTACTGTCAGCGAAGTAAACTCGCTTTGTTGCGATATCTAAGGCTAAACCGTTTGGCCAATAGATTTTGGTGGTGATGATGGCAGAACGCGAAGTACCGTCCATACCAATTCGTTCAACTCGAGGATTCTCACCCCAGTCAGTCCAGAAAAGCCAGCGTGCTCCAGGACTCGGATCTAAACACATTCCACGGGGCTGTGTAATATTTTCTTTAACAAGTACCATGCGATTAATTCCAGTTTCCTTAGCTACTTCAATCGTATTCAATTTTGAATCAAGCCAGTAGAGATTCTGTCCGATCCAATCGTAAGCCAATCCTTCAACGAGAT
Source organism: Chalcis sispes (assembly GCA_949987625.1). Taxonomy (NCBI): domain Eukaryota; kingdom Metazoa; phylum Arthropoda; class Insecta; order Hymenoptera; family Chalcididae; genus Chalcis; species Chalcis sispes. The sequence continues at coordinate 57,790,040 of OX465096.1, read as the reverse complement.
CCAAGCCGCTTGAAATAACATCCTGCAACAAAATTACAGTTACAATTAGAATTTATTTTTTAGCATGCGGATGTGGTACTTTTGAATATTAAATCTTTGTGAAAAACATACCTGCGGATAACTGCCCTTATCCAGCCTGGAAATTTTCTTTAGTTTCATATCGGACCAGAAAATAGTACCGGTGTGCATGTTACTCGCAGTAGCGACAACGTTTTCAACGCTCGTAGGCACGCGCTCGAGGGCCTGGTCTTGTAAATCAGCTACCAGAATGGTGTGCCTATTGCTTATAATGAGGAAAGCAGCGCTGTGATTAAATGCCTTGCATGTATGTTTATCCGCATCGAGCATGTAACCATCGACGCACTCGCAGAAGAAGCTGCGCTTGGTGTTAATACAACGCTGCGAGCAACTACCTGGCGGATCGCACTCGTTCACGTCGCGACAGGTGAAACCATCCTCGGAGAGTTCCTCGCCCGAGGGGCAAGTACACAAAGCACCCAGAGGAGTTTGCACGCAGCCGTTGGTGCAGAGTCCGTAGTGATGTGATTCAGAGCATTCAGATAGATCACAACCGAGGCCTTCGTCGCCACCGTGAGGACAGTCGAGTTTGCCTAAAATAAAAAAATAATCATTATTATGCTTAAATGTATTTTTCTTTTTTTCTTTTAAAGCAATATGAAACTAACCGTCACAAACGTTAGTCAAGTTTATACACTGATTCGTCACATTAGGACATTGCCACTGCTGGGAGTCGCATTTGAAAGGCGGAGGTGCGCATGCATGTAATTTTGCGTCTTCGTCTGAGCCATCACCGCAATCGTCTTTGCCGTCGCATATGTAAGTTTTGAATATGCAGTGTGAATTTCTACACTTGAAGTAGCCGGGTTGACATTCGACTTTTCCACAAGTTGCGGACTCGTCGGATTTGTCGTGGCAGTCGGGTGTTCCATCGCAGTACCAGCCTTTTGGTATGCAAATACCAGATTTTGCACATCGGAAATGCTTGTCTGGGTTACACTGATCCGGTGCTAATGATGGACAGCCGACCTGTTTTATAAGAAAAGAGAATAATTAAAAATTTTTCCAATTAATAAGCTACGTATAAATAAACGATAAGAATGTTTAATCAACTCACTTCATCAGAGCCGTCGTTACAATCTGAAATACCATCACACTTGTATGATTCAAGAACACACATTTTTTGATCAGCGCATGTGAATTGAGTACTAAGACACGTCACAGGTGGACAGTCCATTTCATCCTGCTGATCATGGCAATCGTTGTCACCGTCGCAAGCCCACGACTGTGGAATACAGTGACCTGAACGCGGACACGTGAATTGGAAGTATGAACAAGTTTTAGTGGCGCAGAAATCACCTTCGTCTGAGCTATCACCACAGTCGTTCTCTCCGTCGCATTTCCAGGTTGCTGAAATGCATCTAAAATAAAAAAAGTTATTTATATTATATTTATTTTTTCATCTCTACTTCTTTTGATAAATACTGCATACGTATAAACTTTGAAAAAACTTACCTATGATTTTCACAAGTAAATTGATTAGCAGTACATGTGATATTCGGACAGCCGGTTTCATCACTGTAATCACCGCAGTCGTTTTCGGCGTCACAGCGGAAACTCAATGGTATACACCGGCCTCCTTTACATTGAAATTCGTTACTGTTACAAGTTGGTTTCGTGCAGTTCTGCATTTCATCGCTGTTGTCGAGACAATCATCGTCACCGTCGCAGACCCACGACTGAGGTACACAACGCTGATTCGTGCACGTAAAGTCCAAGGTGTTTGGACAAGCCTGCAAAGGTGGCTCGGCTTCACGATCTTCTACGCATGTTTTACCGTCTTCTTGTAGTTTTTCGCCATAAGGACATCCGCAAACTCTGGTAAGTTTAAGTGGATTGAATCTGTTGGTTTGATTTCTGGGCACAGCAAAGCAAAGCCTTTCGCAACCTCCATTAGCTATAGAGCAAGGATGTTCGTTGTTAGGCTTTTGCACATCGCGACTGAAGACTTTGACCCCGTATAATCGATTGGTAGCTGGTTCGCGAACGAGAATTGCCTCCTGCTCACCCGTTTCTTTGTGCATACGGATTATCGCATCGAGACGCCAGTCGGTGATGTACATCCATTGTTCGTGTATGGCGATAGAGAATGGATGACGAATTAATCTAGAATTAACGTTACGAACGTCCGTTCCGTCAAGATTCGAGTGTTGAACGTGATCCAATAATGCATCACACCTTTAAATAAAATACATTTAGTTTTAATAAAAATAGTTTTGCAAAATGTATACAACGTTTAACATTTGATAAAAATGTCGCGCACCAATAAAGTCGATCTTTAGTAAAATCAATAGCTAATCCATTAGGCCATCCCAAAGTGAGATTTTTAAAAACAACAAGATTTGATCCATCCGCGTGAGCTCGACTAATGTTGGCAGGTCGATCCCACTCGGAGAAGAAGATGTAGCCCTGGTTAGGGTGAATGACGATGGCGCGCGGTCGTTTAAGATTCTTGAGCAACGTACGTCGATACATGACGTTGCGCGTGCTGAGGACATTAAGCGTCCCCTTGCGTGAATCTATGTAGTACAAGTTCTTGGCAGCCCAATCAACTGCCAGACCCTCGACACCCTCGTTCTGACTAGCCAATACTATTTCACGGCCGGTGCCGTTTTGGTATACCTATAATAAATTATAAATTTAAATATAATTACAATAATTATAAAAAAAAAAAAAATCACACGACAGTAAGTAGTAAATGGGAAAAACTAACTCGATAAATAACATCTTGTAGAACGTCGCTGTAATAAATGTACTGTTCGTGTGCATCGTAATCCAAGCCAACGAATCTCGCCCTCCTGGACACAACTGGTAGAATGGCATCACTGAAACCCTCCGTTACCGGGTCAAGCACTCTGCCCTTGATGAACCTCTGTTGCGAGTACATGAGGAACTCCTGAACCAATATGCAATTGTGCAAATCTGATGATAATCTCCAACCTATAAACCAATTTTCATCGTTTATACATATAATATAAATAATATTTATTTGTACAGCTTATTAAAATTGTACTGTACCTATATCACAAGCACACCGGTAGCCAAGACCCGTTTCTTTACCACCTGCTGCTGTGACGATACACATGTGTTGACAACCGCCGTTGTTCTTACCACAAGGATTTTGCACAGGCCATTGTTGTAGGAGCGAGTGCATAGCTTTTATGGCTTTAGCATCTCGCATTTTGATGATACTTTTTACCGTGTTTTCATTTTGTGTTTTCTCTACGCTCAGTACCGCTTGTTTTGAGCTATCCGTCCAATAGACTTTGTTTTCGAACAGTGTCAATCGCAATGGCGACGGAACCTGTAAAGAGAAATGAGATTTTAATTTTATTTAATTACTCTAATTAATTTAACATATAATTGAATTTATGCTATTACTTGATTTCCTCGAAGAACCATAACACGATTGCGCCCCATATAATCAGCAGTTTCGATATAATCCAACAAAACATCGCACCAGTAAACTCTTTTAGTTATAATATCTGTGGCAACACCGGAGACCTTGTATGCCGCCTCGGATACGATTGGAAACGCGTTCGTACCATCCATGTTAGCCCTTAAAACTTGTTTACTATCGGCTATGAACATAAGACCGACGAGGGGATCGAGGGCTATGTCTGCCAGATTCGTAAAATTTGAACCAAGAGCTATACCGTGATAACGACCGTTTAATTCGAACACGTCGATCTTTTGTACGATCGAGTCCACCACGTAAAGTTTGTCACCCACAAAGTCAACTGCTAATGCTACCGGAGACCATGAACCTGGTTGCGATATATCTGGTTCCACGTGCTTCGATGAACCTAAAAATAAAATTATTTTATAAAAAATAATATACTAATAATAAAAAAAAAAAAAAAAAAAAAAAAAAAAAACGGAAAAATCATGGGCACCTTTAAGCGTTTGCGAGTATATCTTGCGAGTTTTAATGTCACTCCAAAACAGTAAATTCCTACGGTAATGATAATCGAGTCCACTCGCGCCGGTAGTATTAGCTATGAGACGGCTCTCGTCGTTAACGCTGCCGGGTGTAACTCGCCAGATAGCTCGATCTTGAGCAACCAGCAATTCGAGAGGCTCCGAGTCGGTGGCTTGACATTTGTTGTAGTTTACGCGCGTGTAACCCGGTACGCACGAACACACGTACGAACCGTCGGTGTTGGTACACAATTGTTCGCAGAAGCCCCATTCCAGGCATTCGTTTCGATCTACGAATAAAATAAAGCGAAATAATTATATTTTCTTTGCTTCAACTTTATCAATAATAATTGGGTGTTGGTTTTTAGTTTGCGGATTAATTATTACCTATACAACTCCTAGAATCGTTAGCGAGTACTCGTCCTTCGGGACAATAACAAACGCCTCCAGTGGGAGACGCTTGACACTGAAATTGACAGCCAAGTGCTCCACACATATGCGTGGCTGCAACAAAATCATTTAAAACATTACAAAACGTTAATTGTAAACTACATAAATTTTAAATCGTTACGATACTCACAACACGCGGCTTCCTCGTCGCTACCATCTTCGCAATCCTTCTTCCCGTTGCAGAGTTGCGATCTGTTGATACAAAGTGGCTTACCACCCGAGCCTTTTGGACAAAGATATTTGTTAGCCGGACATGCGATAGCTGTACAACTCTTCTCGTCGGAGCCATCCTCGCAGTCCTTGTAACCGTCGCATTGGTAACTCATCGGTATGCAAAGTGCGTTGGCGCAACGAAATTGATCGATTGTACACAGCGGGAAACCTTGAAAGATGAACAATGTTAAACTCATAGATTTTAACGTCGTCGTTTAATATTTCGCGCTAATAAAAAAACAATTTTAAGCTTAACTCACTGCAATGCTCTTCGTCGGTGTTGTCACCGCAATCGTCGTTATGATTGCAACGCAAATTCTGATCGATACAACGCTGCGTTATGTTGCAACGAAACTGATCCAATCTGCAAGGTGGTCGGGAATACGGACAGTCGAGCTCGTCCTGTCCGTTTCGACAGTCAATGTAACCGTCGCAACGTTTCTCCTTCGGCAGACACAAACCTGGCATCGATGCGCTGCAGCGGAAATCCGTCGGCCTGCATTTTCGGTAATCTGACAAAAAAAAAAAAAAAAAAAAAAAAAAAAAAATGATCATCGTAAAGCGAATAAAAATTTTTTATTCAGTAAAAGAAAAATGAAGGAAACGTTTTAATTTACGTTGAAATAAATTATATCTCGCGAGAACTGAAAATTTACGTACGAAAATATCGCGTACACATGCGTAACGACAAAGATCGCTTTTATTACGGGTTTTACGATGTGTGACCAAAGCAACCTTGACATTGCCATTGCTGGCGCATCTCACATGTGCCACGGGTATTCATGCACGGGTATTTCATGCACCTACGAGCTTGACTTCTTTTATTGATTTATTTTTTTTTTTTTTCTAACATATACATGTACACATCGATTCCGGACGTTAAAAACTTACGCGTTGCGCAAGAGATTCCCATATATACACAGGAATAAATGTCAATTACTCGTTGTTCTACAATTATTTTTTTTGCAGTTCTCGATTTCTGTTTGAAAAAAAAAAGGAAATGGAACGCCCGCTTAACGATGCCGAGGAAAAGATCGTTATCGGTTTATGCGTTCGTGAGTGCAAATAATGAGGCATTATTTTGATACGTTTATATTAGGTGCACAACTAAGTTCTCGCTATTTTTGTTTTATGAAAATGCAACTTTATTGTAAAAAAATGGTTACAAATGAATCATTTAAAGTATTACCCATCGCTAGCTATAACTTTTTTCCATCTTTCTGGCAGAGCTCGACTACCGTTACGGTAAAAGTGTCCGTCTTTTGAAGCTATCCACGAATCAAGCCAATTTTTGATATCTTCATATGAACGGAATTGCTGATCAGCCAGACCATGTGCCATTGAACGGAACAAGTGATAATCGGACGGCACAATATCTGGGGAATATGGCGGGTGGGGTAAGACTTCCCATTTGAGCGTTTCCAAGTAGGTTTTAACGGGTCCGGCAACGTGAGGCCGAGCGCTGTCATGCAGTAGAATCACTTTTTCGTGCCTCTGCTCGTATTGTGGCCGTTTTTCACGTAGTGCTTGGCTCAATCGCATACCGTTGCCCAGTGATAGTTTCGTTTGGTTTCAACAGCTACGTAGCGTGAATTTTGGGCCAAGCCGACGACGTAGAAGCATGAACGGGCAGTTCCCGTGACTTTCTTCTCTCTAGCTTGCTGTAATAAATCCATTTTTCATCACCTGTCACGATGCGATGAAGAAAACCTTTCCTTTTTTTGCCGCTGGAGCAGTTGTTCACAGGCGAAAAAACGACACTCAACGTCCCTTGACTTCAAATCATAAAGAACCCAAGTTCCTCGCTTTTGAATAATTTCCAACGCATGCAATCGCTTGGAAATGGCTTGGCGGGTAACTCGTATTACTAAAGCAAGCCTATTTTCCGTTTGGCATGGATCCTCGTCGAGCAATGCCTCCAATTCAGATGGTTTTTGGCCTTCCTTCACGAGAACAGTCATCAATACCGAAATCATCGCCTTTGAAGCGACGAAATCAATCATGATACGTTGTTTCATTAGAGCAGCATCTCCGTAAACGTTTTGGAGCTTCCGATGTGCTTCAGCCGCCGTTTTCTTCAAACGAAAGAAGAAAAGCAACATTTTCCGCAAATGACGATTATTTGGCAGAAAATGAAACATTTTCTCACAACTAAAAGTATATGACGCCAAAAACAAAATCACTAATGTGTCAAAGCGATTTGTTTACCATATGTCTCAGCTTGCTACATAACGTTTTGGATGTGGAAATCGACAAGCACTTACCGCTGAAGCCATCTATTGACAAACAGCGGGAATTTAGTTGCGCACCTAATATGTTTATTTTGATAAATTAAATATGTGCTTGAGAGTAAAAAAAAAAGAAACTTTTCGAATGCTATAGGTACTAAATTTACTTGAAGATAATTTCTAGTTTTGTTTGATTTTTATTTCTTGAAAAATTTTCTTCGTTATCGACAATCGCATCTACTAGGAATAATCAAGCTTTTTAAGATACATATAGTTACTTAATTCAAGGTAACGAGTAATTACATTCATTAAAAATTTATTAACAATTATTTAAACAATCAATTTTACCGTAGATTATAATTAACTATTAATTAGGAATCGTTTGAATCAATAACTGTTATTTATACGCTAACGACATTCAATTTGTATCGATTACAATTCAATGTAATTAAAAAGAAAAAAGAAAAAAAAAATAAATGTGTCTTATTAAATATCAATTAAAATTCGTGCAGTTACGTACACACGAATCTACTTTCATCGATTATACACTAAACGCTATCGAGAAAAATCAACGTATGTTTACTCTTAAAAAAAAAAAAAAAAAAAAATATCCATCAATCACGAGACCAAACAGAGATTTATCTTTCAACGAAACTCTTCGCAAAGAGAACAGATACACGCTCGCTTTATACGATACAAACCGCGCACACGAATTCCTCACGGTGACCTCGTCGCGTGTATGTACACATATAAACGCCGACAAACAATCGCTTTAGTTTCTTTTTTCTATTAAGTGTGTTGTTTATAAGAGATGTGTGTACACGCGGAGGTAAAGACGAAAGCGAGAGCGAGAGAGAGAGAGAGAGAAAAAGGCAAAAGACGAGAGAGTTGGAGGTGAACGAGTGAACCGGAATTTTTCTCATCTTCACTCTATACCTGTATATAAATTTTTATCGTTAACTCGATTTCCCCCGCGCGCGAGTTTTACCTGTAGTATATCGCGTCACGTGTAGGAAAATTTTTAGCGCAGCTCTTGTACGTAGAAATATTTACTTGTTTATCATACACGAACCTGTGAGGATCTGTGCGACTTTTTTGAATTTTTTATTTTTGTTTTTTACGATACGAATTCGAAGAAATTCGTTCCGCGCGATCGATTTGTACATATCGGGGAATTCGTGCGCGTCTTTTTCAACAGCTGTTTCTTTTTCTGCTCCGGTATTTTTGAACGAACGCGAGGATTCTTCGCGAACGTTTCGTTATTTTTTTATATCGTTCGAATACGCGAAGGATTTCGAGGTTTTTACATGGAATAAATTGGGTGAGAATACCGCGGATCTTCTTTTATTTCGTTGAGTTATCGCCGTTTTATATAGTTTGTAAAACTTGAGAATTTATTTCGTTATTTTTCAACGCTTGTAAATTCGAAATTGCATGCGTGTATTATGTTGAAATAATAATTAATCGTTATGAATAACCTATCATAAAGTTTAATTTATTTAAAATATAAATTTCATAGCTCGTTATTATTCGCATGTAAATAATAAGGATCGTAAGTAGTTAGAATTACAACGAGAAAGTGAAAACGATTGTGTGTATGCCTGCATGAGAAAATGAAAATTATCGTTTATAAATGTATAACTTATCATATTTTTTTTTACTTAAGAAAAAAAAAAAATTATTAAAACTCATCAGCGTGAACATAATTAATAACTAATAACAATAATACGATCGAATGTCTAGACTTTCGATAATCGTTTTATTTTTTTAAAACAAAGTTATCCTATTCCTTCTCATCTTTGAAACTTGAATACAAAGTCATAGCATCAAGTCATTTTATAAAAACTTGAACAGAGAAGAGACAAAAGGAGAGAATAGATAACGAATACAATCGAGAATAATAAAAAGAAACGAGATGAGAGAGAAAAATTATCCGTGAAATATATATGTATGCATCGAAGAAAAAAGATGATATATGTGGGAGAGGATAAAGGATCGAGAGATAATAGCCTCCGAGATGATGATGATAGACCTTACCGACTCTCTCTTTCGTACGATGTATGCGAGTGTATCTATTATTTCGTAGATTCGTTACGGAGAAAGACGAGACGCGGTAATCGAAACGAAAGTTTTGTTTCGTTGTGAATAATCTCGCGAGTTATCATTTTTGATCTTTCTTTTCTTTCTGTATCAATTAATCGCTGTTAGATATTGGACATATAAAGGTTTACATATACGTTGATAGTAAAATAGTTATACTAAACAGCTCGCATGAACGAATTATCCGATCTTTAAACCTTTTTTGTTTGTTTTTTGTTTGTTTTTTTTTTTCCTTCAATTTTATTTATATCAGTAATTGAAACAAGAAAAAAAGAACGTTGAAAACTTAACCGATAGACGATTAAGAAATCATCAACGAAGAACAAAAAACGACGCGCGCGCGCGCGCACGCGATTAAAAATCGACCTTTATCGAAATTACTAATCTAAGTAAATAACTTTAATTAGACGACAAAAAAAAAAGAAAAAAAGAAAAGGTAGGCGGGGTTTTATATATATATACATATATGATTCATTTAAAAAAAAAAAAAAAAAAAAAATGAAGTCGACGCGACGTAATAGACATCGGCGTACAGAAAGATCGGGGAGAGAAATCAAAGACGAAGCAAAGACGCGACGGAGAGAATTAGAAGCGAGAAAGAAACGAGAAAGAGAGAGACAGACAGAGAGGGGCAACAGGTGATTGTGTCGAGTGATGAGTAGTGAAAAGAACGCGGCAATGCGAGCATAATAGAACGAGTGTGTATGTACGTTTTATACGTTTACGAATCGAGCATACGTCCGAGTGTATATGTGGAGTGTAAGCGCGAGAGAAAAAAAAAAAAAAAAAATTGAATAAAACGGAGACGCATAAATTATGACAAATGAAAAAATTGACGATAACGACGTCTTTTCTTTCTCCTTCCCTCATCTATGACGAGAGCTAACTATGAGATTTGTTTGGAATTTTTTTTTTTTTTTTTTTTTTTTTTTTTTTTTTTTTTTCGTCGTCGTCGTTAACGCGACTTTATGTTTATTTAGTTTTGCTTTGAAACTTGATTTTATTGTCGTCGAAGCGTAATTTGCATTGTATACGTCGAGAAGATTTACCGTCTAGCATAGAGTCTCCGTTATCGTTTATAAATATGCAGTAAAAATATGAAAGACATACGATTCAATGGTTCACGAAAAAATTTAATTTAGCGTATACACATACGAGTAAAATGTGCAAGTGCTAAGAATTTTATATACTTTTAATTAAACATATAACGTATTACATAATGTCTTTGAAAAAAAGAAAAAAAAAAAAAAAAAAAAACAAAAAAACAAACCTTGGGCACAAAGTTTAATAAACCTGTTTATTTTACTTAAAAAAAAAAAAAAGAGAGAGAGAAAGAAAAAAGGGAAACAGTCGCGAATATATCTAACGCAACAATTAAAACCGGGGAAACAATAATGTTTCAACACTAAGGGTACACACGCTCGACGCTAAATAAAGAAGTAAAGATGGTCAACGAAAGATAAAGACGGAAGGGAAGGGAGAGAAAAATGTGAGGCAGTGGGTATGGAATACAAGCGTGAACGCGAGAAGAAGAACAAAGCGGATCGTATAAGACGACTCTTTTTTTTTCATTCCTTTTCTTCTGTATCTTTTTTTCTTCTTCTACCCGTAGATGATTATTATTGTTGTTGTTGTTGTTGTTGTTGTTGTTGTTACCGACAAGTATTTTTTTTCTTTTAACGCGAGAGAAAGAGAGAGAGAGAGAGAGAGAGAGAGAGAAAGTCATAGAAAGTAACCTAGAAATACGAGCCAACAGTACTTGTATACGTATATTATACGTATGGAAACTAATGAAACAATGAAAATTGTCGTACACACGTTACACGACTGGATGCGGATTGAGAAAATTTGTTTCTTTTCTTTTATTTTTATTTTCGCTATTAACGCAAATTATAATTTTTCTTGCCTTATTATTATCTTTTTCGTCTCGTTTTTTATCGCGGTGTTTTTGTTCAAAATTGATTTTTAAGTTAATAGAAGCGCGTGCTAATAATTAAATCGAGTATACTATTTTGAATGGTTAAATTCAATAAATAAATCGTCACCGCAATCATTACGAGTGTAACGTCAATCTTTTATTTAGCGCAAAAATTTTTCAGGCTCTATTATTAATAACAATCATAAGTTAGTCGTTAAAACAGCGTGCAATTTCGCAATCGTCGTAATTATCGCGAAACGGTAATTCGGTAACTCTCGCGCGCGGCATCGAAACTCGACTCGTTTTAAAAAAAAATCTCCACGCAATATATAAATCTCGATAAATGTATTTCTCACGCTTTGAGCCGTGCGCGCGCAATTCATTCACGAAAATTCACCGCAACCGAGGAAACAACAATACAATAACAACGAGCGTTCCGATAAAGTGCAGTATACTCATACCGTAGACTCTGCGGGTGTATTACGTATATATGTACATATCGACCCAATTAAACTCACAAATGACTCGGTTATTTCCAACCAAGTAATAAAAAGAAAAGAAAAGAAAAAAAAAAAAAATTGAGGCGGAAAAATAAAAGAAATTTCTCGCTTTAAATCAAATAAAAGCCGCTTACATATACACGCAAAAAATTTTACAACGGAGCCGGAAAAATCAGCGCATTGGATACGGTTTAACAGTCAAAGGAAAGAAAAGAGTCTTTTACAATTGCCTTTGCGTATACGTATATATACGTATATATGTATACGGATAAGCACGCGCGTATACGTAGGTAAATGTATACGTACGCGTGTGCTTAAGCCAGATATGCGTGAAACTTACTTGAAATTTAAATGGCTCAGCGAGAGAACGCGCGCCGCCGGGAGTCGCGGCCGCGTCGTTATAACTCGCGCGTAACGAAAAGCGAAAAAGGCGCGCGCGTTATAAACTAAAAATCGTGCGAAGAAACCTTAAGAGAAAATGATATTTTAAGTACAGATAAAAGTCTGTGCATGAGTTTGCTTTCTCGACGGACTTATGTATGTTAAATTATTCGATTATTTTTAATCGGTAAATAAGCCAAGCTATACATGTATGCATGTAGTGTAAAGTTATTTATACGACTGGTTATGATGCGGTATAACACATTGATGAACTTTTAGGATGAGAAAATATTTATCGCGGGAAAATAAAAGTCAAAAGTAAAAGCTTTTATATTTCGCGAGCTAGTAGTATAATCAAAGTTTCATACCAAAGCCGTAAGCAATTCGATAAATTTTATGAAAATCATTTTTACGAATGATTTATAATTATTAATCTTCGAGGCTTGCATTTTTTTTTTTATTTTTTTTTTTTTTTTAACCTATTTTACAATGTTTAATTTCTCATAACCTTGGACGAAAAACTCGTGAGACAGACTTGTATGTACAATCTCTCTCTATTACAATTTACATTCGCTATACCAAAAAAAAAAAAAAAGAGGGAAGTTTCGAAACTATTTTCTGCGACGTCGATTATTACGTTAACGTGTCGCGTTTTATTTTTTCTCTTTTTCTCAAAATTCCACGCATTGTTAACCATGTGTAATCGTTATTTTTGCAAAAACGTCACGCCTTGTGTATAAAAACTGTAAAAACGAAAAAGAATGGAAACGAAACAAAACGATAAATTTACTTTTTAAATTTGAAAATATCTCACAATTAAATTATCCTTTGTAGACGCATTTAGCAATCCGAAAATAGAAAAAAAAAATATATATATACATATATATATCTAAAGGAAAAAAGACGAGTCGTTGTTGCAACAACTTGCGACTTTCGCACGAATTTCACGCTCTAGCATCTCGCGAAAAAAGAGAGATAGAAGAAGAAATAAAAAACGGTCCGCAACGACGATTCGCACAAAGCGAAATAAATGCAAAGAGTATATATAAGAGTATATATAAGAGCGTATATTTCGTATGAGACGAAACTACGGGGCGTTAAAATACAACTTCTAACGGATCACACGAACGAACGAAAGAAAGAGAGAGAGAGAGAGACAGAACGAGCGCATGTGGAATTCAAATATAGGCGAGGCTGTAACCGTATGCATACACACACACACATACACACACACACAGACTTTAGCCTCAAGCGCGCGGATCAACAGGTTAACAGACCGATTGTTGCACGCTTCTCGCGCCTCCGTCCATTCATTTATCGCTCGTTTAATGTGTGTGTGTGTGTGCGTATGTGTAAGAGTTCATGTGTGTATATATAAAAGTATTCATTCTTTCACTCGAAGACTGGGAAAACGCTTTCCGCAACTCGTCTCCGAGCGAGTCTGCGTTTTTTTCACTCTCTCTCTCTCTCTCTCTCTCTTGAGAGAGAGAGAGAGAGTTCGCGTAATTTATATACTAGAGAGATTTAATAGCTACCTTTTTTTTTATTTCACGTTTGAACGTTTTGTAACGATAAAATTAAACGAATGTAACTTTTATAATTATATAAATAAATGATTAGGTTAATATGCAATATTAATACTAGTTATTATTATTAAGTTTTTATGCGATAAAAAAAAAAAAAAAATAAATAAATAAGGTGAATTGTCAATTGCTATTACCACACGAAAAATTCTTTCTCGTTCGATACGTTAAATAATTTGTCTATAACATAAACATATATACATATATATATATATATATTTTTTGTAAACTTACTGCAACCGTCTTCGTCGGTACCGTCGACGCAATCTACGTACATGTCACATCGTCGATACGGTTGAACGCAATAGGTTTTGTTGAAGAGGTATCGACCGCAGGTCAGCTGTCCAGGCTCGCATTCCGGTGGCGCTGAAGGTTATAAAATTTTTATTCCGCATTAATTTTTTTTTTTTTTTTGGTGAACACATCTTGCGCGGGCACTTTGCCGCCAAAGCAAAACGAATTCATAGGAATTCATTCTTGCAACGTACGTTTTGTATTTTTGCAACGCATGTCTATCCGATTTTATTGTAAAAACATCGCAAAAACCCATCGATAACAATAACCCAACAATAATCGATCGATAAAACGACTTTAGTCGCTTCCCGCGCAAGATGTGTTAATAAACAAAGAAAAAATTTATTGTAAACTTAATTTTTAATAAATTGATAAGGAAAGTTTCAAACTTTCTTTAAGTTTATTTATTTTTTTAAATAAAGTAAACCTGACGAGTACAAGAAAGTTAAATTTTACAATATGCAGGTCGCGTAAAAATATTGTTAATCCTTAATTAATAGCTGTTTTGTAATATTAAAAATAAATGATAAAACAGCTCCGAGAGAGACTATCATTATAATCGATAACAATATTCAAAATCACGTGACTGAAAAATTGAACTCAATGCGTTATTTATGTTAAATAAATTGGAAAATACCTGTGCGCGCAAATTAAAAATAATTGTTCGCTCATACGTGGCATATGCGCGATAAAAGCAGCTCATTATTATTTATACATAATGAATCAATTAATATTAAGAAATCATATATATATATATATATATATATATATATATATATTCATTGAAACTTGTAGAATAAACTCGACCTACTTCGAATCCAGTTCTATATAACTTTCTTTTCGCAAAGTTAAGTACGAAATCGCAAGGAATTTTGCTTGCTATCTTTGGATAAAGCGCGTAAATTTAATAAAATACATTCATAATAAACTCTATAAATATCCGTGCGATAAAAATGGCTTTTTAACGGAACTTATTGCGTAACACATAGGTATATTACAAGTGTCTATTAGAAAAAAAAAATTTTTTTTGAAAAATAATTCAACGACGAAACAATTCAAAATTTATATATATATATATAAAAGTAAAAAAAGTAAACATAAATTTTTATATATTCACGAACCGATAAAAAGTTTACAAAATTTGATATTCAATATATCGAATTAAATATTGAAAGGGTTAATATAAACGAGTTTTGAATAAAATGTAATTGATCCGGCGTTTCTGCACTTTAGAACGGTTTACGAGTAGCGAATTATAAAGAGGTTAGGTGAACGACGCGTGCCCTCATTCGTCTCTCAGTCACTCTAATTGGAATGAAAATTTACTCTACAATAGCATTGAATCTATCCAATCATGCAAAAGAATGAAAATCTACTCTATGCACGATTTAAACTCTGCTCTCTCGAGATTATTTTAATAAAATTCTCTCTCGTTTTGTATATGGCATTAGGTACTTGAAAAAAAAAAATTTTTTTTTCTTTCATTTTTTTTAATTTGATTAAAATAAAAAAATAATAATTCGCTTTAATAAATGTCTCTGATGATTATTAAATTTCATCGATTGATTTAAAGAACGAAAGTCATTCTTTTTTTAGTAAATTAAAAATACTCGACGATGTAAATTGTGAAAGAATTTTTGCTTTGAGATTCATTAACCCATTTCCATCATTACGGTGTGCATATATATATACATATGTATACGCTCAATTTAGTTGATTAAATATAATAATAAAATAAAATATTTGATTTTACGGATATTCCTTTTCATACTTCCTTATCATGCAAATGGGTTAACTACGATATATTAAAAAAAAAAAAAATATATATATATTTTTATAAAAAAATCCAACGTTTATCACCGTTAATAGGTCATCATAAATTACGGATAAGAAAAGGAAATACTCACGGCACGACTGAAACTCATCCTCGGAGTTCTCGCAGTCCTTCTGATAGTTGCACACCCAGCTGGACGGTATGCATTTGCCGTCGTTGCACCTGAACATTCCCATGGGACAGCTCGAGGCATCGCCGACGGTGCCGATGACGCTTCCGGTATTACCTGTAACGCCGATCCCGCCGCTCACGCCTACGCTACCGGTACCTGAAAACAATAATAATAAAAGAGAATTTCATTTAATAAAAATTTGAATGAAAGGTTAAAGGAGAACGTTGCGATCGTAATCTCGACTATACGAACTCCTCGCCGACTATATAAGCTTACGTTCTCTGGCTCTGTCTTTCGAGCGACGAGTTTAAGTGATATGGGTGAAAGGTTCAATGGCTTCTTCTTAGCGAGAACTACTCGCGCTCGAGAGAGCGCCGTTGTTACTCGCCGATATTTTTCTTTGTCTTAAGCGCAACGCGCGGAGAAGATTCTCTTTTAACGCCGCGTGAAAGTTTGAGAGAGAGAGAGAGAGAGAGACGATCAAATTTTCTTCGGGCTTATTTTACATATTTGAAATATACTTTTCTTTTTTTCTCTTTTACTTTGAATTTTACTATTTATTTAATTGTTCGTTGTACTTTTCATTATATTATTTTGGTTTTAAATAATATGTACAATCCGTTGAAAAAGAATAAAAAAATATTTTGCGTTCTTCGATTTATAAGAAAATCATTATTCTCCGCTGCAAATTGACAAACCGATAAACAAAAAGATATTGCAAATCGGTACTTCAAACCTGAACAAAACTTATACAACGTCGTAAAATTAATATTTTTCACTATTTGCATCAACCATCGAGGTTTAAAGGATAATTTTTCCGAGTGAATCTTCGACCGGCGAAGAATCTAACGACGGCGCGTTGCGAAAGTTACAAGGTGAGGGAAAGAAAATTAAAGGAGAAAGAATGAGTCACGATTTTTGAACTCGCGTATATATACATATATGCATATATATATATATATACGTAGATAAAAAACTGAAAAGCAGGAAAAACGGTTCTCACAGGATTCGCGCGAAAATTTTTACGCTTCGAAAACCTGTAATACAAATGTTCATTTTATCTTGATTATGCGAAATCCATTAGCCATTAATGGGATTTTATCTTTAACGCCGTGATAATCGTAATAATAAACTTCTCTCTATTCGGCAAACTTTATTCAAACTTTGTAATATAATTAACGGAATAAGAGAAGCTTTAAAGAATTTTATGACCGATTCGCGCCTTCGCGTTTTTTTTTTTCTAATTAATTTTCGATTGAACGATCATCATGCGCACGATAAGCATAATTTTTATTTGCGAAAAAGTCGCGATGGAAAAAAAAGTTAAAAATAAAAAATCGGATCGCGCAAACATATGTTTTAACGTCGAATTATTCTAAACAAACATCGAATTATTAAAACCCTCGCTATTTCCACATAGAATTTCATATAAAAACTTTAATCGCATAAAAATCGTTAGTTCACAAAAAATTTTACCATTACACATATAGTACAATAGCGTTGCCACCGCTGATGATCGGCGCCGGGAATAATTAAATTTCCGCGTTGCATCTAATTGTCATGTCGCGCGCATATGAAGCTTCATATAGGATACGCTCGCAGAAAGAGAGAATAAATCAAGAGATGATGATTCGATGTACGATACGCTGTACGACTATCGATTTCTTTATTATAGCGACGATCGGCAACGGAGTTTGCGAATCGAGTGACGATATACACTTGAACGATAATCGGGTCAATCTTATAACCGAAAATAAAAGAAAATAAGGTATCTTATACGAGACAGTTAGTGAGTAATCTCATATATATTCACGTTATTTATTACGCGATAGAATTCTAACACGAGCGATAATTCGAGCAATGCGGATTAAACGCACGTCGGAGAGAAGCGATCGGTTAGTACCGATCGTGAATAATCGTTGGAATACATATGTATGTGTGCGAGCGTGTGAGTAGAAAGAGAGAGAGAGAGAGAGAGAGAGAGAGAGAGAGAGATGTGTCTTGAATTAACCGCGACGCGATGTGTAAAAAGATCGTAATCTTTGAATTATACGAAGAAACGTTTTTATTCTGCATTGGTGAAATAAATTTTTCGGTCGGTTATAAATTATCGTTATACCGATAAGGGTGAACGTTAATTTTAATATATAACTCTACAGTTTCGAATAGATAATTGAAATGGTCGTTCAAAAAACAAGAAGAAAAAATTACAATATTTATCAAAGTTTGTGATAAAATTTAAACAAACGCTGCACGAGAAAATTGATTACGACGCGAGTGTCGGGCATCGATTATAAATGACAAACAATACCTTTATAATTAACGCATAAAACTCAGATCGGCCATTTTACCAATGGCAACAATTCATTATCATTCCCTCGTTCACGCATACAAACGCGCCTAAGTGTATCGCATTCAGCCAGTCATTAGCACAGCTCAAAAAAAAAAAAAAAATAAAATAAAATAAAATAAAGAAGACACTCCGTTATCGAAACTTAAACTCGAAAATCGGCCAGGAAATAATGGAGAAACGATATATGTAAAAAGATCAGTCGAAACGTCTTTCTCGAATTGAGCACATTCAAAATTACGTCAGAGATTCTCTTTCTCAGTTGGAGCGATTGTGCGTTTACATACACGTATGTATATATACTCGAAAGGAGTCACGGCTTCGATTGATTTTGGTCAGAAGGTTGTGCGTGTGTTTGTGCGGTTTTTGAGGTACGTTTATATTTTGGGCCAATCATTCGTGTCTCGTGTTTTGTAATTGTTTTTTTTTTTTTCATTTATATTTGCTTCGGAGTTATTGCGATTGACTTTTTGCGCGTCAAAGTCGGTGTACATAGTCAATCGGAATCACGATTTGGATCGTAAAAGTTACCGTGGCTGTTACGTTTGTTGTTTAAAACGAAAAAAAAAAAAAAAAAAAAAAATAAGAAAAAATTAGTTCATTGCTTACGATGTGCACTTAATCTATTGTTCTTTATGATATAAAAACATTTTGATGAACCGAAAATCCTATATATTTAAATTAATTGCTTTGAGAGATTTTTAAAACGAAACTTTTAAAACGTTTGAGAGAAAGTTAACAAATAGTATAAGAGGAAATATATTTTCACCTAAATGCAGAGTCAATGTTTTACTAGATAAAACAAATGTTTGAATTAAATAAAAAATATTTAATTTTTACTTTTTTCCATTAATCTTTGAATAAATAATTTTTATCGTTAGCGAGGTTTATTCTTATCTATCCCATACAGGTACAATATATAAAAAAATTTATCGTAAATAAAATTTTTTTACAAATATTAAACCAACAGTAGCGAATCATCCCGTGTAAAGCAATTACACAACGAGCAAAATGTAAATTTTGCATTAATTAAATCTATCGTTAACGTGTTATATATACAAAGGCGGAAAAACAAACTAGCAACTGGATTATCCGTATACCCAATATCCAATATTTTTTTCATCGCTCGCGGGGCATTATCACGAAATAACGTTGGAGGAAGGGGTCGCGGATGCAATTACCATCAGCCGGAGAGAGAAATCACGAGAAGTCGATAAATCTCCTTATTCTATAATGGAGTGTACTTATAAAATCGCATCGCATCTTGCTCACACACACACACACACACACACACACACATATATATATATATAAAGATGTACAGCCGAGAAAGAAAGAGAACGAGAATACAAATGCGCGAGGAGGATACATAACCTCTTCAACTCACGCGAGAGAGATCAAAGGGGCAAAGCCAGCAGCTTCTCCAATACTTTGTCGCTCTTCGTTTTATACACACGTATATATACACGTGGAGCATTGTATGCGGAAAGGTGAAAAGAAAATGCAGGTAGAAGATCTTTGGATCTTTATAGGTTCTCTTTCTCTCTCTTTCGAGCGACTCGTAAATATCGACGCGCTGCTTATATAACAACTCGGGGCCGTCTTTTAGAACGGAGAGCGAGAAAATGCAGCGCCCAAATATATGTATGTATCTCGAAGCTTCGTTGAGGCCTTTATCTTTGTATGTATGTGTATGTGCGTTGGATGTGTAATTATGGGTATAAAATATACGATCGTGTTTTTAGGAGAGGTGTTTAGGAGGACTCGTATACGTCAATTTTCTAGGATTTTTTTTTTTTTTTTTTTTTTTTTTGTCGGTTACTTTTTTTTTCTTGCTGGAGTTTTTATAATGCTGATATAAGGTTTGAAAATGATTTATCAGCTCTTTCTAACGATACATTATACTGCTTTTTTTTTTTATAAATTTATTAAATAAATTGGCCTACCGAGATGAATTGGTAAAAATTTAATCGTCGCACAAATTTTTACAAATAATTTTTTTTTTTTTTTTTTATTCTAATGAAATGCTTATATCGTTAATACATAAATTTAATGTAAATGATAAAACGATATAATACAAAGTGAGAGAAAAAAATAGGGATAAAAAATAAATTTTCTTTGGAAATTACACCATTGAACAGAAACGAAACAATGTCAAATCTCGCCAATGCAATAAGTAATTTCCTGCTTCCGTTATTCAAACAATACGCATTAATCCTATTTTGAAAAAAAAAAAAAAAAAAAAAACAATTTAATCTCAAAAATTATACCTACTTTCTGTTTCTACTTTCATTTAGCGTTATTTAGTTACAATGTTTTTTCACAACTTTAAAAACAATAATTTACACAGCCATTAAATATGGTATGTATACATTTCGATAATGATATAGAATTCTTGGGTTCGGTAAACAACGGGTTATGGTAATAATCAGATTTAAGGTAAGCCTACGAATATGTACCGGATTATTCGAACGTAATATTCGCGTTTACGAAGGAGCTGTTTCTGTTTTATATAGTACAGATTATCGTGTTAACGCTTCGTTGTTGATATAATTTTTTGAAATGGTATAAATATCGCGTTAAAAAAATAACATCGCCGTGGTATATTAAATTTTTTCATCGACGATACTTTTTTAATTTCGAACGTTTCTAACGTAATATCTTTTTGAATAATCGTCGACTTGTTTAATTTTACACGCGGATATACACTGCGAATAAATAATTTTTTTTTTTTTTTACCTTTCGTCGTGTAAATCGTTACAATGGCATCGGCACGTTTAATAGCCGTTAAAATAATAAAAAAAGTCGACGAATAAACCGCGACTGATATAAAAATAAAATTAAAAAATGTAGATATCTTTAAAGTCAAACGCTCCTCATCCAATAACCCAATAACCTTTCCGCTTAACTCTCCTTACAAGAGACAAAAAGCTCATCGCGAGTAGTACGAATGAGAAGAGAGAGATACTCAAACTAAACAAGAATAAGAAAAAAATAAGGTAAGATAGAGAGAGGTATATGTACATATACATATATATACACGAGAGAAAGAGCCGCGCGGCATTGGATGTGGATTTCGAAAGAGAATGGAACGCCAGGGGCCGCGCGCGCGCACACACATACACCTCAGTATCTCGCTGTGATACAAGGTAAGAAAGAATATAAAACGCACAAGACCGAGAAGAGAAGAATCGCCTAGGGAAGATATAAGTGGTGTTCTAACTATACACCTATACACGTATGTGGATACATATTATCTACCCATCGCTCTGGCCCGTTAAATCATTGCGCCACACACAATTATTATGTACGAGAGAGCGCTACTTCTTCTTCTTCTTCTTCTTCTTCTTCTTCATCGACGCTGTATTCTCTCTCCTGCGCGGCTTTTATCGCTAAGCCGCGAGTGTAGGATTTTCATTCTTTGAGAGACGTTTTGTCTCTTACTCGATACTTTATATCTTTGTTTTATATCTTTATAAATATATTTACGAGTGCGTTAAGAGAGAAAGAGAGAAGATTGAGTTATGAGAGCTGTGTATCTATGCGCTCGATTTTGCCGGTGCGCACTTTGCGAGTTATAGTATAACTTGTTTATTTATCTCGCGTGGATTTAGTTTCTTTATTTCTTTTATAACGAGTTAATCAAATTTGTTTTACGATATTTGTTTTGTGTACTAATAGTTGTTAAAGAACGGCGGTTTAACTTGTATTATCATTGCGGTGATTCTTTTAATCAGAAAGATATTCTGATTCGTTGCCGTAAATTATCATAAACAGGTGATCGGTACATCGAGAGTATTAGGGAAATTACAGACAATAAAGGGCAACGAAACCTCGATAACTTTTTCCAATTTAACATAACATATTAAAGACTATCAACCGACAACGAGATAAGAAAACACGGCAATAATTATTACAACAAGTGTAAAGTGCAGTGTATAAAAAAATTAAGAGAAAGAGGGAGAGAGAGAGAGAGAGAGTGAAAAATGAATCTCGAGAGAAAGAGAGCGTTGGAGAATAGGAAGTATGTGTATACATATACAACGGTGGCAGTTGGACACGAGCGCGTGAACGGAGTGTGAATTAGAGCACTCGATGTGTTGCTCTAATTCGCTCGAATTTCACTCACTGTAACATTCGCATACACGCATACGTACATATATATATATATATATATATTTATAAATCTTCGTGTTCTTCTCTTCCGTACGGTTGGCTCACGCATCGCGGCTTCTTATTCTTCGTTTTTTTTTTTTTTGTTTTTTTTCCTTACTTTTTTTTCATTTTAATAGCTCTTCTCCCCGTTGTTGCTTTTTTTTCGCACGGATTCTAAACGCCAACGCGTTGAGATTAAGGATCTTTTTAGGTATATGTGCCGACTTTCGGATATATTGCATGCGTGTATATATGTATATATACATAATGTTTATCACGATGTTTTTAATTATTGCTATTTTTTTTTTGTTTTTCCTCAGTGACGATAAAAGTTGCGGAAAGAAAAGAAAAAAATGGGATTTTGTTTCTAGTTTAGCTTTTACTTTCTTTATTTTTTAAACATTAATATAAAATTGTAAGCTGTGAAATTGAAGAAATTTTGAAAAATTACGCAAGAAAAAGTAGATTATAAATAAGACTAGGCAATTAAACATCAAACATACGTAAATAAAAAAAAAAAGAAAAATGATAGATCATGCGGAATAAATTTTAATAGCAATATTCTTAATAAAATTTAATAAACTTCTTTTGTATTTCAATTGTATAAATAAATTATTATAAATTTGATCATGTAACGCCCATTATAAAATATGGTCAATCCGTAAAATACGAAGAAGCAATAAAACTCGCAAAAAGATAACGAAAATTCAATGCAAACAAAGCAAGCGGAAATAAAAAATAATCTAAGTTCTTATGAAAAGAATAAAAATTCCAACGGTTATTCTTTTTGAAAAATAACAAAATGCGCCGTAGTTGTCGAAAAAGCGATTTACGAAGAAATAATTCAAGCGTTCAAGAGGAAGATGAAAAGAAGAAAAGATAAAGGCGGAAGAGAGACGCACGAACGTAATGAGAAAATAAAAGAAGGGAAGAAAAAAAAAAAAAAAACGTAGCGAGCTCGACTCGAGCGCGAGAGAGCGTGACAATAAACAAATTAAAGCGTCAACGCGTCGCCGAAACTTACACAAGACGCATACGTACGTGTACAAAGAATTGCCGTCTCGTAAAAATAATAATTAATGAACAAAGTTGAGGCGAGAGAATGAAAGAAGCGAACCAATGATGAAAATAATTTGTTCAACGTTTCTTATTCTTTGTTTTTTTTTTTTTTTTTTTTTTTTTTTCAAAGGATTATATTATTTTTGGTGCTTAATAACTGTTTATTAAATTTGACACATACTCGATTATACGATACCAGTAAACGAAAAATTTTTTAAAAACTAGGAAATGAAAAAATTACACAGCTAGTTTGTTTCTGTTACCGAAAAGTTTTCAAAATTACACCTTTAAAACACACACACACACACATATATACGCAAACGTATACATGAGAATCGAATTCAATCTTACCGAAGCACGAAAAGAGACTTTGATTGACATAATTTCTAGTGCGCGTGGATTAACACGAAGGGAGAGTCGAGATTTCGTTCTCGTGCTCAATGCACAGCTGCGCGAATGTATATAGTTACTACAGATGTATATATGTTCTTGTGGAGTAAATTTTCCCGTAACTCTGTGTATAAGACATAATTACACTCGAAGCGCGAAGCTATTATTAAATTCGAGTGAGAGAAGAGAGAGAGAGAGAGAGAGAGAGAGAGAGAGAGAGAGAGAGAAAGAAAGAGAAAGAGCAACACCGTGGACATGAAAAACAAAAGAATTCTTTTCTTCTTTTTTTTTTTTGCGAATACTGAAAATTGTTTACTGTTGTTATTTTTAAGTATTTTTATTGAAAATAACATTGAAAAAATAATAAATAGTTGATTACAAGGATATTCGTTTATTGAAAAACAAGTTTAAAAAAAATTTATTGATTAGATTGTTTATTTAAGGGAAAACCCGCATTTTTTTTTTATTCTAACGTACGGAAAGATGATTATGACTTGTGGAATTTTCCAGAGTGAAATTAACAAAGAAACGTGGAAACATTCTACTCAAAATTAACGATTCATTAAATATTAACGATTCCTTATAATAAATCTCGAGAATTATTCGAAATTTATTATCTTAAACAACGCGATGTACTTGGCTAAAACTCATTGAAAAGTCGATTGATTATATTGAAAAAAAAGAGAAGAGATAATAAAAAAAAAAAAAAAAAAAAAAAAAAAAAAAAGAATATCGTCTGCATTACCGGTTTTGTAATTCTCATTCACAATTAATAAATATTTACAAGGACGACTATTTTCAAAGAATCGAGAAAGACCACCAGAAAAATGACAATTTTTATTTTTTATTTTTTATTTTTTTTCATTTTATTAAACGCACTTTTTCTTGTCCTCATAAACTATAAAAACATATTTGAAATAGCCGTTGAATGTGAATAACAAAAACAAGAATAACTCTTATCAATGCCCTCGCCAACGCGATCTGCAAAAGTAATCATCAACTTTACTCATTTTTACAAACAAAAAAGAGAAAGATAGAGAGAGAATAAATAAAAAGCCGTGTAAAATAAAATTAAAAAAAAAAAAGGAACAAAGAATAAGCCAACCGTACACGTGAACGAAATGCCAAGCGAGACGGTAAAGAACGAGACACCCAATGAGCATATAAACAAGCGAGACGTTCACGAAAATACCAGAAAGCACGAGGCCGTAAAGAATTAAAAGGAAAAAAAAGAATCGGGAGACAGAAAAAGCAAGGAAGAGGGGGGGAAGAGAGAGACAGAGAGAGAGAGAGAGAAGAGAAAAAAGAGCCACAAGCAAATGAGTCAGCTCGTATCCAAAGGTGTGTACACACGTACACTTATACAGATACACACACAGACATACACATACTTGAAGTTACAAAGTATACGAAAGAGGTAGAAGGCAGGAGGAGGTCGGCGCTCGAGAAAGAGAGAGAGAGAAAGACTGCATCAGGTCGTACCAAACCTATCCGCTCGCGAGTTAGGTGTACTTACTCGCAAGAGGGAAATTACGAACGCACGAGATTGAGCGAGACGGAAAATTTTACTTTAAAACTGTTACCGTGCTCCTTTATATATACAATACTACTCTTACTAATTCTTTCCTATCTTTTTTTCATTTTTTTTTTAGGCTAGGTAGGAGACTATATAGTGAAATTGAGAGAAAAAGAGAGAGGAATTAAAAGATTTTGTTGATGATTTGATTTGAAGGAAAAGGAGAGAGAAACATTGTATATAACGCACATCTACATGGGAAAAGTATAGTCAAAAAAAAGAGATTGTGAGAGGACGAGACTCTCTTCATTTGGCAGATATTTTTTTTTCCTCTTTCGACGTTGTCGTTGTTGTTTTCAGTTGGAGAATGAAAATAGGATTAAAATTGTAATATTAGCTAATTGCAGCCACGGTACAGAAGCGGTTATTTAAATCTTGTAAGTCGCAAATTACAACCGGAATAAATTGTTAGCTGCAAGAGCTATAATTGTTGAAAACTCGTGAATTCTTCTTTAGGTATTAGTGCAATACTAAATTTTTATTAGTTTTTATCTCTAGAAATGTATGAAATTTTTTTTTTTTTTATTATTGCAAATGATTAATGTATTTGCACTTTTTTTCGATGAACAATAAGAATAAAAAACTATAAAATTACAAGGGTAACCATAACCGTCCGGTCAACGCAAAAGATATATAAAATTATAGATAACGTTCGAAATGACTAATATATTTTCTAATTCTGCTGAATAAAGAGTAAGAGAAAGGTAGCATCAGTCGGTTATTTGCATAATACAGGACTAAATTAGAACGATGGCACATTATTAACTCGCACATAAAGGAATGGTGAAGAATTCGAATACCTACAGTCTATAAATAATCATAATAAATCAATATGTCAACACAAATCCATTTATGTTATTTAAAAAATTCCAAGCCAAGTATCATCCAACCTCGATGAAAATTAACATTAAACATCGGGCAATCGCAATGAAATAATAAACTATCAGAAAAATAACACGTCAATCAAGTTAACCCCGTCATTTCGTCTTTTTAAAAAAAAAAAAAAAAAAGGTTGTGCTGCGTTGTGCTCAACTTGTGCTATAATGTGCTTTAAAAAAATTATTAATTTTCATTTTTAAAGGCAAAAAATCATCGTTTACGAAAAAAAAATTTAGCCCCGCCATTTTGTTCTTCACGGAATAAAAAAGACAAAATGGCGGGACTAACATGATTGACATAGAAATAACCTTGGTTGAAAATACTCTATCTTTATATATCTAGATACTTGAATAATTTAGGGCGAGTCTGGTTATTTTAACGCGTACATCCACTTGTATATGTGCGAGTGGTGTAAACCAGATAAACAATTTTCTATTCGTTATTCGAAATTTTGTACTTAAGAATTTCACTTAATTGGCTTACGGGGCTCTTTACGAGATCGGCAAATTTTCCTAAATTCCATCTAATCTGTCGAGTTGCAACAATTACGTATCTATTAAGGTATAAAGTCCGTTTCGGAATCAAGACGATACAGGTTTGGTAACGTTTTGACTTTAAGACTATAAAACACCGGTTAGCTACTGTTCTCGTCTCTTTTTATATATTTCTGCGTACAATGACTACTTGTACCTATACTTCTGCTCTTAACTTAGAAATTTTCAGTTAAATTTTTTCCCAGATATAAATAACTTGAAAAATCGTTTTAAAATTAATTATTTATGAAAATGTAACTTTCCATTGATAAATTTTAATGTATTTTAAACTTTGAAAAAAAATTTTAAATTATTGATTCAACGCGCGATGGAATCTCAATTCGTTAAACGAAGAAACGGATACACGCAGAAAGTATAAATTCTTCATCGAATTTTTAAAATTCAGCGAGTCGCGTTTTTCACCAAAAATGGAAATACCAGTTGCATATATACATAAACGTATGTACGAAAGAGTCGTGATCACGTGTCTCGAACGATCAGATTCCGAAAAGATAAGCAAAGATTTTAACCGAAAGAGTGGATAATTAAATCAAAGAGATTGTGATGCTGGCGAATGTGTCGAGGTGAAATAGACGCTTACGGAAAAATCTGCGAGTGCTGCCAAAGACATTCCTTAAACGTTTCTCGTATCAAAGAATAAAATACAGTAAATACTAAAATGAAAGATATTGGATAGGATAAATATATTTATTTAAATTTAATACAATTATTTAACGTATACACATTTATATAACAGAAATCTCTCTCTCTCTCTCTCTCTCTCTCTCTCTCTCTTTCTCTCCAAGTTTATAGGTTATTTTTTCCCTCTGCGAAAAAATTACGGGGGATCGTGTAGTCGTTGTAGAGTTATGTACTTGTAAGATCGAAACTACCGATTTCTGAAATTTTTGCTCGCTACGGTATAGTGCATCTTCTGTCACGCGGTGTATTAGCACTACGTACACGTAAGCATATACCTACACACATAAGTATGTATGTATACATACGTGCAAAGAGAAAGGAGGTTTTAATGCCGATGTCTCGAGTCTTCCTTCGTACCCGTTAGTAGTGACTCTCTAGACTGAAAATGAGACTCAGACATGACCGGTCAATATAATATCGGTATTGTTTCGATTTTCAATTTATCGCTGCTAGCATACATGTATACATGTTCTCCTTCGCGAGTATATGTATCGGTACGTGTGCATATATCAGGAGAAAACATAAATTCTTTTTCTTAGCATCGAAACCGTACGAAGTAAAAGAGACATTTGGACAGTTCGTGACTGTTTCTAATGTAACGTTTCTCGTCGATCTCGCTAATGACTTTCCGAGACTGAAAAATTCAGATCGATGTATTTGCTCTCATTGTTACTAGTTATTATAGTTGATTTTCACGATGAAAATGTTTAAGAACGTTAAAGGATACGTGTAATAAAGGACATTGAGAAAATTTTCATTTATCTCGTTATGGCAATAAATCTTGATTTTCACACGTCGAGCTAATTCCTTTGACGTCCTGTTAAAACACGTGATAAGATTACTTGAATTTTTAACGAGTTTAACGTTAGCTACAAAAAGTGCGCGACAATTGAATAATTAAAGGAAAAAGAGAAAAGGAAACAGCGCGCTTATTTTACCGCGCGTTTAGCATAACAAAAATAAATATCATGCAAAATTCTTCGCTAAAGAAAAAACGCAATTAAACATACCCTCGCAATCAATTTACAATGTCTATACCCCGCCACGAAATTTAATAAAACATCGCGTGGGGTACGAAAATCAAATTACAAAAATTTAATCCGCGTCAACCGAAACGAGATTCATAAACTCGAGAAAGAGAGAGAGAGAGAGAGAGAGAGAGAGAAAAAGAAAGAAAAAAAAGGATCGATTGAATAACGAAAATCATTATTGAAGAAATTATGCGTGGCAAACTGGTCGTGTTATTTAAAGCTTAACGAATCGAATTTTCGGTCAAGCTTGAAAGAGAGAGAAAGAGACGGTTGAATGATCGCGCGAAATTTTGAGTCTTTCGTGACTGTATATGTATACATATATAGATGTATAAACGAAAGACAAGAGTTGTAATACAGAGACATCCGGCGAGCGTTTAATCTCGTCGATTTAATCGTCATCGATTACCGGTATTTTTGCGCTTCGTTTCTTCATCTCAAGGTCGACGCCGCGTCTATTGCCATTAAGGTTTCTTTCTTTTCTTTATTATTATATTATCATCGTAATTATTTTTATTGTTAGAATACTTATTTTTCTTTTGTTTAACACTTTTTTTTTTTTTTTTTTTTTTTTTTTTTTTTTTTCAATTCTAATGCGAAGGTTTTATCGTGAATTTGTGTGGTTAATTTATTGAGTTTGCAGAACTTTTTTTTTATTGAAATATTGATATTTATTAAACTTTTTCAAAACTCGTTATCGTAAATAGTGTTGAAAGTAATATACATTTTAATAAATTATCATTGGCCAACAAGCGAAAACAACATATTTAAAACAACATATTATTCTTAGTTATTTTAATTTTTTTATATTGAAAGTTTTTATTTACAAAATTATTTTTTTAAATTGCAATAATCAATAGGTACTGGATTCATGCGTTAGTAAAATAAAAAAAAAATAAAAAAAAAAAATTAGATCCACTATAAATTTATTTATCAATGACATTCAATGTCACATGTAACGTGCTTTGCCAATAAAGATAAAATAATAGATCCCAAAACAGCTTGTTCACTTTGTGTATATTAAGCGTAAAACTCTAAACTAGTAATTAAACATCAGCGACTTTTGTACAAACAGCCGAGTAATTTTTTTTTTTTTTAGCCAATGAAGAATTCATAAATTTTACGCACGTATAAGTAAAATTTACGTTGATTTTTTTTTTTTTTTCTTTTTTTTTTTAATTTCCATTTACATATGCGTTGAAAAATAAATGCCAAGCGTATATTTTTGTGTTGCAAATACATAAAAGTAAATTCTTGAATTACGTCTCGTACAACTCGTTTTCTATTTTCACAAACCGGAATATGAAATTCCATTAAAAAAACTTTATATAAATCGCGTATTCATATATTCGAATAAAATATTTATATTTTTTCACTTAACCTTTAATTTAATATTCCAGCGTAAATTTATTCGATTCGCTTGCGTCTTATCTCGATCGTTAATTCGACCTGCAGTCGGCATCTCGACAACGCGAATTGGGAGTTCAATTTTGCAAACTCAAACTTCGTATCTCGATAAACAATCGATTATATCACGAGAAGATCAGGAGGTCGAGGCGTTCGAAATAATAAGAGAAAAAAAAAAAAAAAAAAAAAAAAAAAAAAAAATAAGAAAAGTCATGCGCGGCGATCGCGTGATCGGTTAACGAGCTTCGCGATAATCGGCACGAAATGTCACTTGTCGTATATGAATGTATATATAGATGTAAACGGTTTCGAAGATTATTAACTAAGGTATGTGTGTGTGTGAGAGAGAGAGAGAGAGCGAATGATCTTATAATTGCAAACTATGTTCGTTATCTTCCATTATTCGATCTTTCGTTATTCGATCTAATGCCGATCGGTACGCTTCTAATGGAAAAGAAAACGTGGAAATAAACGGAAATTTTTTTTCCTGCGCGCATCGTGCGTACGTTCAATGATTCCTTTTTTTATTAAATTGTAAAAAAGAGAAACATACGTTAAACGCTCGAATACCGAAGATCGTTTTGCGCTTCAACTTTTAAAACGAAACGTATTTTTTTATGAAGAATTAATTTAAAATTTCGATAATACGCGATCGAATAATAAAAGATCAATGTCAACGTTTATACGTCTAAATGAGAAGACGATAAATTAATTTCATATCGATTTCCGCATATAATGAATGTGTGCACATGTATATAGAGAAAGATACATTAATTCAAAATCAATTATTGCTCAAACGCAATATAAATATACGGTATGAATTACCATTATTAATTCTGTTACGAGAATCTAATTAACTGAGAAATTAATCAAACAAGTCATTGAATCAATTGATTTTTTTTTTTCTTTAGAAAACGTTTTACTCGATCGCTCGAATCTAAGGAATTTTATATACTTGACATTTTTCAAACTTTAATATATCCCATTGAGTTAATGATTTAATTAATAAATTTAACGTATATCTGTGTATCTATGCAAGTGTCACAATTCTAAAATGATAATAATAAAAAAAAAAAAAAAAAAAAAAAATAAAGAAAATAAAAAAAGAAAATATGTATTAAAGCGAGGAAGAAAATTTTTCGCTCGAATCCGCAATAATATAAAAACGTGCGCTTGTTCTCGCTAGAAGAAACCCACGAGCTTTTGCGCGTATAAATATACACATATACATACGTATAGATTATACATATATCCATTCAGCAGGTATACGCGCGAGAAAAACGTGAAACTCATTCGTGGGTTAGAAAGTCGGTAACTGCTTCATGGCAGTGTTGCTTGTATATGTATATACAAGGGAGAACCTTAAACGGTTAACTTAACCGTAGACTCGTTTCGACGCACTCCGGGCACTCTTGTGCGTTCGCGCGGCGTTGCGCGATGTGCTTTTCGCGCGCCCGTTTCGTCCTCATAATTGCAACGTGTATACATAAATGTGCACGTGAAAAAAAGTTTTGGATAAAGAGAGACGAGGGGACGACGACGAATTTATATGAGCAATTAGAGGAGCGCGCGAATACGATAGTTGTGCAATGGGAGGGAATATACGAAGAAAAAAAAATGTTGGAGAACGCGGAGATATGAATTTGATTCCGTAAAAAATTGCCACGGTAGGTATATTTTTCTCTCCGGTTTTTTTTTTTTTTTTTTTTTTTTTTTTTACGCATGTTTGGAATTTTTGCAGATTATGAAATGCGACGGTTTGTTAACTATTGTCGCAATGCTTTGTATTAACTTTGAGGATATTATTTCACGTATACGAAGACGTGGAAATAATGGAGTTATTTTTAAATACATTTTTTTCTTTTTTTTTTTTTTTTTTCGTTGCTCTAAACGATTGTTATAGCGTATTGTTGAGATTTTTTGATGATATATTGAAAGGTACGTTATCGCTAAATTCCGATAATGCAAATTTCAAACAAACAAAGCATTTACTAACACTGGCAGTACTGTTTCAAATTTTAATTCCTTACCATTTTACATTTCCACTTTGAAACTTAACTTGCAATCTTCAAAAGAAGTAAACAAACGTTCATATTTCTCGCTTACGAATTTCAAAATTATACCTTCAACTATCAGCCGTAACTCAACAACGCAAACCTTAAAAAACTCTCTCTCACGCGTCTTGTTTAAAAAAAAAAAAAAAAAAAAATCTCCCGTACTCTTACGTCTCAATGCACAAGCTTACACGAATAACGTAACAAAAGAGAAATAAAGAAAGAAAGAGATAAAAAAAAAAGGGGGTCAACGAACGTGTAGGTGGACGGAGTCGCAGAAGAAAGAAAGAAGGAAGGAGGGCTACGGAGGGCGTGCCTCGACGCAAGAAATACCCGCGCGTGTATACATATGCACGCGCGCGGCAATGTCAAGGCGACGAGGCCGTACGATTAGAGCCGAGGGGAGGAGGGGGTCGATCCGTTGTTATTCATGTGTAAAGAAAGATCCGCGTAAACAGATGCCGGATGAATTTTGTTTGTCATGGTTGGTTTTTTTTATTTTTTTTTTTTATTTTTGAAGCGAGGAAAAGTCGATGAAATATTGATGAGTGAAAGACTAACATTTTTTTCTTTTTTTTTTTCTTTTGATTGATTTTGATTCGAAGTTCAAGAGAAGCAAGAGAGAGAGAGGGAGAGAGAGAGAGGGAGAGGGAGAGAGAGAGAGAAGAATAGCGAGGAAGTTGGTTAATTCTTGATGCAGTAGTGATGAGGAAATTGTGCGTTCTTTATTGAAGATTGCCGAACGGTTAAAAATAGATTTAAATCGTGAATTGGATCGGATTAGTACGGCGAGGATGACGAACGAAATTTACGATTTTTAATGTATTTGCGAAAGTTTTGCGATAGTAAGTATTTTCGTAAGAATGACGTATACGAGATTGTACTATATATATTTTTTTTTATATTATCCTTAAATTGTTTAGTTATACGTTTAAAAATCGACGATTATCTACTGTAAATTTGATCAATTTTAGAACTAATTAAAATTTCAATACAGAACATAAGTAAATAAGCATATGTCTGACTTAAAAACTCACGAATCTCGAGGCAATATTACAAACGTCTGCAAACTCACCTGTAACACACAAACAAAAATCATAAAAAAAATGAATAAACATTTTAAATTATACTTAAACTAATAACATACATAAATAAAGTGTAGTAATTTGAAAAAAAAAAAAAAAAAAATTAGAGAAATTTATAAAAAGTAAATGACATACTTTTACTACATACCCCTTCACATATTTCCGAGTAAATACGTATACATAAAAGCGCACATGCAACAATCCAAGAGTCCACTTGCGCAGTTGCGCAATTATACCGCTCGCGAAATTATCATTCGTTTGAGCGCAGAACTTTATATACTTATATATCCTATATATCCTCCCGCGTATAACTGCGTTTGTTTTTTTTTTTTTTTTTTTTTTTTTATGAGCAATTTATATATATATAAGCTCATCAAAATACAAGGAATACAAAAGTTCGTAAATGCACATAACTTACTTATCTTATACCTATATATACAAATAAGTGACGAATCGTTCCTATACGCACACAAACACACACACACACGCGCGCGCACACATAAATCGGTTAATTGGATCGGTCGGATCAACGAACGCGCGCGCGTTGCGTTTACGTTCTGACTCGCTTTCGTCGGTTCGCTTCGTGTGTGTGCATGTGTATTTAGTGGGTATCGCTTAGAGTATATGCTGACTTTACAAATTTTTTTTTTTTTTTTTTTTTTTTTTTTTAGGCATATGAATGTCTATGTGTGTATGGTAGGTATGCATTCGACTTATAAGCTACGAACTTTTTGATTTTACTTTTTTCTTCTCTCTTTTCATTATTTTTTTAAACTATTATGCTCTAATTCTTTCTTTTTTTAAATTTTAATCGTTAGGAAACGCATTGACGAAGATTCGAAGCCCGATTTGCGATCGAATATTGTTTATTATCGTTTTCGTGGTTATTTTATCTATTAATTTAATTTTTGTGATTTGTCATAAATATTATTTTTTTAGTAAGAGATCTTTTTTCAAAGAATCAAATTAAAAAATACTAAAAAGTTAAAATTTTCAGTGTTTTTTGTTTTTTTTTTTTTTTTTTTTTTTTTTAACAGATGAAATCTACCAAAAAAAAAAAACTCAACTTAAAGCCCATATCGTTTCGCTTCTCCCCTACACGCATCAAGTACATACTTGTCCACGTTGCATTAGTAAAGTAAATCAAAAGCGAACGGAAAAATAACAAAATTAACAAAACGAGCGTGTATACGATATATATACACATACACACGCGGATAGCAGCGGTACGTAACCCGTTCGAGCAAACCATCGAAGTTAAACTCGAGAGAGAGAGAGAGAGAGAGAGAGAGAGAGAGAGAGAGAGAGAGAACGGCCTCGTCCAACTTGGGGGTTTTGATTGGAGAATTGGCTGCAACTAGTTCGAGTGCCAGCGGCGACTGACGTTCCACGTACATCTCTATGTCTCTCTCTCTCTGCCTCTTTCTCTCTCTCTCTCTCTCTCTCTCAGAATAGATGCGAGGAAAATACAAATCGACGCGATCGACTAGATATCTTTGATGGCTAATGCACCAAGCGTAATTTACTATTTTTCACTATTTCCTTTTTTTTTTCTTTTACTCAACTTAGTTTCTCAGACGATCGTATAGATTCTTCTTTGCGAAATTTTGGTTTTGTATGTAGGTATGAATTACTTTGGAGAACGTGAAGATAATTTTGCTTTATTTCTTTAACTTTGATGCTGGAATGTATACTTTTGATGATAGTTGTGGTCGTATCATTTTTAAACATGAAAGTTTTTTTATTATACGAAGAAAAAATAAACTAATCGTTAACATAATTATAAAGATAAATTCTATTTTTTTTATTCAACGATTATAAGATGCAGCAAAATACGTAATTTTCAATAATTCAAAAAATTTAATGAATTCTAAGTAGAAAAAAACATTGCAGGAAAAAAAAGGCAATTTTGATTAGTTTAGATGCTTGTGTAAATGAAAAAAAAATGCGATACTTCTGCCGCTGTATAGCTTTAAGAATGATCAAAGGACACCTAAAAAAATGCAACGAACTCAAACTCACGCGAACCGCGTACGTAATTCCAACAAGATGACGAGGTTAAATGAAAGTAAATTGAAAAGACTTAGATAGAAAAGAAAAAATTATGCGCTCAAACAACAACATAGTTAAAAAAAAAAAAAAAACGTAAAGAACAGTAAAGCAATCGAACGTATGTATATAGTATACGCGTATAAAACAAAAATGTAAAAATTGGAAGAAAATATCAAAATAAGGATCGACGGTAAACGTAAGGAATAAGCGAGAGTCGAGAAGGGGAAAAATAAACTGCGCGTTAAGTAGTCGCGCGAAACTTTTAAACTAAAATAAATCAAAGCAAATCGCGAAAAAGAAAACTCACGCACGGGAAGAAAACGCCGGGCGTTGTAACTTGTTTATTCGTAAAAATAATAGTGGAGATAATACGTTTAAATGTGAAAATTCGTGCGAGAGCTCGTTTTTAATTATTTCAATCGTTTTTAACGCAAGATTAATTTACGCTACGTATGTATATGTATACATATGTATATGTATATATACGATGGATAATTCGCACGACAAATGAGATTTTCAGTTTTTTTAACGCGCTGTATACACATGTACACGTACGTATTCTATTTTTTGCTTAACCGGCGGCTCTTCACCGATCGATCGATTTTACTATTTTTGGTTTATTTGGGATATTAAAATCGTGATTTTAATCTATAAACCCGCATCGTGTATACCTGCACTCGAATAAAGAAAAAAGGTATCGAAATCAAAAACAGTCGACACCTATTTCTTTTCCTTCACAGTACACACATATACACAAAGTAAAGCGAATGGTCATCGCATACGAGAGTACGTACATACGTGTATCTAGCATAGATAGCAAGGTCGAGCGCGTAAGCGCGTTACGCTATTTACTCACTTGCGCAAGTGTGCGTTAAGACCAATTGTCGTTCTCCATATCGCCTTGCTCTCCTTCTATCATCGCGTGTGTGTGTGCACTTGTATATGCGTTCGCTTATGTGTTCGACGAGGGAAAGATATGAAGTTGTACTTAAAAGTGTAAATTTTTTTTGTGTGTAAATTATATTTAATACGGATTTGTTCGTTAAGATATATATCGTTAAGAACGATACGTTAATTTTCGAAATTAACGCAAGCGCGATTAACTGAAAATGTAACTAGCTAATTTAGCGCTGTGTCATAATTCGGTACAATTTGCTTAATGGTTTAATTTTATCCGAAAATACATTAAAATTATTGCGTGCGAACGTTAACGTTAAATAAATCGCTTTTAAAATTGCGTCGACGCGTTTTGACACAGCTCGAATCACTCGCGCGCGAAAATTTCGTTAAACAAATGTCTGTATTATGTATAAAACAAAAATAACGATAACTTTAATTGCTAATTGTAGAAAATAATTACAAAATAGTCGCAGTCTGGTATTGCGTAATTTTACATTGTCTTTTTTATTTCATAAAAAAAATATTATCACTCCCTATTAATTTTTACGAACATTTATTGAAAAACTTTTTGTTTTATTGTTCATAAAAAATAGAAAAAAAAATTTCATTTTAAGAATTTAGATTTAAAATTATAAAATGATGATATTTTTTCCAACATAGTAAATTCATTAAAATAGCTCAGCATATAATATAAACAACTAAATTCATAATTTTTTTTTTTTTTTTTTTTCTTTTTAATTAATTTTATTCAAACGAATACGCCGTTATAAAAATTTAACTGCCAAACAAACAATAAACACTTTGCATTACACAAACGTTACAAAGCGAGTCGAGAGAGAAAAAAAGAGAGAGAGAGAGAGAAATCACGTCACGTTACAACAATTCCTTATTCTTTCCTTTAGCAATCGCGCGAGAGTCACTATACGCAAAGAAATAAGTATCGTCGGTAAATTACAAACTAAACGACTCGTCGTATAAATCTAAACGACAAATAGAACGAAAATATTTCTCTTCTTTTTAAAAAGTAGAAGAGCCGAAAGAAAGGAAAAAACTAAACGAAAGTAGTCCGGGAATATAACGCGAAAATTCTCAACGTATTCGCAGAACGGCGGCCCATTGAGAAAACGTCGCGAGCTCTCTTAAAGCGCGTGTGTCTACGGTGTATGTGTGGGAAAACGTCAACTTTCACTCATCGCCGTCGCGTCATTTGGCAAAGATCAATTTCAACTGCGTGCAAGTATACGTGAAAGTTGGAAAAATTGAGAGAATTCTTTTTTTCTTTACCTTTTTGTATACTTTTATGGAAGAGAAGATATTGGAATTATCCGATGTGATGGTGT
The DNA here is from genome assembly GCA_949987625.1 of Chalcis sispes. Lineage (NCBI taxonomy): Eukaryota > Metazoa > Arthropoda > Insecta > Hymenoptera > Chalcididae > Chalcis > Chalcis sispes. The sequence goes on along the minus strand of OX465096.1, from coordinate 57,752,915 downwards.
TCGAGTGGTATGGGTTAGAATAATAAAAAATTGGTAAAAGTTTTTTATGTGTAAGCTATGGATTATTAAATTTTATGGACTTTTTTTTTATGTTAGCGAAGAATCTTTGCTCGGCGGAAATTTTTTTTTCGTGAAATGCATACAATGGCTGTAGTTTTTAATGTTTAACCGACACAAAATAAAAAAAAAGGAAAAAATTTTATTAAAACATTTCAAGCGTTTTTATCGACTTACCTTTGATTATTTATAAAATTATAATTGTAATTTTATTGACTTTCTTCTAAAATAAATCGAAATTGTTAACTTCCTTACGTTAACTGGACGAAAAAAATTTAATAGTATCTTATAAAATTCATTGTTTCTACAATAAAAATATAATTATTTTTATATTATTTAAGTTAAAATCGCCTTCGAAAATCGACAACAAAAAGATCCCGACCGGATAACACAAAAAAATATATATAAACCACAAACTCGTAAAACAATAAAAATCACAAGTCCGCGCGAATTTTTTAAACCGTCGTTGAATAATCGTTAAAGAAAAATTTATCTTTTTTCTTTCTTTCTTTCTTTCTTCTTCTTTTTTTTTTTTTTTTTTCTCTCTTTTTTTTTCGTCGAATCAGGGAAACGATCTTTGAAGACCGAAGGCGAAAAATCGTTTTGTCGAGCAACTCGTGGGTGACGATAATTCCCTTCTTTCTCTTCGACGATTTTTTTCTACGGGTCGTTTTAACAATTTCGATGTTTTTTTTTTAGCCTCTCGCGCCGAGAGAGTTATAACGGACGCGTAACTTCGCTTTTCATATAAACTATATCGCACCGCGTAACTTCGTAAAATAATATCTTTATTTTGGATTTATTGCGGGATATCGATCGGCCTTTCGTTTGTTTAATAGTTAATTAGTAAAGAATTAATATAATTTGGTTTATTGAAAAAAATAAATAAATAAATAAATAAAATAAAATAAAATAATAAAAGTTTTTTTAATGGAGAAAGTCTTTCACTGATTATCTATTCTTAAAACTCCTACCATTGTAATTATTTTAAATTACAATTGAAATTCACTTTCGTTAACTATAAATAGAATAAAGGTAATATTTGCATGAATAGAATTCCATCACCTCGAGATATTAATCAATGTAAATAACGTTTTATAATTACGTTAGAAAAATACATTTATATATAAATACGCTTCGTAACTTGTAGTCTCTCTGAAAAAAAAATGAGAGGATAAAGAGAAAGAAGGAGAAGAAAAAAGAGGAATGAGTTCCAGTCGTATCAAACGGGCTTTTTTTTTTTTTTTTTTTGCTTTACATGGAGAAAAGTCGAACTGGGTTAATGACCATTTTTCATCAAGCCGTAAGACGCCGTTTTAAGTAAATAGAAACTCCGTGCGAGTGCATGCAAATATATATATATACAAGCGATACTTGTAAACTTTACGAAAAATCGAAGAAAAAAGAATAAAGCATCGTTGTTTACTTGACCAACGTATCGATATTTTTTTTTCTTCTGTAATGAAAAAAAAAAAAAGGAACCGTTTAGACATGGATATTATTAGTAAGGTTTTATTGTACGTGATTGAGGTTTCGCAGCGTATAGTTAAAGGATTTGAATGACGATCTTTTAGGTTAAGTATAGAAAGAAAAAAAAAAGCTGTTATTGCCACCGGTTTTTCCTCCGCGTTTGTAAAAACGAAAGTAAAATAAAAAAATATTCAACATTACCGAGCAAAGAAAAAAGCTCGCGAGTGACCTATTTACTATTATTTCTAAGTAAACGCTTGACAAACGACAAATTAGGTATAACCTTTTTTTTTCTACCTAATTAAAAAATTGATCGTAAACATAAAAATTATGAATGTATTCAGTTGTTAATTCTTAAATGATGGAGATTGAAATATAAAAATAACGAATTAAATTACATTGCAAGCATATATCTACATTACTATTATATTAGATGCAATAGCTGTAACAACTTCCCTACATTAACACTTTCGAACAAATCTTTTCTCCTTCAACTAACGGGTTAATTAAGCACAAAAAAAAAAAAAATACATTCTAACACGCTCTTCTAATCTCCGGATTTAAAAATCATTGACAAAGACCCAATCGTCATCGTAATCTTTAAAAAGAAACAGAGAGGAGGAGGAGACGAAGACCTAGAAAGTCCAAATGTATATCCTCAAACGTCATTTCCTACGCTCTTAACGTATAAACGTTTACAACGTATACGTGTACACATGTATACAAAAAGGGAGGAAGAATGAGTAGAATGGTCAAGAGAGAGAGAGAGAGAGAGAGAGAGAGAAACCGGCATCATATGGGAACACAGTTATCATTTAATTTACCACCATAAGCGAGTTATCGTGCATATATACACATGCGCGTACGTACGCACGGGACTCGCTTACGAACGTGCGGCTCGGCTAACTGTAAATTTTACCAAAGCCAGAGCGGGGAGATACGAGAAACTCAAATCGCATGCGCGCATACCTTGAATCCTTAACCGATATATATATATATATATATATATATATACACGACGACATTGTTACGTAGTTTTTGGTACGTTGATGAGAGATGCAAAAAGAAAAAGGTTGAGCATTGAAAATGCTTCTTTTATTGGTATGGCTGTAATGGTTAACGAGTCAAATGAGTTTTGTCGTTGTAATGATTAAAATTTTTCACGGTGACTAAAGAAAAGTTATTCGTTAATATATTTTTTCGCCATTTTTTAAAATATTATCGTATATGCGATTCCTCAATTTTGTAATCGTAAATGTTATGAAATAATAGAAAGGAATGCAAGGAATAGCATAGATCGATGTTAACGATGAGCTTGCATAAATAATTATGAATAAATCAAGGTCGTAATATCTTGACATTCGAAAATGATCGCATCGCGTAAATTACGCGACGGGAAAAATAAAAAGTTTTGGTACGAAGGAATTCGTTTGAATTGCAAATCATTGATGCTAATGATACATCGTTTTAAAATTCTAATGGCAATTTTTATTTTGAAATTCGTTTAAAATTACGCATAATTTATTGGCTGGCATCGGAAAATCTCTCTGTTGTTTACTTAATCATAAAATTATATTTGGAAACGTAACGCGTTACAAAAATAAAATTACAGTAAACTCGAATCGAAAGAATGAGTCACCGATTAAATAGTACATCTTCATGTTTAGTGTATGTACAAAATACTATTCATTAAATATAACGTAAATAACGCGAATTATTTTTCAAATGACGCTATATGCAAGCGGTACAACATTTAAAAACAATCACCCAGCTGCATTCTTAGTGAAACAAATCCTAAAAAAGAAAACGCGTTGTACGCGTAAAAGAAAAAAAATCCACGCAGTTAAAAAGATTTAACAGCTTGCAAAATTCATCCGTGAATTTTATTGCTACGTAGACTGCATTTGTCTGTATCTGTATATTCAAGTTTAAAAATTATTATAGAGAAAGAGAGTAAAAATTTCAAGTTGCACTCTATACAAATCCCTGACATTCCAATCCGTTATACCGGGACGCATATGTATATAAACCAACAACTCGGCAGCTATCCAAGGACATACAGATACGGAGGGGCATTTATGTACTCCTTATATAAACCCACAAATGCTTTGGTTCGCCCTTTTAAACTTTTTTTTCTCGTATGTGTGTGGATTCGCTAACGCGTTGCCGTTTACGCACACACACAAGCACACACACACACACACACACACACACACGCGTGCGCGCGTATATTTACGCGTGTCAAAGTAATTTAAATAGAAATGCCACTTGCTCAATTAGTATTTCTTCAAGGTTTTGTAAAAAGACCGGTATTATGAAGAATTTAATAAGCTGTTTATTATACATCAGTAATCGAATGTGTTTTCATCGCAAATTTTTTTATTTATTTATAAATTTTTTTTAACGTATTATCGATTTAAAAAATCCAACAAAATTTACGACTTTTGGTCGAAAAAATAGAAGAAGAAAAAAAAAAAACAAAAAAAAATTAAAAAGAATAACGAAAAAAAAAAAATCACGTAATCCAATCTCATCATCCAACGATCATATCTCACCGTATCCTAAACTCGTGACAACTTGGCTAATTCCAAAGCGCGCGCGAACGGACATAAACGTTGACCATGAAATGAGAAGAGCACCGACGCGCGTATTTCGTTCTCCAACCGTTCAAGTTCTCGCGAGGCATTCGCCAAGGTTACGATAAACCTATGTATATATGTATGTGAGAATTGAAACAGAGGGGACCGTACTGTTAGCCGCGCCCAACGTGCATATAAGTGTGTGCGTGTGTTGGGTGTCGCGCATATACGCGATCCACTGGTACGTATACATGTATGCATAATCTGCCAACTCGCTCGTGTCACCTGTTATACGGGGTGACGCTTAAGTAAGCGAGCGCCAAAGCCCCGATTGTCGATCATTTAACCAGTGAGCATTGCGAGGTTATTTTCATTTATTTTATTATTCTACTTTTTTTATTTTATAAAATTTTTTTAGGTCAATTTATCGATTATTATTTCATTGATATTGCATCAGCAATTATTTGTAAGAATTATTTGAAATTTTATACTAGAATAATAAAATTTATCGTTTTCATTAGATATAAATAAATAATATCAATTGTTTGAAAACCTAAAATTTCGTAGAAAAAAAATCATTTTCCTAATAACCATCAATAGAAAAGTTTCTAGGTTATGCTACCGCGAAAAACACTTAGCGGCAACTAAAATCGAGCGCCGACGTGCGTGACCCACTGTACTCACAATCGGTTTCATCATCTTCATCATCTTCGGCGCTTCCCATCATTTTTCGGACTTTCTTTTCTCTTAATAAGCTCCTGCCCGCTATAAAAATACACACACGCGTACCTTCCTCTACTTAATTATACCTAGACAATCGCACAAACGCGTTTTTCAATAAATTCTACAAGCATTCCCGGGACTAACGTGAATACGCAGGTGTACGAAAATAATAGACAGTTTGTTGCGCTTGTGTGCGTTGTGTTTCCGATGGAAATTTCCGGCCTACGCGATGATTGCCTTTCCTAGTTTCCGTGTTGTAGCTACATACGTTAGATTCGAAAGGGAAGTGAGTTTGAGAAAATCACGTACGCGTTTTTCAACAATTAAAAATATTTTAATGTATCAAAGGATGAAACTAACTCTTTTGAGAGATTATACGAAAAATTAATAAAAATGACGATATAAGCATTTTCTGCATACATAAATTTATTATACAGTCTTGTTACCATGTAACCGAATTAACACACAATATATATATATATATATATATATATATATATATATATATATATATATATATATTGTCCTCAGCTTAGCAACAAGAATGAACAACTTGATTCACCAAACATTATACATAAAATTCACATAATCATACTCATGATAGTACCTAGTATTCAAACCTAGAATATTCGATCAGCTCCGTCAAAACATTAATCCCGTATCCTCCCATCTCAACACACATCATTCTGACAAGCCGTTGCTCAATACACTCTTCTTTCAATCTCAAATCCTTCATCGGTATACCTCCTCAAAAGATCTCACGCTCAAAGTGGTGGTACGGTAATAGGTGCGCGTTCGAGGCCCCGATATATCTGGCCTCACGTTGTGATGGCAAAGAAGCAGCGAAGACAGGAGGAGGCCAGAGAGGAGAAAAGAGAGGCCGCGAACGAGTAGCGAATTTATAAACGATAATTGTGTGTATATGTGCGTGTTTGTATGTGCGTATGTGTGTGTATACTTCTGTCGGGGTGGAGAAAGGTGACGCGCGATGATAGCGCGCGAGCGAGCGAGCAAAAGAGAACGAAGCGCAGCAGTGCTACTCGTTGTATAGTAGTAGTATACAGAGCGCCATGGCAAGACACACAGGCAGGTAAAGCCAGTAGGCGGACCTGAGTTCGTTCACCTCAGCCTAGCGGGCAACCGGATAGCGGGACCCTGACTTCTCTCTCTCTCTCTCTCTCTCTCTCTGTATAAGCCTATCTCACTCTTGACTCGGTCTTGCCTGTTCGGAAGCCCTCACTCGTACGTGCACTTATGTATACGTACACTTCGTGGATGAGTATGCGTATGTATGCGTGTACGTAAATCTCTATATCGGATGGTTCCAACCGAGAAAAAGGGAAAAAAATTCAACGAGCCGACTTTGATTTCAACTTACTTCGATACTTTTCATTACACCGTACAAAGATCTTTCCAACAGAGTGTATATTTTCGTCGCGATAATTTTGGGCGGCAAAGTGGCACGCAACGAACTCGACTGGTTGCTTACGGTCATTACCTCGTCTCTTGAATCCATCGACGAGTCATACGGGCTGCTCTCGAACGTATCGAGTGTATATATAAAGGCGTTATAGGTTGAAAGTGTACGTTGCAAAGCAAGAGCTGCACGAAGCAATTCTTTCATTATACTGTGAGAATGCTTTAGAAGAACCTGTCGTGCTCTCTCGATTATCCAAATCGATTCACGTTTAGATTTTTAAGATCAGAATATTATTGTATATTTTAGGATAAGAATATTATTGTACGGCGACGAACAAAAAAAACTCGATTGTGATGGTGAATATTTTTGCATTTCTTAATTAAAAAAGTATAAGTCACATTTGTGGATTAATCAGAAGATAAAAGTCACTGCAATTTACACGAGTTTGACATTAATCTCTAACAATCGTATCTATAAAAAAACCTCAAGAATAATTAGTTATAAATAAGTAATTGACCACACAGGCTTAAATCGCATCTACTATATTAAAGAACAACAACGCATGAAATCGAGAAATAAACATTAGCCAGCCACGGCGTTAATTACTCGTTGAGATCATATTAAATATATTGAACCATAAATCTTAATCTCGAGTCTCAAATCATCAATCTCGAAATTTACAACGATGAAAAACCGTATCATTGAATGGGTACGAAGTTTGCAACGTTAGAGTACAACGAAATAATTATTTACATTAAAATAAAGCTGCTAAAAATGTAAAAATTATATTTAAATCCGTATCTGAATATTTGGTGATGCTATAAAACACTAAGACTAAAAAAATATAAACATAAATTTTAAATAAAAACAGTTTTTAAAAAATTTCGTTGGACTCCAACGTTGGAAACTTCAAACCCATATCATTGATCCAAAAATACGCCGCGTGCATCGCGAGGAGATCTCGTTGAAAACTCATAAAGCATCATCGATCAGAACATCAAGCATCATCTAAACTGTGCATACTTGAGTTCTAACTTCACCGTATACACACACACATACACATGTATGCACACGTAAGCAGCAACTCCTTCCGACTTTCACGGATTTTACAGGTCGTCAGTCATGCGCTGCATCGGAAACGACTGCACGAGCCGTAAACGTCCGCCGTCGCCGGCACTTCCACCGTTGGCTAGCTTCAGTAACCCACATCATGCTGTGCATTGTCGTTGCGCAGGAAAGTTAACTCTCCCTCCCTGTTTCCTTCACCATACGCTCATGTGCAGTGTGTGTGTGTGTGTGTGTGTGTGTGTGTGTGTGTGTGTTGACGTATACGTTATACGTGTGCGCTTTATTGAAAATACCGTGCGGTATGTGTAAGAACTTTCCTCCTCGCGATGTGTGCGTTTAGGAATTTCGCCGATAGCTTTGGAATAAACGTGTTAAACGTAGAATAAAAGCATTGATTTTTCTTTTTATGATGATTTTCTTAAGAAAAAGTAAACATAACAGTACGAGTAGGCTTACTTACGCATCCGCTTAAAAAATTTACTTAAATAATTCCATTTAACCGTTTCCAATGTTTTCGCAACGATAAAACGATATAAAGTAAAAACACCAGCGAATCCTCGCAAGCGATCGACATTGAAACGTCATCCATTCATCCATCAACCAATCGTTAAAAATTCTCGAACAAAAAAAAAAAAAAAAAAAAAAAAAAAAAAGAGAAAGAGAGACATAGAGAAAAGAATGGTAATAACAAATAATCATCGTCGCAATTATACGGCCCATGTTTATTCAACGCGCAATCGTACATATAAAAGCTCGTTCAATAAGCCATTGATATTCCAGCGCGCATATGCTAAAACGTTGTAGGTGTCGTTCTCTCGGATCTCGAACTAACGGAAACGCGTCTCTTGAAACACGCGCGTTAGATACGAGAGAGAAGGTAACCAGCAAGAGAGCTCGCTCTCTTCCAAAGAGACATACCATGCGGATGCTTCCGAGATTCCAAAGACAGGTCGAAGAGACGACAGGCGTACAGGTGCATCGACTACCTGCTCCTATCCTATCTTATTCTCTTTTACACCATTTTCACCTTCCATTGCTTTATTTTTCTTTTTTCTTTTTTTTTTTTTTTTTTTTCGCGGTGGACGCATGTGTGTTATTGTGTTAGGATTAACGTCCATCAATGGACATACGAGTTATACGTGTTGGAATGGAAGCTGAAACATTGTAGTTCGATTTTACCTTCGATCTTTTTTTCTTTTTTTTTTTTTTTTTTTTCTTTCATTTTAATTATCATTCTTTGTTGCAATTTAGTTGTTTGTCCGTGTTTTGATGCCGTTTTCTTTTTCACTTATGTTGGTTTAAAATATCGGACTTTATTTTATCCAAGCGAAAATAAAATGTTACGTTCGTAGATAAATCTTTCTTTTACGATTACATTTTTGTTTTATTCAATATAGTATACACAAACGATATAGTTTTATGACTTCTTTTATATCAATTTTTATTTTATTATATAGAAGAAATAACAATACAAATAATAAACATATGAGTTTCGTTAATTGTCGGTCAGGTGCGATGCACACTTAGAAAAAAAAAGAAGACGATAATTAGGATTCGTTCGTTTACGGAAAACAATTCGAAATCTTAACTTTTTTTTCTTTTATGGACTAATATATGTATACTAGTTTGAATACGGCGAAATTCACCTTTTTCTTTTTTTCTCTGCTCAGCTGTACTCGATGTGCGCATTTAAGTGTAATCTGATTGACGATGAGGATCATAAATAAGCGCCTGGAAACGTTATTACCTAACCTAGTAAGTGGAAAATGTCGAGATAATGACATTCTTTGCTAGAAAATTAAGAACGGAAACGGTTGAATTTCTATTAAAAAGTATAACCTCAAAAATGTATGTCGTATTAACGAAACATTTAAATTTGTACGTTGAAAAAGTAATAAAATTTGTCGATACGCAAAATTAAGCTTCTCGTATTACCTGCTAAATTAATATAAATTTTCTTTACAACGCAAAAATTAATATCGTATCGGAAAATGACGTTGGATAAAAAAAATTATGGACGAAGTAAAAACCTCTCGCGAAACATTACGTAAATCGCTCGTTCAACCGGGCGCGAAATTTTTGGCTCATCTGCAATTCTCACGTTCTAATCGCGAATTCGTGCGTTTTATCTCGACACGTGTGCGTCGAAGCAAAGAAGTCGATTCTCATCGGAGCAAAACAAATTGTTAAAAAGGAGTCTCTCGCTGGAGAAAACAATGGAACAAACAAATTTTTAAAAGTAGTAGAGAAAAATTTTAAAAGAATCTCTCTCTCTCTCTCTCTCTCTCTACAGTTGGTTAATGTCACATCCTTTCGCCAAAATTTCGACAAAAGTAATATCGCGCTGACAGATAAACTTTTTAATTAAATACTTTATCTACTCTTGCTATACAATTTCATACCCCATTCGATAAGTTAATCAAGTTTTTGACAAATTAGAATACAATGCGAATATTTTACAATTTTATTATTATTTTATTTATTTATTTATTTATTTATTTATTTATTTTTTTTTTTTTTCAAGATTCGTAAGAGAACAAAAAGTATTGTAATATTTAAAAAATGGTTTTAAACATAAAAATAATGTTTGATGTCATTATTCTAAAAATGAATTTTATTTTAAAGTTTCATTTGGTTAGTTGAAATTCAAATCAAGTACAGAGTACCGCAATCAATAATCAGTGAAAAATATATACGAGTATGCATGCACGCATACATTTTGATATGACCCAATTGTCAAATACTCAAAGTTAATTTTGCACGTAGAATTAGTTATCTAAAAAAAATTAAGGTTAAATTTTTTAACCGATAAGAGCATAAAAATAAATGCATTGAATCGTTTCGTTGTATTTGATATACAATAATTTTTTTTTCGTTGTTGGATTTTAAACAACGAACAAAATTATTTTATTAAATAATAGACAAATTAAATACTTATTCATTTTTATATCGAGGAATACCATCTTATAATTAATAAAGCATCAAAAATAACGAGTAATTTATCGAAAATTTAGCTATTATCGATAACATATTTCATATTTCGTATCCGAATCATATATAAAAAAAAAAAAAAAAAAAAAAAAAAAAAGAAAAAACATACAAACGAAAATAACAAAAATTAATGCTTAAACTATTCCTCGTCAATGTACAACGAATACCGTGAAAATATTTCAATATCTTAAGATACACACGCGCGCGATACAGAAACTAATATACTTCGCTCTACATTTTCTGCTTTGCATGGCGAGTTTTGCGCCGTGACTCGTTCCTTATGCACACCAGCGTGCATCAACCTCAGAAGTTAGATAGCAAGAGAGAGAGAGAGAGAGAGAGAGAGAGTAAGGCGAACTAGTAAGAGAGTCTAGCGAGGCAGAACTTGCAGGTTTTACGCACGCAGTCGTCTTAGTAAGTGTGGCTAAAGGAAAGAAACGACGTTAAATTACACCCCCTTTCTTTCCTTTTTTTCTTTACTTTGTTTTTTCTTCTTCATCTTCTTTATCGATGCGAGAACGACGTTTGGCTCGACGTTGCGTTAAGGCTTACTACACAACGAATAAAGATTTAACCTGTTAGTTTTCTGTGCCGCTGGTGCGTAGTCTTTATTATTGCGTTAGAAATGTTTTCTCACTTTTTTTTTTTTTAATTATGCAAGTTGTTTTATTACACCGACTAAATTTTATGATCAGTCTAAAATTTTTCTGCATGCTTTTTTTTTACAATTTGAACTTTTTAATTATTTTAATAGAGTACGCAAGAAATATAATACATTATACTCATTTAAATATAATTGCCTAATTGAGACTGAAAAAAGTGATATGAAGTTTCCGAAATAAATAAAAAAATAAATATTTAAGCAATAAAACCTTTTGCAACCGCGGTAATTTCTCTCTCTCTCTCTCTCTCTCTCTCTCTCTCTCTCTTCATCTTCTACAATCGTTATGACTGGATGGAAAAAGAATCGTAAATTAACGTTAATCCCTAATACTTCTCGTATCATTTGGTATATTGGTAAAGGGAAGAAACTGGCAAAAAAAAAAAAAAAAAAAAAAAAAAAACAATAGAAATAAAACGAAAAATTAAATGTAAGGAAGCGCCGAGACTCGTTCTCTCCCTCCCTCCCTCTTTCTCCCTCTCTTTCTGTCTCTTTTCCTCTCTTACCGCCATCACCGTCACCGTCGTCGTCCTCGTCCTCTTCTTCTTCTTCTTCTTCATCATCGGTATCTATATCTCGTCTTTTGAAAAACCGGTTTATAAACCGAAGCGCGTCGCGACGGCGAAGACGAAACCATCAGCCTATACGTATATGTGTATATACACACATACACTTTAACGTACACTACACCTACGCGCACTTGTATGTGTTTGTGTGTGTATATATAGACACACACGCACACATACGGTATATATATATATATATATATATATAGACACATACACACACACATACGGTATTATAAACGCGCGCGCGCTGGTCTAGAGGTTTTGATTTTTCCTGTACACACGCGGTACGGACTGTTACGCGTGCACTCGACCGGAGAAACAGGAAAGACTCTCGCGCGCGCGCAAGCGAACGAGAATACCGGCAAGTATAACCAAGCCATCTCGACTTCTTCTCGCCTACTTGACTCTTTTTTTTACTCTTTTCTTTTCTTTTCTATTTTTTTATTTTCTTTATTTTCGCTTTGGCTTTTTGTCTTTTTTTTTTTTTTTTTTTTTAAATACGGTTTCGATCAATACGTAATGTCGGTGTGTCGAACGAACCGATTGCTTACATCAATATTCCGTGGATAATGTGGTTTATCCGCGAATTCGTTTTTTAAAAGTTTAATATGCGTTAAAAGAATTAATCTTTAGATCTTTTTTTTTTGAGTTTTAACTCGATCTTGAAAATTTTATAACCGTAAGGCTAAAATGTTACCGTGACTCTGAATTTTGATATTGAATAATTATTACGATTAAATTTAAGTTGATTACAAAAACGTAATAGCCTAGTTATCCTTTATTATTAATCAGTTGAATTACTTAAGGCATAAAGTATGTATAACTAAGCAAATTTTTTTTTCAGTCATAATTTCAACCAAAAAAGGTTTTCAATCAATCAAACCGCCAATCAAATATTAAAAGAACATTTAACGTCATAGAAAAAAAAAGACGACACCTTAACATCTTTTAAAAGCCGACTCGTAATATAAGGAAGAACTTTTAATAACGTATATCACATATATAACCTCATTCACGACAAATTTATATACATCCAAACTACGGAGCGATATTCGCGATGCGTAACATCCGGCTCGTGCGATGATAAACTACCGTTGATCGTTAATGGAATTTTAAATCGATATTCGATGCGAATGAACGATCGATTTTCCGTCGCTTTGGTGTATAACCAAAATGAAGGAACTGATTGTAAAAACTATACAGTCGGTGTTTCATATTAAACGGATTTTAACGACCCAAAGAAAACTCTTCTCTAATTCAAGTTAATTTCATCTGTTAGAATCGTAAAGTTTCATTGGTTTTGATTATGGGTTGTCCGTTTATGAATAATGGACAACTATTTACTGAAAGTACAGGTGGTTTGCCATGGGAACATTTTAAATGCCCATATAAAACTCTTTTTAATGTTGTAAATAACTTAACATTATTTAAAAGGTCAACGCTCAATATTTGATGGTGAATCGTTCATTTTAAGCGTCGATGATAAAAAGAAGTTTAAAATTTAAATCTCAATAAATCGGTGAGTATTAATAAGAATATAATTATAAAATGTATAAAATTTTTAATCAAATTTTGATGACTTTTAAAAAGTTTGTAAAATGTAGAATAAAATAAAAACAAACTCAACAAAACAACTCAAACAAATTAATTAAGATAAACTTTTGAGTTCATTCTATGCTTAAATCTAACATTAGTTTTAATATCTCACAAATTAAGTGTAAAGATAAAATTGTGAAAGTTTAGCGATAACAAATAAAATAGGAAAAATGATAGTAACTATAATAAAGATAAGCGACTCGTTTAGATTTCATTATCGTCTAAGCTCTCACAATTACCTTAACTCATTATTGTTGCATAACAATGAACAAAGCACAAAGCAGATAAAATTTTTCGCAAAATTCTTCCACGTAAAACTTTACTTTACGATACGGTTAAGACATTCAAGGAAAGAATAAGTTATCGTTTCAAAAATGTTGAGATTTTTTCATGGATTTGTAATTACACTTTTTTTTCTTCATCCGCTTGTTAAAAATATCCACAAATTAATTGCAAAAAGGATTACAAAGGTTACAATATCAAATTTCTATACGATAAGTCATAGTTTAAAGAGAGTTTTGCAATAAAAAAATCACGCCGAAAAATAATCCGCGCCATTTGATACCGAAAAGGGATTTACACGTACAATTCATATACACGGGATTCGATACCAAAAATGCGATCTTTGAGTTTTCGAGGACACCATTGAAAGGCTACTCATGATGAAGACTTACGAGAAGAGCGCGTACTCGGAATTGTTTTTTTCCGGCATACAATCTTCTTTAATGTAACGAAAACGTATAATCGAATCATTCTCTTTTGATTTTCAAGCCTCATTTGAATATAAATTTTTTCTGATTCGTTGTATACGACATTCAGTAATGATAAGTCCAAAAAAAATAACGAGTCATCTGAAATTTTAATCGTACCTACAAGCCGAATACATAAAAGTAGATAAAAATGTAGAAGGTGCATTCGACATTGGCATCGAAAGAAAAAGTCACAAGGAAATAAAAAGGAAGAAAACGAAAGTGCCCATGGTGTAACTCCATACTCAAATATACCAACAGAAGACTCACATACGCTGCTTTTTAGGAATTTTCATTATTTACATTACAACCACATAATCATTCAGACGCACAAACATCAAAACGAATAGGTGGGAAGATAATAGTTCGAACGAAACTCCTGGTACGTAGAATCCTCGTACACAAAACGCGACATAACTCAGCAGACACAGACAGATCAAGTTCCCTATTTCTCTCTCTCTCTCTCTCTATCTCTCTCGCTCTCTCTCTCTCTCTTTCTCTTATGAGCATGTATTCGTGTAGGAGAGGAAACCGGTTTGACGCGGTGCGTCGAGTGTATTATAGCAGCAACAGCTCGCACTCGTGTATAGAGCGCGATTACGATGTTCGCCGGCTGTATCTTCGTCTGCGGGTTTTGCTCGTTCTCTTTCTCTCTCCTCTTACTCTTCACGATGTCCGCCTTTTCCGTCAATCTGTGTGTGGTATTATATCTATATGCGTGAAGATAATGAGAAGAGGGCAGAAAGTTAAGCAGTAGTTCGAGACAACGCACGCGAATTAAGGTTAGGATTTGAACGCAAGAGTGTGTATATGTGTAAATGCGATCACCGTGATTTGATGTTTGTATTTATGCATGCCCGAGGTGATTTTGTTTTTCGGATTTTTGGCGCACGTTTTGAGATATTTTTCTTTTTCTTTTTCGGTATTTCGGTGGAAATTTTTTTGGTAACAGATGAGAATTCTTTAAATTTTTTTTACGAAAAGATTAGACAGTTTGTTTATGATTAAATTTTGAAAAGATCTTAAACATGAAAATATATACATATATATATTTTTAATTTCAGCAAATATTTTATAAAAAGTTTCGACTGTGAATAAAAAAAATCATTTTTCCATTACATGTTTTACTACAATTACAATTATTTGTAAATAAAAACTCACTAATAAAATTAATAACTGTACCTATAATTTTTTCTATTTTTAAATATCTGACGAAGCTAACCCATTTTGGTTAAAACTTCGATAAAAAGCGATTATAAAGTACAATCCCGCTTCTATATAAAAGTTACTAGCACCGAATAATTACTGAATACAACTCTAGACACGTGAATCTGTTTTTTATAATAAAGGAAAATTAAAATGTTTTGGTTTATTCGTCTTTTTTAATAAAAAAAAAAAAAGTCAATTGATTTACGATCAATTTTTTTCTCTAAAGAAATTAACATATTCTACTTTTTCTTCTGCGTTATTTATGTATTTTAATCCAAAAAATTTAAGATAAGCATTTTTATATTGCACATAAATAAATTTTACAACACAAGGACACATCTTTTCAGTAATAGAATTATAAATTGGCTAAAATTACGAGACCTAAAAAACGTCTATTTAATTATTCTAAAAGAAAAAAAAAAAAGAAATTAATGCCCATAAATAACCTCTAACTTTTCTACGGCTCCCATACATAAAATCTTACAGCAGGGAAAAATCCAAACGTAAAATCAATCAAACCGAGGTGTTAGAATGCGTCATGTGTGCGTACAAAATGCTAGACAAGGTCGTTAGGGAGCTTAAAAATTTTGTTGAAGGTTATTTTTCACACAAAATTTATTTATCGAGACACGAATTTGAAATTTTCAATGTATATGCTAATTATGATTGTGCTAGTAAAATTCAATCGCAGACACGCGGAATTATGAAATATACGTGATTCTTCCTTTGTTTTATCGTTAGAAATGTAAATAACGTTGAGAGATTTTTAATGTAGCTCATTATCTTTTGTGAATTATTAAAAATATATCTTTTTTCTTTAATGTAAATCTAAATTTTTTCAATTTTTTTTCCTCTTGTTTTATCAAAATTTTATTTTCTTTATTTAAATGCAAACAGATAATTTGTAAACGTGTATCACTTATGTCTTTTTGCATAGTAACGATGAGTCAACTAATTATTTTGTAAAAATTTGCATATACATTGCATTCCTTTTTTTTACGATCCAACAAATAGAAAATGATTTTAATTTGGATGTATTTTATGAATGGAAAAGTAAAAAAATGTGTTGACATTAATTTTTAATAATGCAATCCTATATAAAAAGAATAATAAATTGATCATACAGTAAATTATCCTTAATTCGAATATGAAATTATATTTAATTTTTCTACTGCGTATTTAAAATTTATAAAACACAGTTAATTTTAACTTTCACCAGCTAGAATTTTCACATGAATCTCTAAGCTGATTGTTGAGTTTCCCCATAAAGCTACGAAATTTATAAATAGACAAAAAACATAACTGCAATACTTTTATTTCTAACGCAACAACGACATTTCTCATCGTCATTATAATCCGAAAGAAGAAATAAATTTAACAACACCGTTAATATAACCGAAAGGAAAATCGTTTGAATAGATTTCCGTATCGACGGATAATACGACTAAAACTGAAAAAAATCGTTACAATTGAGCCCAGAATGGAAAAAAAAAAAAAAGGATAAACAGAAAAAAAAAAGATGGTTAATATTCGCGTGATCCATTGCGCAACGAGGAAGAGAAGGACGAGGCTTAATTTCGCGGCTAATTGACGTCCAACGAACGAGAGAGGAGTGCAAGGAGCCACTTTAATAATGCGACTATCTAGCGAACCGCGAAAATTCATTCTAGAAAGAAGGGATATTTTATTTCCAACTATCTCTATCTCTCTCTCTTTCTTGTTTCTCTATTACGACTACCGGCGCATTTTTGAAAAATTACAATTACATAATTCGTAAAACGCTCGGACGGAGGTGGAGATTTTTTTTTTTTCTTTTCTTCGGTACGCGATGCAAGCGCGCATGTAATTGATGTTTTGAGTACGATATGTATACGAACGACGAAAAATTTTTTCTTTTCTTTCGACTATGAATTTTCGTTATGGTTGTATGTTATTAAAAAAATTTTTCGTTTCGTTTGTGCAGTTTTAAGATTACTGTGTATAATTTAAAACGATAAAAATTAAATAAAAAAAATTTGTTTTAACAATTTATAATTAAATTAGCATATACATGTATACACGCGTATAGCGTTACCGATTAGATATTTCACATTCTATATGCAGGATAAGATTTATTATAAACAGAAAGCGACATTTTTATCAGCGCAGTCTTTAACGCTTGTCACTTTGGAGTTAGAAAACTATTTTACTATTATTTCACTACGTGCCTTATACGTTTTATCGGTTCTTTTTCGCGAACTATTTGTGCATTAGCGACATTTTTCATTTTCTTTTTCTCTCTCGCGTTTTCTTATTTTTTGCACTCCCTTTTTTTTTTTTTTTTTTTCTTATGACTATGTACGTAACGTATCGTGGCCACCGACTTGATTAATCGACACGGAGAAGATACTTATACTTTATTTTAACAAATTGCTGTCAAGGATTTCATCGTAATGCGTTTTCGACGTTCGATTCAAGCATGATCGTTTTATTTTTAAATAATTTTATAGGAACTATGAATAGTTTTTTAAAAAATTAATTGCTAAAAAAAAAAAAAAATAATATCGACAGATTTTAAAGAAAACAATATGAGTTAACGTTATCAATTGTTAAAAATTATTTTAATCAAAAATTGCACTCAAACGTTATCTCAATGAAACACGTTAAACTAACGTTTGAAAAATATTGTATAAATATTCTTCGCGTCTGATATAATTTTTTTAAACCTTTCTTTGTTCTTTAATATTAAAAATTTTCTATACCAAGTCGTAAAGTTTTAGAAATATCAGCGTTGTGCTTCGAAGATTTGTAAATACGTCGAAGGAACGTTTTGCAACAGGTGAAACGTTGAATGTGTCAGCGCGCTAACGTTTATTCGTCTATTCTTAAACTATTTTCCCTTCCGATTATACGACTATCTTCCTTTATTTAACGTCCGTTCGCGAAAGCTGAACAAACAAACTAATCGAGTCAATCTTTTATTATACGTTTGAATAATGATTTTCTATGAGGATAGGAGAGTTTAACATAAATTATGCTATATCAAGAATACGAGTTTAATTAAATTACATGTTTCGTACGTCACGAGGTATGCATGCATTCGTTCTCTCTCTCTGTCTCTCTCTCTCTCTCTTAAAATGGGGTGCATTAAAAAAAATTAAATTGCTCGATGTTAAACTCCGTACGGTAATTTCGCAATTTCTTTAATTGCTTAAATTTCGGTTTTTTTAACGAATGACAACGCATCTTTTTTTTTTTTTCTTTTTGCTTTTTTGGCAAATGCACGCGAAAGCAAAAATTGTTTTCAACGTCGACAGAAAATTCGCATAGACTGTGTTTATACCGTCGATTATTATCGTTTCTTAAATTTGGCGATGACGTTCCTTTTTTTTTTAATGGAACGAATAATTCAAAATGTCATGTTCCTTCAGAAACACGTGTATCCTTAAGTGTAGCTTCGATGTTATTTTTTAAAAAATTTATATATTTATAAGAATAAGAGATTCGATGAGAATTTCTAATTATATATTCACGTTTAAAAAATTTTAATACGAAGATATTTAAAAAAAAAATTTTATGGTTATTGAGCCATTGTTGAGATAATAATGATTAACTTTTTACGGAACTGCGCGGAAAAATACAAATTTTTGATTAAAAAAATAATGAAAATCATAAAACATAAATAAAAAAATTGTTCAAATATTCATGCATCAACATTTTATTAATCATAAATTTTTATCAAAAATAAAATTTAAAATTAATTTTAAAATACGCGAAAATGTAAAATTAATTTTTCTAATAAGTTCCTACTTTCCGTTATTATCTAGTTTTTAACACCTTTTTTTAGACTCTTGGATAGCAACGAGTTTTGCAACCTATCTCAACGGATTCCTTCCTGCTTTCCTTTTATTTTCTCCGCCACGTATTTCTTTACAAGGGATTTTAAATCCTGGTTGAAAAGCCACGTAGAAAATCGAACCGCAAAAACTATTAAATAAAACGCCGGAAAATCTTTTTAACAATAAAGAAGACGTTTGAAATCGAACAAAGAAATTTTTTAAAATTATTTTAAATTATTCGTTAAGGATTTTTTAGAAACTACCGTGATTAGATAAAAATTATTTAGAACAAGCTTAATGTTGCAGAAAAGTATTTCGAACGAGTTTAACGATCAAAACATTATTTGCACAAATTTTTGGCCAACGGTACACTTACTTCTAAATTATACTGGTTCGTAAACCTTTTTCGAAATCATTTTTATTACTACAATCTAATATTTCCAACGGTAACGAAACAATTTCGAACTAAAAATTCCAACGGTTTATTTTCTCTGCGAATCACAATAAATAAAAATATTAAAAATTAAGTTTAAAAATTATTACACTCGCTATTTAATAATCACTCGTAATTTAATTTCACTCGATTACCTAAACGAAGGATTTTAACCAAAATCCAACAAAGTAAGAAAATCGTTGGAACGAAAAAAAAAAAAAAGAAAGAAAAAACGGTTGGGCAGCTCGAGGCGCTGCAGTGTATCATGAATGTGCCACGTACCGATTCCCTTGGCGGCGCCGGCGAGTGGCAACCGATCGAGGAGAAGTCCAGCGCCGAGTAGCAGTAAGCAGCAAGAGGAGACGATAATCCAGCATGGGCCGCGAGGCCCCGCGTCACTTCCGGTGGGCCCCTCGTGCTGCTGCTGCTGCTGCCGTTGGTAATTATCATCGTCGTGATCGTCCCGCCGGCGACGTCGCGGTCTCACCGCCATAGCGCCGCGGCTCCTCCGTCCTTACGACGACCCAGCGCCTTCTTATCCCTTCTCTCCTTCCGTCTCCTTCTTCGTGATCACGGAACTGCCACGCACGAGATGATGCACCAAGATCCACACGATTCTATTCCGTCTCGATGTGTTGATTTTGTTTTTCTTCTTTCTTTCTTTTCTCTTAAAAATCTCTTTTTTTCTTTCCTTTCTGTATCCGACTTTATTTTTCTTGTTTCTTATTGTATTTTTATCGACGATCAAAGGATATCCAACCTTTTAAAAATGGCGCGCACCCTAACCTCGAAATATTATCCGTATATTTATCCGTGATCACGGGGGGTTGCACTCGATTAACCGGAATAATCCGCAGAACGCGCGTGTACCGTGCGTTTAGTACGTACGCGTTAGCGATTTAGCCAGCGACCGCTTTTTGTTACCAGGTTTCGTTCTCCAGAAACACGATTTTACGACGATTATCGTTAAGCGGGAGATCGAGAGATATAACGAAGGGGGGGCGAATCGTGATATCTCTCTTTCGCGCGCGCACACAAAATTCGATCGTCGGGTGGTGTTAAAATAAGTCGCGAACGTTTCAGTCCATGGTTGATTTTGGGTATGTTTTGGTGTGTCACGTCCTGTTGAGAGTTCACACTCACAGGTCGTCGTCCTTGTAAAAGTCTTTTGCACATGCACTCGTGAGGGTGGTCGTGAGCCGCCGGCTCGTTTTTTTATCCCTTTCTTTTATTTCTTCCTTGTTCCTCTTTCTCTGGCACACGGGGGGGGGGGGGGGCGCGCGCGCGCTCACACACACCTTGTAAACCCGGTCGCGGTCAGCAGGCGACTGCCGACGGGGGGATTAATCGTGAGCTAGCTCTTTCTCGACTCCGATCGAGGGACTCTCCTCCTTTCCTGGTCCCCGCTGCCGCGCACTCGTTCTTTCTCTCTCGCGCTCGTACGCGTGCTCTCTCGCTGAGTGTCTCGCGTGCTTGTGTGTATATTACTGTGTGTTGTTGCCTCTCCTGCCTAGGCTGTATGGAAGGGACGCGCCGCCACCACCGCCGCAACCAACATGGCGACCGAACTCGCACTCGCCGGCGACAGGTCTCCCTATATCTCTATCTTTTTCTCTTGCTTCAACTCGACTCTTACAGTGTGTGTCGATGCATATATTTCTCTTTCTCTTCAAGGCACCTCTCCCCTGTTGGTTGGTCTAACCTCTTCGGGCTACACTTATATGTATGTATACTGAGTTCGTCACTCCTTCCCCCTTCACGCTCTTTCTCTCTCTTTTTTCCAGTCGCCGTTTCTCCATCTTTGTCGTCAAGGTAACTTGTTGCTCCGTTATTGAAGGAGAGAGAGAAAGAGAGAGAGAGAGAGAGAGAGAGAGAGAGAGAGAAGAGCCGAATGCAAAGTAAAATGAAAATTAGTTCGAATTTGTTTTTGAGCGTTGCGAAGGTGTTTTTGTATTTACATATAGAAAATGAATTAATTATTGAATTAATGTATTTGAAGAATTAAGTGATTTGAAATGTTGGAACAAAATGAGGTTTCTAAGAATTTGTAGAAAAAATATTTTGTCGATTTTTCTAAAAATTTTTTATTTCAATATTCACGATATAATGTTTAAATTCAACTTAGAAATATAATATTCGGATAATTTAAAATTTAAAAATATTTAGTCATTAAAATACGTTCATCGATCGTGCAACCTTCTTATAATTATTTTATAAAATGTCTAATTATGTTAAACGTATTATACCATTCTAAAAATGGTTCTAATTATTGAAACAAATATTTTTAAACGACAAATAAATATTACAAACAATAATTAAGAACGCAGAAAAGAATTTTTATAATCTTTAATCTAACCTTAATAATTTAATTATACATTTTTGATAAAATGTAACCGCTAAAGCAACCGTAATGCTACGAGAAAAATTTTAAAAATTTAAATTCAAACAATATTGACATTGATAATAATAACAAGTCATCAAACGATCTAACAAAACTATTCTTGACATTGAATCTCTTTCTCTCACTCTTGAAAAAAAAAAAAAAGAAAAGGGGCGGATAAAAAATCTCGAAATTACGGCAGTTTGCAGTTAAAATTCTTGGCGTAAAAAATGCGACATTTAAAGTAAGCGAACGATTTTGCAGTGATACATAGATTGCAGTATGTACGCATTTATTATACGTATATATTTATACGTGTATATACATAGGAGAACGACAGATTGTACGGATATGTGTATATACAAACTACACACAAAGAAGTAGCAAAGCAGCGACGGTGTATACACGGAGCGTGCATTACGTAGGTGCGTTATTAAACCCGTGTGCAGAACTCGGTACTTATATATACACAAGGCATACATGTATGCGCCTTTCGTCTCTCTCTCTCTCGTTATTTCTCTCTTCCTTTGTTTTTCTCAATCACTGATGGCTACATGTATATTAATATCTTGGTTTTCCTTCATGCGCCTGTTTCTTTATTTTTGGGTGAATAAGAGCGAGTTCGGTCGGATATATAAACAAAAACATGCGGCGATGTGAATATCTTATTTTTCTAATTTCGAAAATTGATCCTTGCTGGCTTTTTCCACTGGCTGAGCTACTTAAGCAATAACTATTAAAAATACCATAATTGAAATGACATTTAAAAAAATTACTTTTTGTCTGCGTGGTGTCTCTATTATAATTGGATAATTAAAACACTTTTGTATGAATATATTGAAATTGATAAATTTTGAAATAAATTTTAATTTTTTAATGTTTTTATTGTTTGTTTTTGAATTTAATAATAATTGATCAAAAAATTATACTTTAAAATTGTTTAAATATCACATATTCGATTATTCATTGTATTTAAATTTCTTTTAATAAATACTCTATAAAATTGTAGTTTTTCAATGAATAAAAATAAAACGTCAAAAGAATGTTTATTTTAATCAAAATTCGTAAATAAATTTCTCAAATCTTGTTGATTAATGATTATTAATAAAGGAAGAGACTGAGAGACAGTTTTTGGGCTCAAAAATGTTTTAACTAATTGATAACTTTAATTAAATGTATGTATTTTTAATACGGCTCAAAACTTTATTTTTATTTCATTCATTCCTTCAAAAAAACCTCTTTAATTTTAAAAACAAACAGAAAAGAAAACGTTTTAATAAATTTGAATACGTAAAATTTACGTTACGCTTACAAATAACATTTTCAATCTGGATTAATCTCATGCAATCCAACGTTATTAAACGTAATCCTTCATCACCGATATATTTTACGCATTCTTAAAAAATTTCGAGTAGGTAAGAAATTTTTTCGTAAAAACAAGAATTTCTGTTAGGAATTTCAAAGGCATACATTAACGCGTACTTATAAGGTTCGTCTTTCTATTTTCTTTACATTTATCCTGTATAGTCTACTTTTTTGCAACGTAAAAGTATGAATGTATGTATGTATGTACGTGGGATTTTGGGATTTCCCAAACATTAGGTATGACAAGTCGAATGATTATAAAACGATTGGATAAGCCGCTGTTGCGTTTCAGTTTTTACAGGTGTAAAACGCAAAACTTGAAACAAAACAAGACAGAGATAGAGATAGAGAGAGATTCGCACTGACGTCATGCCGGGATGCGTATCTTTTTCAAAAGTTTATTTTGAAACTCTGCCTCCATAAAAATCGTAGGATAGATAATATGTTTGCGTCGGTCGAACGTTAATAAACGTTTTCTTAGAAACGATTTATCATTTCAGCTTCGATTGTTCATTTTCTAATAATTTACAAAAGGATTGCATATCGTTTTAAATCGGGGAACGAGAGAAAAAAAAAGTAAAGCGACATTCTGTTGTAATATATATTTTATCCAAAGATATCTTTCGTGAGTTCCTTTAAAAGATTCATAATTTTTTTTTTTGTATGAGTAACAAGTTAATTGTCAAAGCTTTAACAAAACTTTTTATGCATAAATGTACATAAATTTTTAATGTCATTGTATCGATAATTAAATATATTTTATGTTTTTCTATACAAATTAGTCGTTACACGTAACGAAACATTTACACAATAGCAATTTGAAGAAAAATTTTTGTTCTCCCGGTACAACTGAAAATACTTTTTTTTCCCTACAGGTATAAATGACTATTACGCAACGCGAGTAAAATCGACACGATTCACGAAAACTCGTGATTTATATTACGTAATTTTGAATTCCTCAAAATATGTTGCACTTATATCTATTTTGCGTTTAAATAATAATGTTGATATAGTTAGGCCATTCGAAATTAAAACTGCGTATATAATTAATACATAACATTTTCGTAAAATGAACATCGATTCGTTCGAAAAATAAATTTTCATTTTATGAATGGCGGTGGAATTAATGAAAATTTTACTGTTAAATTTTTTTTTTCTTCATACATTGTAGCTGCAGCTAATTCATATAACTTCAGTCACGTGCATTATATATATATATACATAAGTTTATCTGCCTTTACATCACCTGTTATTCAACTTTCACGGAAATCAATTTTACAATTTATTTGACGGTATACAGTTGATTAATAAGTTTACGCGGAAAATATTAAATGTTTATACCTATTCCGACTTCCTTAACTTTTTATAATTTTAAATGTTTAGCAATTATTAATAAAATAAAGTCAATAGTATAATTTTGTAGTGCAAAATTAATGACAATCAACAAAACTATATCTTATAACTGTATTACCAGATAACATTTACTAGTCTTACATCTGTAGGGAAACTGCCGCACAAAAAACTTTATTCCCACGGTATGTTTCCCTCTTTTCGCATATTGCAGCTTACTTCTTAGTTAATTAATAAGAACCTTTTATAAGGAAGATGATTATAGAAGAAAACGAAGAAATTTTTTTTATTCTTTTGTTTTCCTTTAATTGATCTTCGTGTTTGTACTTACCGGTTCGACGTTTTTCGATTAATCTTCGTGCCTTAAACAAACTAATTAATTCGATATTTTATTATTTTTAAATAATTTTTAGTGCGTATATGTGCAATTGCGAATGATATCGAGAACTTGTGCATTTTTCCTTAAAGTGAAAATTTCTTGTATAAGATTCGTATAAATAGTTTTCTAAAGTACAGTCGATCGGTACCATTATTGTTATAAAGATTTGATTTACATATATTACTAATTTATTATAAGTATTATTAAAACTATCGTGAAAAACATAAAATAAAAAAAAAAAAAAAAAATTAAATAATTCAAAGAATACGCGGTACGTAACTATGTGTAAATACAAATTTTTTACGTAACCTACACTACGGAAGTCTGAAGATATAACATCTGCGCTACAGATTTTTTTAAAAAATTCATAAATTTCATTCAACATAATTATTTTACAGTCAATTTAAAAACGATATTTACGCTCTCTTAAAGTATACATTTATTTATAATAAATCGATTTAAAATAGTTTTTCATATGCGTTATCATAATAATGTACTCGCGTACTATACCGATATTTCTTTCCTCCGCAAAAAGAAATTAAAATTGCATCATCGAGCAAATTGAAGCACTCTTTATATATATAGTTTACGCGATTTCGGTCATCCTAATTATTCGCGCTTAGCATTTATCGGTATTGCAAGATCAGCGAAACAACGTTGGATAAGAAAAGAGAAAAAAAAAAAAAAAAAAAAATAATAAATAAATGATGAAAATGAATAAAGAAATTCGTCGACAAAGTTCGCGAAAAATTTATGACGAAATTCTCACGCGTACAGTCAACTCGACTCTCGCACCGGTTTTTATTGTAAACGAATGAGAATGAAAGAGAAGAAAAAGACTTAAGCGGAAGAAAGAAACGAAGTAGGTGAGAGCTTCTTCTTTACACTTTGGGCTTTATTGCTGAAAGGAAAATAAAAAGGAATTGGCGCGATATAAAGATGAGCGAAGGCGACGCTGAGTTCGAAGCCAATTATTGATATGCGAAAGGAGAATTGAATATGTTAAGAGATAATTAGTGATGGAATATATTCTTTTTTTTTTTTTCATTTTTAAACGGCACTTGTGAAAAAGTTGTTTCAGAGCTTGTAACAGTTATTATAGCTTAAAAACTACTAATGAAGTATTCGATTTAAAAATAGTGTTAAATAATGAATGTCTTATAACTAATATAAAAAAAATAGAAATTGTTAAAATTCGCATTCAATATTTTTATCTAATACTTTTAAGTTTAATCTCGAATTACTTTTCAATCCATTCTCTTTACAAAAACAAATCGAATCTAATAAAAAAGCTATATAAAAAAAAGTTTTTAAGCGTCATCACCGAGACTGTATGATGTAGAAGCATTGAAATGCGTATATTTGTCTCTTTCACTTTGAGTTTAACGGTACAAGTACGGCTCAGTCGTCGAGGGAGAGCTCGAAGCTAAAACTTGTCCGCTTCTTATTCCCTTCTCTATGCGAGAGTCTTACTCGTATTATGCAGATAGATGTACATCCATGTAGTTACCTGCGTAGATAGATTGCGCCTATTTTGAGTTTGCGCAGCAGAGATCTTTATTCTGATTGGCTCCGCCACTCGCGCGAAACATAAACGACCAAAGGTGCAAAAATAACTAGTGTAAAACGGCCAGATATTGATGTTTATAAAACTTTGCAGACATAAAATTAATTTTTGACTAATTTTACCAAAAATATAGAATAATGGTACTTGAATATATTTATGGTACTTCTTATTCTGACAAATTTTATTGTTCTAAAACTAATAACGAAGAAAACTAAACATATTTTAACCATTGACCTAATTGAGCATTTTTTATTTATATTCATATTAAATTCAAATAAATTATTCATATTAAAAAAAAATTTTCTCTTCTTTTAACTTAACACATTATATTTTCTTTTTACTATAATAAAAATGAAATTAATAAAATGAATTAACGCAGTACAACATTGTTTCAAATATTATTTCAAAATCAGATAGAAAATATATATATACTTCTTAAGAAATAATAAACGTAAGCTAATGTAAAAAAATGTTTTAAAAATGTACTTTTCGGATACAGTTGATTATTTTAAAATTTTTTTAATTATAAAGTGTACGATACCTTTCGCGTATACATTTAGTGAAAAAAAGTTTACCTACATTTCGCGTAGACTTACTCAAATAAAGCCCACGTACACTTCGTATACACTTACCTTATACAAAGTTTAAGTATATTTACCTATTAGCTATATACTTTCGATGACGAACGCACCTGTGCAACACATGAGGCGGATTCTGAGGATAATTGTATCTTTAATTGCAGAGTCTATGAGTCTCGACGGTAGCCTTTAATTAGGTTATGGTTTCTTAGGTTTCATATATGATGTAGTCCTTCTTCGTTTTCCTGTTTATAATTTTTATTGTATTTTCGCTTCATACTGAATTTTGTCTAGCCTGTAAATGTTATGAAGGTTTCGAAGATACAGAAAGTATTTTAAGATTAACATGATACTAAAAACTTTTGTAAAAAGGCATTAATTTATTTTAATTTATAAAATAATGAATTTCCACATAATACAATTTATAAACGGCTCGTTAAATTGAAAATTTTTAATTGTAATAATAAATATTAAATATTCTAAGGTTAAACGTTTTCAAAGTAATTTGTATGAATTTTTTTTACAAGTAATAATGATGTAGTACAATACAGAGACATCTGTGAAATTAATAAATACTATTTTGGAAATGAAAAGTATCAATAAATTCCATTATTTCAATCAAATTCAACATAATTCGATTGGATTATTTCCTAATTACTATAATTCTATAAATCTCTAAAAATTTCCATTAAAAAGTTTATAATGAAACACACACACATATATATATATGTATATATATAATAAAAAATGCATTATTATCATTAGTTGGTATAGTAAATTTCTATAAGGCGTTGTCCCATTCAAGAATGACAGGTTAATCGTAGTCACCCTCGTTCACTGAGGTTTTATTGTTAAAATAATAAAATGAATAGATTTGAATATACTGAAGCTCAATTATTGCCAAATGAGAGTTACATTAGACGAGATCGAGGAATTAGACTTTACGATGGAGAAGTCAGGGTTTGTGCTTTTAAAAAAAAATAGTATACCATAACCTATATGATAACAAATATTTAATATTTTATATTTTTATTAAAATTTTTATTGTAATAAATATTTTTTATATAGATAAATATATAAAGAATAAAAATATTTAAAAAGGCAAAACTTTACATAAATCAGTTTTTCTTTATTTTATAATAGTATTATGCTGTTAATATTAAAATTATTTTATCTTTAAGCTAAATTATTTCTACATCTAAATAAAAATGCCTATTAAAAAATATTAGAACCTAATGAAAAATATTAAAATATATTTAAGTGAAAATTTTATATCATTTGGTAGACTTCATTTGAAGGTGGAGAGGTAATTGTTACAAGTCACAGAATTGTTTATAAAACACCAGATAATGTGGTCTTTGCTTTACAACTTCGCTTAATTGTATTTTTTGAAGAAGAAAGTCCTGGTGCTTTATTTTTTACACGTAGTAAAAAAGTAATATTACATCTAGCTGAACCACATAGTGGTAAGATATGAAAAAAATATATAGAAATAATTTCTTCAAAATTTTTATTCTTTTTTTATTATCTATATAATAATTCTTAGTTATATGTACTTGAAATAATTATTTATTTTTTAGGAAAATTTACTGGACCTATTGATAATAGTCCTCACAATTACATAAAACTATCATTTAAGGAAGGATTTGATCCAACTTTTATAGTTCATTTGAGTGATACTATCACAAAAAGAATGTGGGAAATAGCTCCTTTGAATATCTCATATCTAACAAATTCACAAGACCAGGTGAGCAAGTGTTATTATGTAATTTATAAAAATATTTTCATTTTGCTATGAATATTTATATTTTTAATGTCGTTTAGGGAAGTAATAATATTAAACAGCCACTTCCTCGTATAAAACCTCGAACTGGTATAATAGGCATCGAACGTAGTCTACAGGAGCAACAAAGAGCTACCGATGAAAGCATAAATATTGCTTTTCAAGATTTGAAGAAACTCATGGGTATGGCAAAGGACATGGTCACAATATCGAAAACAATATCAGCAAAAATAAGGGTGACTTTCTGAACGGTAAAGTTCACTAAAAGCGTGTCGGCTCTCATAATGCGAGAAAATTGCAGGAACGTCAAGGCGATATCACGGAAGACGAGACTGTTAGATTTAAGTCGTATCTGATGAGTCTGGGCATCGACGATCCAGTGACGAGGGACGCCTACAAAAGCAGTAACGAATACTTCAGACAATTGGCGCGACAATTAGCAGAGATACTTGAGGAACCAGTTAGAGTGCGTAATGTGAATTTAATATATTATTTACTAATATTTTATTAATAGGTGTTAAAATAATCACCTAAATAAACATTTTAAATGAGATTCAGCTATCTAGTGATAGAAAATGAATTTCTATTTTTATTAGGAAGTTGGAGGTATGATGGTTTTAACTGATGTTTACTGTCGAGTCAACAGAGCAAGAGGCCTAGAGCTTTTATCTCCTGAAGATTTATTAAATGCTTGTAGGCAGTTAGCACCTATGAATTTACCAATAGTATTAAGAACATTTGATAGCGGAGTAATGATACTTCAGTCTAGAGCACACAGTGATTATGAAATTGCCGAGGCTGTATCACAATTGGTATCAAATAATTCTCTGATTAAATAATACAAATTTTGTAACATAGTGAGCATTCTAGTTTTTGTTTTATTTGAAAATTTTGCAGATTAAAGAACGAGGATCAGTAACAGCAACAGAGTTAGCGCAGTCAGAAGGAATTTCAGTAGTTTTAGCATGTGAAAGGCTTTTGATGACTGAAAAATATGGCAAAGCATGCAGAGACGACTCGATAGAGGCGTTGAGATTTTATCCTAATTTGTTCCTGGAACAAGATACGTGATAATTGAAAAAAATACTAAATTTAATAAGTGCAAATGAGATTTCCTATGTAAAGCAAAATGGTGCATTATATTCGATTCTAGAATAAGGTAAAGCAAGTATCAAAAGTACAATAAATTTTGTGTATTTTTTAACAAATTTTTAAAGAAGGAAAATGTTACTTAATTTTGTAGATCAGAATTGTGTACAATACCTGTAAAAGAATGTTAAAGCTTTAAAAGGAAATATAAAGTAATATTTCTGTACACTATAGAGATTGAATATAATAAATAACTAACTCACAAAAATGCATTTATAAGAAACTTTTAATTGTTATAAAATCGCTTACAATTTATGTGTGTATAACAATTATGTAAAAATTATTATTAAAATATTTATTTTAATTTTTACGTTCTTAATAAATGCACATTCATCCTTTTATACCTTTTTAAATTTATTTTTCTAATTAAATATATCTTAAATTAATCTTATCCATATTTATTTTAAATGTTTTAAGCTTTCATAATGAAATATTCTGTAAAAAATTTATTTAAAAAGAATAAAATCTTATTTTGAATTTTAATAAAGCCAATCTTTAGGACAACAATAGCAGAAAAAATTTTTTTTCATTGACAATCTTAACACTTCTATTCAATATTACTGTTAATATAATTTGCAATGAAAAATTACTTATTCGTTAAATCTTATAGAATAAAAAATCCAATTTGTAAAAATGAAATCTTTTTCTCGATTGTCGCGCCAGGTCAATTTTGTGATGTCTATCAAAAGTAAACTTTCTTAGTTGTATTGGCTAAGCACTCCTACCAATCATAGCGTCGCTTATACTCGATCGTTAACAAGCAACCTCAATTTTTTCATTTTTTCCAAGAAAATTTGTGAAAGTTAATCTTGTATAGAGTTGTAAAAAAATAAAAATATGTATATTATACAAATAATTTTATAAATAAAATTAAAACTAATTTATAATTAAACACTAAAGATTTTTCATTGTCGAAGGAAGCCGGATAGCTTCGAGAAAAGGTTGCCATTTGATTGGTTGGCTCTGTTCACGTGGCTTAACCTTAATTGCTATTGGTTGCTCATGTAGACGCAACCGAAAAGTGGTGGGGGTGCGAGGTGAAACATGGTAATTTGTATGTAGCATCTCGTTGCCATCCAGTCACAAAGACAAAGCGAAAGATATCGGTAGGTTCGCGTAACGTCGGCGAACGAAAGAAGAAAGAAGAGGACCGCGATAGTTAGAAAAAAATAACAAACTGCGGCTTGCAAAGCCAAAACAAAGTATTCGAGAAATAAGAAACGTAAAATAAAAATAAAGCATAAAAAGAGTGAAGTTGGAGTTAGACTGAGTGTTTTATTGGCCGACGTTTGCGGAGTGTTAAGTTTTGGGTAGTTTTTTTTTCTCTCTGTGATCGATTTCTTGCACGGTGCGAGAAAAAAAAGACGCCTGAACAAAAAAAGGGACCCAACCTTATTATAACTATATATATATATATACACATATATACACGAGGCACGGCGACAAAAAAACGCACGCAACGATAATCAAGCGGTAAGAGAAAATTCTTGGTCAAAGCGCGTACCAGGAAGTTTGTAAAAAACAAAAATACGAAGACAAGCAAACGAAAGAGAGACAGCGGAGTGTTGTACTTTCTCTATCTCTCTCTCTCTCTTTGTACGTGCGCGACGGCTCACGTCGATTTCTCTCAACCTCCCACCTTGTCTGATTTATCTAACCTCTTTCTGTCCTTTTCTCTGTTCAGGGGAAAACACACACAGCGGCTCTTCCCGCCATCTTGAATTATTCGCTGGAGTTTTTCGGTAGTATCAGAGGCAACAGAGAAGCGAGACAGAGAGGGAGACATACACGAGAAGAAAAATAAAAGCAGATCGTCTCTCGAGCGAGTTTTTCCTTCGTGAAAAATTGTGGTCGCGCGCGAGGCAGACTTGTGCAGTATCATCATCGAATGCACATCGTTTCTAACTCCGGTAACGGGGTTGATTACGAGGTGTTGTTATTGTGCTAAGGGGTGACCGAAGGTCACCGGATGTGTCGAAACCCATTGTTGCTAGTGTCGAAGCGCAGTGGGAGGACGATAAAAGTGTTGCTGCTACAATCAGGAATCTTATCATCGTTGACCTATGATTATCATCTGGGCGAAGTAGCAGCGACGAGGTAGCAGCGACTGATCTGGTTTTTCCATCGCTCGTAATTTGCAGGTGAGTGAGCTTGCCAAGCGCGTGGTATTTCGTCTTGACGTCAGTAGTTTAGGCGTCACTATTGTAATCATTATAGATAGACTGTATCTCAATTTTTTTGTACTTGCAGCGGTTTTTATTTTGCTCCGAATAACGTAATTCGATTATTTTTTTTTTTTTTTTGCTTCATTTTTCGATAAGATTATCGGCATATTTTTTTTTTAATATTTTGTTTGAAAAAACAAAGTTGACGCAAAACGAACGTTTTTATAATTTAAACTTAAACCGCTTAAAGGCAAGGTGTTTGTGCGCACGCGTGTGTGTGTGTTAAACTGATCTCTTATACCCCCACCACCATTTTAGGAGCTCCGGTGAAGTTCTATTGCGCAGTTGAGTCGTCGTCTGATCATCCGTCTGTCCGATCCACAGCACGAAAGGAGCGTCTTCTTTCTCTGTCTAACAAAGCATTGGCCGTCCATCAATAGAAACGGTGAGTTATAATTTACTATTGTTTACCTTTTTTTTTTTTTTTTTTTTTATCTTTATATACATGTAAAGTACCTTTATTATTTTTATTATTGAAAGCTATTTTTTTTTAACTTTGAATTAAACGATGAGTTGTATAATTGCTTTTTCGTAATAAAAATAAAAGCTATTAAGATTATAAATATTATTATTAATTTAAACGATCTTAAATATTTTTTTACTCAAAAATAATATTTTAGCAGTACAATTTTTAGATGACGAATTTAGTTGACTTATTTAGTAAATTTTTATAGTTTATTTATTTTTTTTATTTTTTATATAAATAAACTATCTTACTAAGAGGTTAGGTGATTTTTTTTTATTTTTTTTTAAACATATTAAATTATTTTCTAGTTGTGAATTTTATGTTATGAAAAAAATAAAGTTTAAGAAATAAAATTTTGCTTAAATAGGATAAAGTATAAAATAAATTTTTTTTTTTTATATATTTACATTAAATTATAAATACATTATTCAATGTTTTTAAATATATATTATGATTTTGTATTTTTTAAAAGGTGTATGTCATTGCTTTTTCTTCAAATATTCAAAATATTTGTTCCTTAATTTTGTATACAAAATAAAGTTAGGTGGAATTTAAACGATAAATAATTTGCAAGCGCGCGCGCGCGCGCGCGCGTGTGTGTGTGTGTGTGTGTGTGTGTGTGTGTGTGTGTGTGTGTGTGTGTGTGTGTGTGTGTGTGTGTGTGTGTTCAGCAATGATAACCGGTTATTATCTTCGTGCTTTTGATTTTTTCTTTTATCAAAAAGTAGTGTTTTTTTCTTCGCTAAACACGATACGAAAATTAAATGCCGTTTCCGTTTTAAATTTAGCGTACATAAACATAATCGCATTTGCTAGTGTCGTCAATAACTCCAGAATAAATAAATAAGCCAATTAATCAAATTTGAGCTCCATTCATTCAAGTAGCTTGAGAATATAATGCGGTTTATGTTTAAAGTTGAACAACCGATTGTTGCGACTTTTATTTTAATATTTTTTTAATTTTTTTTCAAATTTTTTTAATTTTTTTTTTTTTTTTTAATAAATAAACTTTATACGATGAAATTTAAAGGCTTAATTTTTTTTTTATTACGTTTTCATTATTACTTGCTAACGCTCTTTTCGACATATTTTCTTCTTCACTCTCTCGCGATTGGCCAATGTTTTTAGTTAGTTCAGGTATCGCTCGTTCGACTTGCAATACCATTAAGATTTTCAAGGAGCTAAACGGTATCATGAGAAATCACATGATCCGTCGTCTTTTATTTTTTCTCTTTACGATTTTCGTATGTTTTTATCTTGTGTTAACATCATGTTTCTTTTTCATTTTTAATGTTGTTAAATTTAAGTGTAAACTATTCGTATTTTTTTGATTTCTAGTTTTGTTAATTCGTTTAACTCTATGTATGATTATGTTTAAGTTCGTTGAATTAGCGCAGTACTATATAAATAGTTACGAAAAATATAAGAAAAAAAAATTATTATTTTTTTATTAATTAAATTGTAGATTCTTAAGCTCATATTCTAAAGTCTCAGTGCAAAAAAAAAGAAATCGGATTAGTCACAAATAGGTTATAACACGTCAACACATGTACACGAGTATTACAAAGTTGACGAAGAGACGTGGTAATTAATTTCCTCACGGCAAAGTTATCGGTCTTTCCCGAAGTTTCTAGTAAGTAGAAACACAACGATTTAAGCGATCGTTGTAGAGTGGGATATCACGAAATTTTCTCGACTGTGATCGCATGTAATGGTTAAATTCGAGAAGTAGGTATGGTGAATGTATAAAGTACATATACGTAAAATACAAAAACGACCTCGATGAAGCTCGCTTCGCGTGTGTTGCGTAACATCGAAAAGAGGAAAAATAGTTAGGTTAAGCTGAATTATCTTTGAATATTTTTTTCTCTTTTGTGTGTTTGTGTGTAAATTGTTTGAATTGATGTTAATTTTAGTTAGTTTTAACAATTATCGCGTGTATGCAATTAATGAATAATAATCTTTTTTATCCTCTAAACTGTTTATTTATATGGTAAAAAATTATAGCGTTTACAAGGAAAATTAAATTATGTCATGCTTTCGATAAATAGTAGTTTTGTTTATTATAATTACTTTTTACAATCAATGATTTTTATTATTGTAATTCATGAATACATTTAAATACGGTGAAACATTTGAAATGTTGTTTCAAATTTAATGTCAAACAATTCGTAACTTCGAAATATAAACAAATGAACATTTTTCACCACTCCTCTAAGAGAATTGAACAAAGGCTCCTCTCGGGCCGACTTTATTCAATCAATGAAATAAAGGTAACGGCATACTTTTTCATTTCGGTTTGTGAGTACGAAATCAAACCAAAAAGCAATCCACATCCGCATCGAGGCATTAAAAAGAGATAGAGAGAAAAGGAGAGGTGAAAGAAAGAAACCCGTCGACCGATGTGAAAAGAACGTCTCCCATAAAAGCAGCAGCAGCTCAGCGGTATAGGGAAGCCTCACTCGAACGCTCGTCCGACATTATACAGACTATATAGCTTCCCTCCCCCTTTCCAAAATCCTCTCCGCTTCTCGTGACACGATATACAATATGTACACATCTTTCTCTCCCTGGTATAAACGCCTTGCCTCCACGTCTGGCTTTTAGCTACAAAAAAATGGGCGACCGAAGAGGAACGTAGAGGGGGAGAGACAGGCGATACTTTCTAACTTGTCCCGGTTGTACCAACGCAATCGGGTGCGTGCTGGGCTTTCACAAAGTTTCGTCTGCGTAAGCCAAACGTTCGCTTAGCTGTTGCTGCTGCTGCTTTAGCAATTCTCTTTCTTTTTCTCTTTTTTTTTTTGTCAGTAATATCCTGCGTAACGAGAAAACGGATGCGGCATGTTTTTCTGGGCTTGCTGGGAAAGTCGCGAAGCGTCGGTGTGACCGTTTCTCACGCTTGATGCTCTCGGAGAAAAATTATTAGTTTTTGAACAGATCGATATCGAGCGCTTCGTTTGGCTTGGTTCGAGTTGTTACTTTTCTTTGTTCGTGAATTTCCTAGCGCAGGTGTGATTTAATTTTGATTTTACCGTTTTTTTTTTTCGACTGGAAAAGAATTATTATTCATATTTATTACTAGTAAAACATTGTTTTCTATCAATTGACGTATTAAGTAAACATTTTTTACAACACATATAATATTTTTAACTCTTAGCGGCCACACGGGGTCACTAGTTACCCCAGGCTCAGAAAAAGTGAAATTAGAAGTCTAAAATTTTTAAAATTCATACTAGTAACGACATTTGCTGGTAGTAGACAAGTGTGAGATGTGACTTTATTACATAGGAAGCCGAAAAAACGTGTGGCGTCGCTTTGAGCGTTCGTTTTCTCGGCGTGGGGTAACTAGTTACCCCAGTGTGGCCGCAACCGTTGCTCGGCACAGATCTTTTTTTTTTCAAATCGACTTTTTTGCGGCGTCAATAGACAAAATAAAGGTAAGTTTTTGATATTCTAGTAAAAAAAAATTTTTTTCAATCTTAGTCGTTATGGAATCTTGTCTGTTCATGTGAAATAATTCAGTTTCATTTTTATATGATATTGTTTATTGAATAAATCTAGTGTACGTTCGTTGTAGGATAACACGTGGGTTTTAGGTTATGAAAATACGATATGTAAACTTAGTTTCATATATATGAACAATTATTATGTCTCAAATGCCTATAAATAAAAAAATTGACAAGATACTTTTCAAACAATTATTTGACTAAAAAAGTTCCGCGTCTACATATGAGAAGTGAAATAGATTTTTTTTCATTTGATTACTGCGTGTCGGCTTTTTTGTCATCTATTCCCGCGTATGAATGTATACGTGTACACGAGGATAGTATACTTTCTTTTTCAAATGAACGAGTACAATAATATTCGTGGGGCGCGCACGTATTCATTCAAACGCATGATATCTATATTTTTTCGAACATATTTTATGTACAAATACATATTATCGTATTTTTTATAAACTTATATTTATAAATTATTTTCTTCAGATGTACAATTTTCGAATGAGAAGTCAGCGAAGAGAATTGCTGGAAGAAGTTGTTGACGGTCATTCTGATTGTTTAAGACCAATCGAACACGAAGTCAAAACAAGATGTATCATCAGACTCGAACGATTACCAAACCAATTATTTCGACGAAGAAGACATGCAAGATGCAGTTCAAAATCAACGGGCTCTAGCATCTTGTAAACGTAAAACGAGCGAAGCAGGAAATCAATCATCTTCTTCAAAATTTCGTTCATGTGGTCGCCCATCGACCAAATCATACGGTAAAAATAATTTTGCCTGGGAAACGCAATCAGCTGAACAAAGATCAGATCATGTAAGCAGAGGTGAAATTCCGTATGAAGTAAGCTTGGCAGATGATGCTGTAAATCTGGATTCGCTAGAGAACTTTTGGGATCTCTTGTTCAATCAAGAAATAATCGAAGCAATCGTCGACAGCACGAATGAGAAAATCGAAGAGGTGTCTGCTAGCCTGATTGTTGAAAATAGAGCCCAGACCTACCACCATCATACTGACCCTCTTGAAATCAGAGCTTACATTGGGTGTTTTATACTATGCTGGATTATGGAAGTCTTCCAAGGTCGATAACAACGAACTCTGGGACAAAAGAAACGGAATTAACTTCTACAGGGGTGTTTTTCCACGAATGAGATTTGAGTTTCTTCAGTCTTGTCTGCGTTTCGATGCAAGAGAGAATAGAGATCCAAATGACAGATTTTCGCCCATCAGAAAAATTTGGTCCATTTTCATCAACGACTGCACCAAGTATTATAATTCAAGTAATAAATGTACCGTCGTCAAACAGCTGCTTTGATTCAGGGGCCGGTGTGCATTTCGGATGTACATCAAGTCAAAACCGGACAAGTACGAACTAAAGTTCTTAACCCTCAACGACGCTTTGACCGCCTATCTGATTCACGCTATCCCGTACCTGGGAAAAGACGCCACCATTGATAATCCCCGGAGATTACCTAGCGGAGAATACTTTTTTCAAGCTGTAACAGCTCCAATACACGGCACCAATCATACGGGGACGTGTGACAATTGGTTCACCACCGTCCCTCTGTTGACCAGAATCTTGGATCAACCTTTCAACATTTCTCTGACTGGAACTATCAGAAAGAATAAATGGGAGATTCCCATGGAGATGAAGTTAGCGTCGAAGAATCCTCCTGAAACAAAGTTTTGTCACACCAAAGACATAACTTTATTTTCCCATACACCGAAGAAGAACAAAATCGTCTTGGTGGCTTCGACTTATCTCCATACCCAAGAGATAACGGAAGGAAAGCCGAATATCATTCTCCACTATAATGATACGAAAGGAGGGACGGATACTTTCGATCAATTGTGCCACGCCTACTCAGTCGCTCGGAAAATGAATAGGTGGCAGATGCGGATTTTCTTCGGGATGCTCGATCAAGCAGCCGTCAATTCCCGCATTATGTGGAAACTCAAAGTCGGCGACGCACGGGAATCCACTTCTGCGATCATCGTTTTGAAAAAACTGATTGCTCATCTCAGCTTCCCAATGTTACACCAGAGATTGGCAGGATCATTTCTTCGGAAAGAGCTACAGATGGTCATCCAGAGCATCCTAAAAATTGACAACAACCAAGAAATGGGCGACCTGGAAAAACTTACCTTCGACCAAGCGCGGAGGTGCATACTGTGCGACTGAAAGAGCGACAAAAAAACGCGTGCTGGATGTTCGGGCTGTATAAGACCAGTTTGCGAGGAACATCGGTTCCTTTTGTGCATAACGTGTGCTGGTCAATAAAATAGGATTCAAAATAAGTTTTTTTGTTCAAATATCATGAAAATAATATTTTTTTTTTTTTTCACTTTTCTTTACGTAAATATGTATTTAGAAGCTAATAAAATACAAAAAAAGCAAATTTTATAATTCGTAATTTTTTTCATTTTTCCCTCCAGTAATTTTGAGTTACCCCATGTGGACGCTAAGTGTTAAGGTTCTTATTTATAAAAAATATAAGATTATAATGTTTCAATTGTATATTACTAAATAAAAATTATAACAGAAAAGAAAAATATTAAATTTCTTGCTCTTCTTTTATTTGTTACATGTATATCGCAGGCGGCCCTTAAAGCACATCATTATAAAGCTTTAGCTACAGAGTACCATCGTCAGCCTCCGAGCCAAAACAATGACGAACTCAACGCCGAAAAGCAACAACAAAATCGAGCGACAAGGCTCGCCTAACAGTCATGGAAAAAAGTCTAGCCGGAATTCAAATTACATCAAGACTGTCACGTATTTCTCAAGTGTCAACAATATCATCGGCACTAATAACGCCAGCAACAACGGCAACAACGGTTCAAACGGCGGAGGACGTAACAGCAGGTCCTCCGGTAATAGACAGAGCTGCAGTCCACCGAGCAGTTCGGCTAAGAGTATTCCTCGTAGCTCGCCGATGCGTAATGACAGTCCAAGGTACGTTGTGTTTGTTGATAAATTTTAATTCGTGATAGATTACAATTATTAGTTTTTATTCGTGTATACTTACAATTTTAATTGGACCGAATGATACGCGTGCGTGTTTAAATTTTGATTGCAATGAAAAAATGTGTGCAGGGGTAGTCCAACCAACAGTTTTTACGCCGGGGCCAAATTTTCTGAGCCACCATCTCCTGCCAGCCTGCCGAAGCCACCAAGCCATTGGACTGGTTTAATGGTCGGTTGCCAGCGTGAGGCGGATAAACCCTGCCAAATCCCCCAACACTTCAAAATGATCCTAAACGTCCAGGCCTGATTCGTAACAGTAAACAGTACAACATCAGCGGTTGTTGCTAAAGTGACAACGGCAGTAAAAATTGTCAATAGAGGAGTGCGCGATTCCGTCGAGAATTGAGAAAATGAACTCTTTTGTGCACGCGAGTGTCGTTTAACAAGAGCCAAGGCACTTCAAAATGCCGCGGGAATATTGGTGCGTATCTCATTAACGCGTCATCTTTCACGACTAGCAGGATTTTTAGTGCCCGTATAAAATTTCTCATCGGATGGAGAGCGTGTGTTTGTGTGACGATGCACATCGTCTTGCCATCAATGGACGCACTTTATTTTGTTGAAAATTATATATGTATATATACATATATATATATACACATATATATATATGTATGTATATATATATATATATATACACATACACACACACACAAGTGGGGCTCTTTTTGAAAAGCCTGTGATTTTAAATTTGAAGCCAAGAAGAAGAAGAAGAAGAAGAAGAAGAAGAAGTAGTGAAGAGAAGAGAAGTGATGAAGAAAGAATATGGAAAGTTAATGGAGGTGGCTTCAACAGACTGCTGATATTGGAGGTTAGGTAGGACATATCGTACCTAAAGTATTGCTTTGATTCGAAAGATGGAGGAAAAAGCACTCTTAGGCGAACTAACCCCGCTAACTGAGTTTCGATAACTAATGACGTTTAAGATACGATTCTCTATTTGCAAGCCGTGTAAAAAGATGTAAACATGTATTTTAGATTATCGTGTATTACTAAACGATCACTAAACACACATACACATATACCTACACATACTCATACACGCAGATTAATATAGAAAGATGTTTAAATGGAAACGCGAAGCTGCGCAAAAATCTTTTTCTCATAGATGATGAGCTTCAATTTTTCTCGATAAATAAGATCTAAAGGTTTATTTGTTTCCAAATGTTTATTTAACAGTAGAAATCATTTTCGCTTTCTCTTTTATTTTAAATCATTTCTATTATCTCGAGGAAAACAAAAAGTCTATCTTTTCTTTTTAATTAAAATTTTTTTTTTTTTTAATTTTAAATTTTGTCGAATTTATTCGAACCAGTGAATGTCTCATCGCATAAGGCGTAAACAATATATGTATATATATTATTACGAACTTTCTGCGGCGTTGATTGATTATAAACTATGACCTTTCGATCTTTATTATGCAAAGATCGATTGGAGAGTAACGTTAAGTGATTTACAAAGGGTGAAACTATGAGAAAAGTGTACTCGAGGTGTTAGAATTTATGGGAGAGAAAAGACACTACAGCAGAAACTTCATGGACCTTAAAAAAAATAATAGTTTATACGCGCGATTTACATAGATTTAATAGGGGGGTAAAGCCGGGAGTCAGGCTTTGTTTTTAATTGTACAAAATTCCTGAACGAGTCATAACATAGTTGAAAACTATTACGTAGTTTCGTTGGCGACGGTGTCGCCTTGAAAACGGTCCTTAACATTGCCTCCATATATTCATGGAATTTTTTTCTTTGATTTCTTCCTCTTACTATTATACTATTCTTATGCAATTATTACTTTTTTTTTTTTTTTTTAATTAATTATTAAGGATAAAGAGTATTTTTACGTTTTTTTTTTTTCGTTATTTGCGCGCGCAGCTTTGCAAAACGAATTTTTGCAAAGCATCGTACAAGAGTGTGTAATTGATAGTTATATATATGTGTGTGTGTTGTACACACACTTTAAGAATATTTAGGAGAGTGAAAATCCTTTGAGTGAGTGTATTGATTGATAAGTATCGGATGAGATATAAACGTGTAATTGTTTTTCTTTTCATTATTCTTTTACCCAAATAATACGAAGCAAACTCAACCTGTGAAATCTGCGAATATCACGAAATGGCGGAGGTCACGTGAATTGGTCTTGTTTGCGTCCGATTGGTCGAATTCTCCTATGCTTGATGCACAATTCGAATTTCGACCAATCCCGAAGCATATTGTAAATACCAGACAACCGCCATTTTGTCAATGCCAATGTAATGAGACTTAAAAAAAAAAAAAAAAAGAAAAAAAAATCCGATTTATTTTATATTTTTTTTTTAATAAAATTTACGAAAAGAATGTTGTGATTAAAAAATTTATTAAAAATTTGAATTTGCTTTTATCGTCGCGTTGGCTAATATTATTGCTTCAAAAGAAAAGCGACGCGATGAGTAAAAAAAACGTTGTAGTCAAGATTGACCGCGAGAACAATCCACTTTAAAATTTTCCGTAGTATGTAAGTGTTGTGTTGATGCTTGAGAATGATGAAAGAGGAGAAAAGTTTTGAAAGCACAATAGACCACGGCTATGAGCATAGATGTAGCAAGTTTTGAATTAAAAAACAAAAACAAAACAAACAAACGAATTTATTGTAGAATGTGACTATATGTAAATAGAAAAAATTTGGTTTTTAAAAGTTATGTCCAGAGTTTATTCAGAAAATTTGCAAATTAATAAATCTCGTGTAACAAATTTTACAAGCTAAAGAAAATCAAATTTTTTTTTATTTACTTTCACATTTACATTATGCAAGTTGGAAATATATTTTAGTTGAAATTTATTTAAAAGTTTTTACATCAATGCCCACAGATGTTGTCCTTTATCTTTGATTAAATTCATGAGATAACGACGAGTATTAATGCTTGGTTGTGCCAA
This sequence comes from Chalcis sispes, assembly GCA_949987625.1. Lineage (NCBI taxonomy): Eukaryota > Metazoa > Arthropoda > Insecta > Hymenoptera > Chalcididae > Chalcis > Chalcis sispes. Next base: position 57,710,888 of record OX465096.1, on the reverse strand, counting down.
AATTTTATTTTCATCGCGTGTTGTGTCATAAGCTTAACTTTATTTTATTTTTTTTTTTTTTTCTTTAATATTTACGTGTAGTAATTATAATATCAACAATGATTATCATTATTTTTTTTTTTTTTTTTTTTTATATATCTTGCGTTTAGAGGAATTTTTTTTTTAGTTACGTTCACGAGGGAGTCATCCGAATAAAAATTTATTGTTGAAACCGTTACCCCCTTTTTTTATCGTAGAATTAGAAAGAGTTTAAAAAAATATGTTTGTCTTCTCCTTTAAGAGTTTTCTTCGCTGTCGAAGGACTTTAATTATATCATTAATTAACGTCGTTAAAACGAGCATAAGTGAAAAGTAAAGCGAGTAGTAGTGCTTGAGTGTGATATGAATGTTTGTGCGAGTGATGAATACAAAAGGTGAAAGCAAACGAACAGTTTTTATTTTTATGCATACAAGAATACAACGCGTGCAATCGCGTAAATGGCATTTACTTTTAAGATAAATTTTTTTTTAAACACACCTCGAAGTCTTTTTTTTTTTTTTTTTTTTTTTTTTAGTGAAGGAGAAATGGACGGCTCGTTATCGTTCATTACTTTATTTATTATAATTATTAATATTATTTTTTAACGCTACATTTTTTATTCGGGCTTTTTGAGAACGCTACATTATTTATTTATTTTTTTTATTTTTAGCTCTTTAAAGCTAAAGAAAAAGGAAATATGTGGCTTCGCGCGAATGTTTTTTCTTCTCATTTATCGCAAATATTGGCCAAACTAACTTATAAATTTCTTTAAAAATAAACATCCCCGTTTTCAGATAGCAATTGTACTTTTTTTTTTTCTTATGTTTTTCTTTTCGTTTTTACCCGGTAGATGACCGACGATCTTGGGAAGTAAATAAACTGAGAGAAAATGACGCGTAGTCACATTTTTTTATCGATATATTTACGAATAAATTATAATAGTTGTACGAACAAAACAAACAAAAAATAAACACAAGCTCACGAGTATTTTGTATATGTGTGTATATATGTGCATGTATGTATATGCGCACATGTTTGCGCGCCACGCGAAAGTTACGTCGACGATAACGAGCAAAAAATTTGATGAAGATGTAAAAGAAAAATATAAAAAAAAAAAACAAAAAAAAAAATAACCTAGGATCTTAAGTAAATGGAACAGCAAAATGGGTGGTGAACAAAATTTTTTTTTCTCGCGAATCTCGCGTTGGGTATATGTTGATAAAGCAATTAAAACAAACACAAATAAATAACAATTAAATAAATCAAGCCGAGAGATTCGAGAGTACGAAAATTAGCTGTGATTATTAACACCTTATAGGTACTACTAATTTTTAACCGAGTAAACAAAACAAATAAATACTTGGATAATACATATTTAAGTATATGTATGTATGTGTATATATATATATATATATATATACACGTCGATACACACGCATATATTATATTGTATACTATATGAACGCGATAAAGAAACAAAAAAGCATTAAGTTTAGGGGAGTGGAAAATCAAATAATTAAGTATGTAATTTTAAATAAGTCAATAAGGGCCAATATATCAACGATGAAACGAGAATCGAACATAAAAAATTTCGTTGTTCATACCGAAGTGATAAAATTATTCTTTAGGCGAAATTTCCATTGGCTCATCAAAGTATAAATACTGTATCCGGTTTAATATTCGATTGCCAAAAATTTTTTTATCAATAAAATTCAAAATTATTACAGATATTACAAAAGTAAATCTGTTTCGTTTCATCGTCGATTAATCGGCAAATTGTGTATGAAAAAAAAAAGCCGAAGGATCGACTACAGATTCTTGAATCTTACTCCTTCGAATTTCTGTTTTTCCTTGGCGCAGGGGGTCTTCGATTCTTCGACTCGTCGCGACGCGTGCAGTGCATGGACGTTGAGAACAAAAAAAAAATAAATAAAAAAAGAAAAAATTAAAAAAAAAAAGGAAAAAAACTACGGAAAAAATAAACAACTTTTTAGGATTAATATAAACGATATATTTAGGTTAAGTAAAACACGATGACGAATGGCGGGCCGTTCCGAAAAGAGAATTTTATTTTATTTTAATTTTAATTTTAATTTTTTTTTTTTTTAACGGCATATACATTTACAAGACCATTGTCGAACGATCGTCCAAAATTTTTGTGCGACAATATGCTTCATGATTTTGTGATTATTTTTGCTTCGTTTATTTTTTTTTTTTATAATTTTTCTTTTAATTAAACAAATTTTTTTTTTTTTTTTTTAACTAAATCAAAATTTTATTTATATTTCGTTCAAAGTAATGAAAAAAAAAAAAAAAGAAAAAAAAAGAAATAAAAAAATCACAATTTTTAAATTTGAAGCGGCCCCCAATCGATCGGCATTTTATGTGATACACTAACGTACAAAAAAACCGTTCGTCGCATTAGGTTCGTTCAAATGATCTTTGAAGAAAGAATGACTAATAAAATGCACACATATAACAAAGAGAAAGAAAGAGTTTTTCTTTTTTCTTGATATCACCACGCACGTTTTTTCACAAATACTCCGGGGGCTTTTTGCCCCCCCCCCCCCCCCCCAAGCAAAAAGATCTCTTATCGCGCTGTTTAAATTGTTTAATTTTCATTATTATCTCTAAAATTATCGTATATTAAAAATTATTTTTACATCAATCGAAAAATTTATTCTATATAAAAAAAAAAAAAAAAAAAAAAAAAAAAAAAAAAAATGAGAGAAAAAAATTAAAAACAAAATTTTTTATTTTTACCCTTCAGAATCCTCCGATGCCTTAATCTCACCTGTTATACACAGAAGAGAAAAATCAGAGATCTGGAAATGATTTTTTTTCTTCGCCTGCCAATTTTTTTCTTTCCTTTTTTTTTTTTTTTTTTTTTTACCATTTCTTTAAGGAGAAAGCGAAGATCTTTGAATATTTGACGAAACAATAATGCGAAATGGTAAATTGAAGCCCATCTGCGCGAACGGAGAAAAAAAACATAATTATTTCAATTGTCTCTTATCTATTTCTCTGTTTTTCTTTGAAACAGAATAAACAATGAAATAAAGAAAAAAAGAAATTTTAAAGCAATCGGAATAGTATCTTTTTGCAGCTTCTCGGTTCAGAGATTTACAAAATGTCTGACGCATCGTGAACGAGCGCAAAATGGCGGAAACTTTCGTAAAGTAATTTTTTGTCACACAGTTGCCGAATTACCCAATTCCGCGTATCTTTTATTCTCGTTGACGACGACGTCGATTCGAATCGTGAATAAGAGGGAAACAAGGAAACAAATCGAAAATGTACTACTTACACAATGTTAGGAAACTTTCGAAATTTGGTGCGGAAACAACAAAATTACCATGAACGACACTACATGAAGGTCAAGTAGTTTTTAAGAAACCTAGTTATTAAGAAAGCCGAGTTTAAAGATTCCAAATAAACACAAACACAAAACACAAGGCGGGAGAAAAAGTTGGCGATATGTTTTTCTTTTGCATTAACGATAAATGCATTACGCGCGTCAGGGCGACGCACGAATATATTTGTACATAGATAATAACGAATGAAGTTCTTTTTGTAAATTTTTGCGAATTCACAATCGAGAAACTTACGCGCCTCTTTTTGTATAGAACACTGAAAAAAAAAAAAAAAAATTGACAACAGTCGTCGATTAATGATAAAACAAAAAAACCGTCGCCCCGGCGGGCTGAAATAATACAATCATCTTACAATTAAAAAAAAAAGTAACGAAAGTGAACATTACTTTGATTGTAATCGCAATTTTCTCCCTCCTTTGCCTTAGAATATAAAAGAAAATAAAAGTTTAGGGTTTCGCGAAGGCGCGCAGACGCACATAATACAATGAAACGAAAAAAAAGAAAGAAATAAAAATTTTTTCGAGAATCAAAATGAACAAAAGTTAAAATAATTATCATAGTGTTTCGAACGAATGCAAGTCCAGTATCACATACATACCAAAACATACATGATCTTAATCTATCCGTTCTGTGCGCATTCGCGAATGCGTGACATTCGCGATGAAATAAATAAACAAAAAAAACATGATCGATTTCCCGGCGTCGCTTAAGGATTGCAAAGATTAGCGAATACACAAAAACTGTGACAGATTTTTATGATTTTTCTTTTTTCCAAACAACCGTAAATATAAAAATAAAAAAGATAAAATAAAAATAGGTTAGGTTACAAAAGAGTACGCATCAAATCCGAAAAAAAACAAAAAAACAAAAAAAAAGAAAAACAAAAAAATAAAAGAAAAAGTAAATAACGGTGAAAAGCGATGTCCGGGATAAAAATTTGTATATTTAAGCGTAAGATTTAATGCGAGATATAAAAGTAAGGTTATTGCGCGAAATTCGAAAAATTTCGCACGCAATTTTTTTCGCCCGCCGCCGATTAATTGCGGCGGAACGTACTGACTACATTTTAGAAGCGAACGGAACAGATTATTATAAAATAGCAAACAGAAAAGAAAGAAAAAAAATTAAAAAAAAAAAACAAGATTGTAAGTGATGTTACGATGAACTATCAATGAAGCTGAACAAATAAATAAATACACGTACACAAAAGAAAAATAGCGAGGCGTTTTTTCCAATCGCTTTGTGCGTGGAGTAAAATAAAAAAAAAACTTTAAACTCTTGGAAAGAAGAAATCTTATAAACTGTGCAAGTATTCGATGTTAAGTGGAGAAAGAAATAATAAAATAACTAAAAAAGTGCGCGAGTGCTTCCTTACTGACTGCAAGCTCACATTAAGAAAAATCTGTTGTTCATACATACATATTTGCGGCCTCATTATAGTCTCCATATTATATATATCTTTGTTATCTTGTTTTTATTATTTTTTTTCTTTTTTTTTTTTTTTTTTTTTTTTTAATTCGAAAACCGCCAAAATTTAAAATTGTAAATCTTTGCTGTGAAAAAAAAAAAAAAAAAATGTGTAAAACGCGCAAAACTTTGCAAAAACCGCGCGCGCGGATGAATTTTTTGGTAGTGTAAATTTTTCCTAATCGTGGGTCATGGTAAGAGAATAAATAAAAAGAAATAAAAAAAGAATGATGAAAGAAAATTCTAAATTAAACAGTATTTGAAAGAAACGATAGCTGAAAAATAAAAAAAAAAAAATAAAATAAAAAAAAAAGAAAAAAATGATGAAATATTTTTTGGTACAAGTTTGCGAATAATTCAATCATCTGCGCGCGCGAGTTTTCATAAGCCCTAAGATTTTTTTCTTTCTCTTGAATGTTATTGTAAGTGATGCGTATTTTAACGATATAGACGAAGAGAAAACAAAAAAAAAAACAAAAACAAAATGTTTGTGTCGGTTTATATAAGCACATTACAATAATATACTATACCATCTCATCTCCACCGGTCGAGGCATTTTTTAAGTTTGTTTTTATATTTTAAACGCGATAAAAAGAGTATGTAAGTGAAAATGTTTATTCGTACGGAGAGCGTTATTATATTATATACAAACTATATATATATATGTATGTATATATATATATATTATATATATATGTATAATAATTTTTAAGATTAAAAGAAAAAAAATGTTTTTTTTTTTTTTTTTTTTTTTTTTTTTTGTTCTTTCGCGCGTCGACGATGTTGATGTAGAAGAATGAAGGCGAATAATTTAGACGCAAGGAAAACGGCGGTCCGTTCCTTGAATCTTTAAAAACTATTGCAACGTAGTAGACAAAAAAAAAAAAAAAAAAAAAAAAAAAAAAGTACATAAAATAAGTAACTGGAGTTAGTTAAGCTTTAAGTTTTTTAAGCTACGAATTCACTGTGATTTTCGTTCGACAAACAAAAATAATAATGATAATAATCTCTCAAGACTCTCGAGTCGTTTGTGTGTCGGTGACAAAAGTTTAAACAAAATAAAAAAAAAAGAAAAAGAAGAAGAAGTAAACATGATGAAAAAAGTTGAAATACAAAAAAGCGAAAGAAGAAAAAACGAAGAATGAGCGAATCGAAAAATAAATTTATCGAATTGTAAATATATACATACATAGAAATATATCAATTGTAACGCAACTTGAACTAAAAAAGATTAAAAAAAATAATAATAAGACGAAGAAAAGCGATCAGTATTGCAGATGGAAAAAAATAAGAACGCGTTTATAAAGCCAGTAAAGAAGAAATAATTATTAAACAAAACGGTAAATGGAAAGTCTGATTAGTTTAAGTTTAGTCAAGTCGGATATCGCGGAAGATGGAATAAGTTATGGGCGTATGAATGAGAAAAAAAGTGTCGCTGCCTTCTTTGAAAGAAACGCGTGTGTAAATATCTTCGTCGTTCAATTATTGATGATAAAATAAAGACGATGAAGTGCTTGTTTTCTTGTTTTTGCGCACAAATCCGTTCATCGACTGGATATTCGAATGGAACGTTGGATAATTAACGATGGTAATTGCACGAAAGTTAAGCTTTTCCTACGTTTAACCGAAGATTTTTGATTAAAAATCTTCTCTTCGGATACTCGAGGAAGACGGATTGGCTGGGACGATAGCACGATTGAAAAACGAAAAAATTAAAGCAAGATGGCAATTGAAAAGTTGATAAAAAGAAAAAAAATAAATATTCAAAGACGATGGAATTCGATAATGAAAGTGAAAAGATAAAATAAAAAATGGGTTTAAGCAATGAAATCGGAAGGAGCCGTCCCGACACCAAGTGCCGATGAAGTAAATGCAGATTAAACAAAAATAAAAACAAACAAAAACAAACAAAAAAAAAAAACAAAAAGAAAACAAAAAAAAAAAAAAAAAAAAAAAAAAAAAAAAAAAAAAAAACTAAATAAACAACGTTTCTGTAAATTGCGTATTGGTTCGTTCACTGATACATAAATGAAAAACAAAAATCGCGTGTGTATTTCATCACTAAGAATTAAAGAAAAAAAAATTAATAAGTAAAACACAATTTCACAGTTCACATACACACAAACACACTCAAACACATTTAACCGCAGGCATAATTAATGGATAATAATCACCACACAATAACTACAAACAGAAGACGGAGCAAGGAGTCGAATAAGTTTTAGATTTGTACGTATTACAAAAACGATAAGTTTTGTCCAACGTGAAAGATTAATCGATGAAAAAGTAGCAGTATAGAAAAAACGGAAGAAAAGAAGATATCAAGAAGTCAGGATTAAGATGATTAAAAAAAAAAAAGTGAAATTAGCATAGTGTAAGAAGCAGGCTGAGCTTTTTAAAGTAGGAGACAAAGAAGACAAATTAATGAAAAAGAAAGAGAAAAAAATTAAATGAATAGGAAAATGGAAGGGCGCGAATGTGTGATAGATTAATGAGAAACGTTAAGCGGCAGCTGCCCAACGTATTAGAATAGTATGATGTCCGAGAATGCGAGCATAATACAATTAGATAAGATGTTTTAAAAAAATATAAAAGATGAATTAATAATTAACGTGCGAAAGTGTGATAGGTGCGACGGAGCTCCGAAATATTGAGCCCGGTTACGGCAAACATATATAAAAAAGCCAGCCGGGACACATATAATACACCGCATTCTCCCAAATTGTGGGGAATTCGGCTAGTAAATAAGTCGCGAGTTTTACCGATCCACCGTTGTGTGCCTGTTCTTAATTAAATAATAACAAACATAAAAATATTAAAAATTGTCTTTTTGCGAGAAAAGTCAACCAAAAAAAAAAAAAACTAATAACGAAGAAGAAGATGTTGAAGAAATGTGTATGAGCATTTAACGAGAGTGCTCGAGAATAAGTGAGGTTATGTTGTGCGTGCGTGCGATGGAAAAAGAAACTTTGTTTTACAAATCTCTCTTTTTTTTTTCTTTTTTTTTTTTTTATGCGTGCGTGTGCGTTTTATTCGTTAATGTACGAATGAGCGATCAGTAGCCGGCGATGAAGAGATTAGAGTACATTGAATGAAACGACGAAAGAAATAAGATGGCTCTTCTTTTTACGGAAGTTCAAAGAAATGTGCGCTGTTTAACGAAACGAAGATTTGTTGATAATGATACAGCGTCCGAGAGAGAGAGAGAGAGAGAGAGCGGCGACAGGGTGTCTTCCAGCGACAATTCTAGCGTGCAATAGATAACTAAAAGAAGATGAAAAAGAAGATAAAAAAGATAAAATAATAATAAAAGATAACTAAAAAGTAAAATAATAATGTGTTCCGTGAAGTGCTGCAGAGAAGAAGCCCGCGTTTGCCCCCAGCAAGCTTTAAACAGATCGATGATTATTAATTAAACAAAGAAAACCAGTAGTTTTTAAGCGATGAGCGAAGATAAACTTAAGAATGGAGAAGACGATAATAATCAAGTAAAAAACAAAAACAGAAAAAAAAAAAAAAGGAAGAAGTTCTTTCGCAAGATATCATTTCTTTTTTGGATTACACAAACACACTCACATGAAATTTTTGTGCAAATTATACTCATAATCTCATCTATACTCGTCCGTATTATTTCTTTTCGTTTGATTTTTCTCTTCTTACAGTGCACCATTTTTATTGTATACCAAGTCTTCGTATTATTTTGATTTTTTTTTTTTTTCTATTCTATTAATTTTCAATAAGAGGATTTATTCGATACGTTTGTATTAACTATTTATTCGGCGAGAAGATAAAAGAAGAAAATTTGTTGTTACTTAATCGCTTTTTTTAAAGGCTCAACTGTATGCCCTTTTTATGTTATCTATCTAAATATCTCTATTTATTACTGTTTGGATCATCAAAATTGAAGGGAAAAAAAAAAAAAAAAAAAAAATAAAATTCTAAACAAAAATTGTACCTATCTGTGTCCCCTTTCCCCCTCCCTTTTTTCATGCACGTCCTGTTTATAGATTTCCAGTTCAATTATTTTTTCTCCCCCCCCCCTCCTTTTTTTCCTTTAGGGCCCTTTTCAGGGTCCGCAAATGAATGACAATGAAGTAGCAAACTATTCATTTGTTGCAAATATATAAAAAAACTGTCCTTTTCAGGACAAAATATATGGAACAAACTAAATAATAAACTGTCCTTTTTAGGACAAAATATATGGAACAAACAAAATAATTAACTGCCCTTTTCAGGGCAAATATTTAAGTAATAAATTTCAAATGTTTTTCTTTCAGCTAAAACTGTCCTTTTAAGGACAAAGATAAAATACAAATGTATTTTCAACGTTGTTTTCAAGTATTAAATCACAAAAACTGCCCTTTTCAGGGCAAAAACTAAAATAATAAAAAATTTTAAACGTAAAAATACTGCAAGTATTAAATAAACTGTCCTTTTTAGGACAAAATTTAAATAAAGTTACATATACTATCCGTCCCCTCTTTTTAGGGCAAAACATCTTTCATATTTCATTTCAGGCTGTGTTATTTCAAGAAAACGTTTAATTAATACGGATCCGTGATGACTAAAGGCTGTGAAGATAATCCTATACTAAAAGAAGAGATACATTGTATCGACGACGTTGAGGTATTGTGAAAATCATCGACGACGTCAAAGTTAATTGAAAAATGTTACACGGATGAATCATACAGGTATTATTTTACACATTTTAATTTTTTGATTACTTTAATGATACAATTTTTATTCGATCAATCTATAAATTTACTTTTTTTTTTTTGTTTTTTTTTTTTTTTGGTTTTTTGATTAAAGTAAATCTAATTTTACTAAAAAATTTTCATTCAATTCTTCATAAATTAAATTCATAACTATAATATACCACAAATACGCTTTTGTCTGCAATTTTTTTTTTTTTTTTTTTTTTTTTTTTTTTTACTTCAATAACAAACGTTCATTCGACAGCACGCAATACAATACCGTACATAGCAAACGCGTCCTGTTTATCTAATAATACAACTTATAGAAAAAAAAAAAAAAAACCAACGTTTACGCATATGTGCGCAATTAACAATGACATGTACAATCGTATTCCACCCGTATACATATACATACATATCGTTCGTGCGACTATACATATACATACTCACTTACACTCGTACGTTTATAATCAACGGTTTAATCGGCTTCTTTAAATACGTATTTTCATTGGGTTTGCAGCTGCTGCGGAAATCGCTCTCAAAGGGTCAGCTGCTTGTTGCCATATATATATATATACATATATATATGCACATATCGACATCGTCGTTGTTTCTGTTACGATTGGGAGCAACAACAATGGAAAAATTGGAAAGTCGGAGGATTCGAGATGTGAAATATGGATCGGTATTCTATTTTTTTTATGTTATTTATTTATTTTTTTTTTTTTTTTTACGCGTGAGCAACTTTTGAGTCATCGATTTTGAAAATTTTACTTATTAACGGAAAATTTCAAAGGTTTTAGAAATCGAACTGTTCGTAACGATGAATTTCTAAAAGTTAAACGTTACCAATTAGAACGACGTTATATGAAACAAATAGCAACGGTTGTTGTTTTATTCATTACGTCGACGACGAATGGATTTATGAACTTTTTTCATCGGAAAACGCCGACGAACGATAATTAGCATAATAGATTTTAATTGTCTCGTTAGATGTTAAGCTAATTATCGATATAACGCGTTGCCATGTAAAGCTCACATTAATTAAAAGTATATTTTGGTATCTGCGTTTATATAATGTAATTTCTATATTCTATATACAATATAATTTACTATTCGAAAAAATGAAAGGATTTTATTTCAAAAGGAAAATAATCTATATAAAGTACAATAACGAGGCTCGAATTTAACAATAATTAATCAAATTATTAAAAATAAAGCGTCGAAATTATAAAACGATAGAGTAAAATCACAATTTGTCGCTCGAAATTCAAAGAAATCCATCTTAGTTAAAACGGAATATTCCTTAGTCGAGCTAAATTTGTATATACATATACGATTTGCGGACAAGTTGGTCATTTTCAAACATGAAGGAAGATACATGTTTACATATCGAACGATTTAATAAATCGACATTTTCCTTGGACTGATTTTTTAGTATCGATTATTGGTTCAAATCGACGATTCGTAATATATCATACTCGATGCTTACGAGTGCATAAATCGACGCCAAGTTGTTTAACATTTAGCGACGATTGATGCGAGACGAGTTTTCGATCGAACTTATAAATTTTTGTTTAATCGATGAGACTTATTCGATCAATTTTTACTCATATCGATTTGAATAAATGCATTTTTATAGGGAGAAAAAAAAATAGTGCGTTTTTGTCTTTTATTACAATATTACGATATACGAAAATATTTCCATGTTTATTTTATAAAAATTGTTTTTCACCATATATTTAATTAATCGTTAAAGATAAAATCTTTTATTTTATTCGACAATTCATCAAATTAATAAATTATCGAAACGAAAAGCTCGTTTTAATCAAAGAGAAAGCGTCAACTTGTGAACTCTGTAACTACACTTGCGATATATTTTTGGCTCAAGGTATAACATAACGTTCTTACAATTGAAAATAACTTCCAAGGCAAGAGAGTTTGCGTTCGCGCTCTCTTTCTCTTTGCATATATATACGTGCGAAAATTTTAGCCGCGCGAGAATTTCATGGATATATATATATGTGCGCGCGCGCGTGTGTGTATGAGTATAAGACAGCTTGGAAGAGGTCAATTCCAGTCGTTTTAGCGGACTTTCACTTTGGTTATTGTACAAAGACGGCGGTAGGAATGACCTTTTCTCGGCGCGTACTCTCGTGTCTTATTGCTTTTGTTCGGCTTCGTAAGAACTCGTTGTGTTAAAGGAAAAATTCTCGAATAAATTTCGTTTAATTTTGTATGATTGATTCGATATGTGGTTTAAAATCTATAGTATATGGGAATGCAAATTTTAAAATGTTTATAAAAAAAATTTTTGTTTATAAATTTAATTATTTCGTCGTGGAATGTATTCGATGTTCTTTGAGAAAAATTAAGTTGTTATATTTATGAAATATGAAATGTAAAATAATCTAAAAATAAAAATTAATTTTTAATAATGCAACAAAAATGTTTCAGACATTATTTTAGATAATATTCTCATAATCCAACAAGGGTAATAGTTATTGCGTAGTTTCTTAGTCAAAACACGTTACTATGATAGATCAACATAACAATAAACGCCTATCAAAGCTACGCGATAAAATACTCGCGAAGCCATTATTTCGCTTTTACAAAGCAGTTGAAAAATTTTGAAAATAAAAAAGAAAGAAAGAAAAGCCACACGATAGAATAAAGAAAAAAAAGTACGTTGCGCAATTTCCCCAAAAGTATATATTCTCCGATTAAAACGGGGTAAAAAGTGTTTACATTTAGATACGTATATACTTGAGTATGCTCGACATTTTCTCTCTCTCTCTCTCTCTCTCTCTCTCTCTCTCTCCCTCCGTCACTCTAAAAACAGCTGAATGCATTTTCTCGAAGAAGAGAGCCAAGAAGAAAATTGCGAGCGAGCCTTATAAAGTCCCGTACTTTGGTCTCGATTTTACTCCTGTCAACGTACTACACTTATCGCGTTATACGATGTCGACGCGTTTATTTCTCGTGTCGTTTCTATTTTTCATTGTGAGTTATTGTAAATAAGATTATGTTATTTACAATTGGTACGAGTTTGTTTAAAGATTTTTTTTTTTTTTTACAAATTATTAAATAAGTTAATAAAGTATAACTTACGAAATGATTTTTTAAAATAGAGTTGTTAAGGGAATGAAATAAATTTTTTTAAAACATATGTTAAAATACATATTTTTATATTATTTCGATAATAATGCAATAAACTTGGCAGAATAATGTATTATAGTTACGAATATTATATTTTATAAAAGCTGAAAAGGAAAATAGAATTCTAAATGATGTCATTTTATAAAATTGAGCATATCAATTTTGATTGATGAATATTTTTCTTATTATTTTTTTTCAAATACGCAATCTCACTCAGAAGGAACTTTTTTAAGTAAGAATTTGTTGCAAGTTTAAGAAATAAGTAAATTTTTTATGAATCGGTTTGATTTTAAATATTTTGAGCTAAATGTAAAAAGTATTTATATTATACTGAGATAAATTAGAAACTATATAAAATTTATTGTCAATAATATTTTTATTTTGTGATTTCAACTCGCAATATTTTTTATCACAAAATAATAATGTAAATAGGAATGTAAATAGAGAAAAATACAATTACTTATATCACAATTAATAAATTAATATTGATTAATACTCCTAATGTATGTAAACAATTATTTAGAACTCGATATGTTTTAACATTAATAATTAAGTTATGAAATTAAATTTTTTGGAATCCTCCAGACTTCTAAGTTTCCTTTAGTATCTCCAATAGCCACCATTTCGCTAAAATAAAATAGAATTTTTATTCCATTTATAAAATCAATATTTACATTAAAATTGTTTTATGAAATTATAAAAATATATGATTAAAAAAAATTTAACAGTAAATCTTAATTATTAGTTTTAACTAGACTGAAATTGTATTTACCGTTTTGGATTAAAGCTCAAACAGCTAGCATTTTCCCTATTCTCTGAATAAAGCATTATTTTTTGCAAAGCTCGACCATTTTTGACGTTAAAGAATTTTACTTCCGCTCCAGCACCATAAGCTAAGAAAATATCTGGATTGCCAAAATGCCAAGTTATTTGAACCGCTGTATTTTCTAACGTGATTATCCTCAAACTAGCAGTCTGAAATAAAGTTTTTAATCAATAAAACTATAAATTATTGATTTGAGTTGATTAATTTTTATACCTGATCAAAATCATAAATTCGCACTTCTTTATCAGAAGCACAAGAAACAAAAAGATTATTTGCTGGAGCACTTTTAATGCAAGTCACAGTTCCTCTGTGTCTGTCATATTCATCTATGACTGGATCAAATATTGTTTCATCTCCTAAAATAAAAATTTTTTTTATTTAAAATTTTTATTTCATAAATAATAAAATATTTTCAACTTGAATCATTCAATTTAAACCTTCGATAGGACTAGCTCTATCTAGTGCACATTTATAAAGTCCACCACATAAAGTTCCAACAACCAATAAATTATGATCTTTAATAGAAAAATCAAAACAAGTAATAGCGAGTCCTGCCTCTGCTGCTCTATCTTTGCTTCCACCAGCACTTTTAGGCCGAGCTTTTTCAGCGGGATTCTTTTCTTTAGCAATTTTATATCTAAAACCATTATAATTATATAATTTAATAAAGTCAGAAATTACGTAAAAATTTTATAGACTAGTTTTTTAAAGTTACCGCCGATTTAAAGATGCCTGAGTGAAATTTACTGTAAGTTTATGAATGTAGATATAACCTTCGGCACTAGATGATACTAAAGCTGAAGCATCATTAAGATATCTAAGATTCCACTGAACTTGTGAAACCAAATCATCATGAGTACAAACTTGCAAGGGTGTGACCGATGATTCATCCCTTAAATTCCATACTAAAACATCACCTATAATAGCATTTTTTTATACATTTTGGTTATTAAGTTTGTAATAATAATGCACACAAAATTAAAAGTTTTCCTTATTTTTACCATTAAAAAGACCAGCTGCAAGAATCGAAGGCTCTTCAGGATGATATAATAAAGAAGTAACACAAGAAGATACTTCTAAAGTCTTAGCTGCTGTAGACATCAATAAATTATCTTTTGAAAGATTATAAAATTCTATTCTTGTTATATCATTACACCAGCTGTCATGATGAATTGCACTATGTCCAACTGTTAATGTTCCACCTCCAATACTCCAAGTTATACTGCTTATTTTTCCCTTTAAAAATTTTTAAATTTCTGTGTAAAAATATATAAATCGCATGTTTCTTTTAAATTGAAATTTACCAAAAAGTCTGTCATTTCTAAACTGTTTAACCTATTAATTAATTGAACTTTAGTAACAGGTTCTTCTCCGCTACTCAAGTCATAATCGTCAAAAGCATTAGTACCATGCTGTTCATCTAAGAATTGTAAAACACCAGGTGTTATTCGTTTTAAAAAACTAACTAAGTTATCATGATTATATTCAGGTACTTTGAGAGGTGGTTGAACAGTTTGTGTCTGTAAATAGTTATTTAATTAATGCAATTATTAACAAATAAAGTAAAGCCTGGAGAATAAGTATTTACTATCATGTAGTACCTCAATACTTCTAGTTTCGACAACTTGAACATCTTCGGATTCATAAACTACATGTTTAGTTTGAATGTTTGCAGATTTTTGTGATCTAAGATTTAATAAATTACAAAAAATAACATAAATATAAATATATTTTAATAATTAAAAAATATACTTCAAATAATAAATTAAAAATATTCACATCTCATTTGCCTCTTCAGGCTGAAAGCCTACAGGTTGAGAAGAATCATCACTAAACATTTTTTTATTTTTTATTTTTAACTAATATTCAAGTAATATATTTTTAAATACAACCCGAATATTGATCTAGATAACCTAATAAATATACATTTAGAGTCTGATATTTTAAAGAACACTTCAATATTGGTTATGATTTACAAACAACTTTCTTTACATAAATAAAAAAGAAAAATTTTTTCTTTATAATATTCACGTAATGATTTAGTTTTTACAAAGTAAAGGGTCATGCGGCTTTTTCACGTTATTTCCACTTGTAGACATTTTTTGACGTCAGTAATGCCATCTAGAAAAAATCTTGTTAAGTGTACTCTATACCTTAAATATCCTGCAGCTGTAGCTCTAGCTGTAGCTCTACACCTAAATATCCTGCGCAAAAATAATTTATAAAGAGAAAAAAATGTTTTTTATATTTTAGAATTGCTATTTCTAGCAGCTAGAGTAAAAAGTGTTTTTATTTCGACATTTACTTAGTTTATTATTATAATTTAATTATTAAAATTTAATTAACTCATTATCTTGCGATCATAACTTAAAAATTAGAATTTACTGATCTGCTAACTAATCTAATGAATTTCAAGTAATAATAGTGAAAAAGTAATTGCATTTTTTCAATATGAATATTTTTGTGTCCGTTCCAATGTTTTATCTTATTAAAAAAAAATGTTCTTATCTAGTTAATTTTTTAAATTTGCATTGCCTAATAAGTACAGTTATTGAACAATTTATAAGTCAAATTATAGACATATCATTCAAAATATCATTAAAAAAACAATAATTAGTAGGAAAATTTTTACGAAAAATTTTTTCAAACGTATTTACAGTCCATTAAAAAGACTAATGATTAATTAATGAATTTTTTTCAAGAACTGGCATACTCTTATCGGCTTCCGCTGTACATAATGTTTATTAAGTTTTAATGCGCAAATACTATATACATAACAGCCAAAATAATAATAATTGCGAAATTTATATTGCCTCTACGGCCCTGACGAGTCAATAAAACAGAAAAATAAATTTAACCGTTATTTTCACTAGATGGCGCTTGAATCATAAGAGAAAATTTTTATCTTGGCGCCGCCGTCAATTTTAGATTCTTTGGAGAAGTACATTTACACAATATAAAAATTTTTTCAATTATCTAATTATATTACAATTAGAAAAAATTAATTATTTATCGTAAAAATACTTGATGATAATTTAAAGCATACTATTAACAAATTATAAATATTATTAATATTTTTAAATTACGAAAAAAATTATTTAACACTTCTAAGAATTTATTTAAAATTAAAAAAAAATTATTCAAAATTAAAAAAAATAATTTGAAAAAAATATTGAAAATGTTATGTTAATTTTTATATTATGTCATTAAAAATTCAAAATTTATTCAAATTATATTTATTATTGCAATAAACGAAGGTTTTGCTATTTGTTCTACGTAGTATTTTTATCAAAAAGTTTGAACAGAAATGCAAAACGTTCTCTTATTGACGGTTATTAGTTTGGAAATGTTCTCGAAAAAATCAAAGTGAAGCTAAGCATACATATTTATAATTTTTCTAGTACTTTTTTCTAAAAAGTGGTTTAATTACTAAAGTATTATAAGTGGTGTAATTGTAAAAGTATTATTTGTGTGTAAAAGTAGTTCTTAAAAAAATGTATGATTAAATATTTATGAAGGTTGAAAATTATTCGTTAAAGTGTATACGAATACAGCAAAAATAAAATGGTCTCGAAAAAATCAGTGAAAAGTCAAATGTACATATTTATAATTTTTCTAGTGTTTATTTCTAAAAAGTAATTCAATTATAAAAGTATTTTAAGTGGTGTAATTGAAAAAGTATTATTTGTGTGTAAAAGTAGATTTTAGAAACATTGACGAAAGTCGAAAATTATTCGTTAAAGTTTACACGAATACAACAAAAATAAAATCGTATTTCTGATACAAAGCAGTCGAGTCATCGAGTGAGTTTTTACTTTTTATGCATGCACTTTTTTGTAAATTTTCAATGTTCTAAAATGTATTTATTTTATTGTTTTATTTTTTATATAAAATTTAAAAAATTTTGAATATGGATCGAATATTTTATGTATTTGAAATATTCACATACCCGAATATTTATCAAACCAAAATATTTATTTTGTTAGAAATTATTCATTAAATATTTTGATTGCAATTTATTTTAATTAAAAGTTAAGTACACTTTAATACTAATAAGATTTTTTTTATATTTACTCGTATTATTGCATTGAAACGAAGGTGTTGCTATTTGTTTTACGTAGTATTTTTTATGAAAAAGTTTGAACAGAAATGCAAAGCGTTCTCTTATTGACGGTTACTAGTTTGGAAATGTTCTCGAAAAAATCAGTGGGGAGTCAAATGTACATATTTATAATTTTTCTAGTGTTTATTTCTAAAAAGTAATTTAATTACAAAAGTATCATAAGTGGTGTAATTTCAAAAGTATTATTTATGTGTAAAAGTAAATTTTACAAACATTTACGAAGGTTGAAAATTATTCGTTAAAATTTACACGATTACAGCAAAAGTAAAATCGTATTTTTCATGCGAAGCAGTCGCATCATTGAGTAAGTTTTATACTTTTTATGCATGCACTTTTTTGTAAATTTTCAATGTTCTAAAATATATTATTTATTATTTTACTTTTTTATATATAATTGAAAAAATTTTGAATATGGATCGAATATTTTATGTATTTGAAATATTCACATACCCGAATATTTATCAAACCAAAATATTTATTTTGTTAGAAATTATTCATTAAATATTTTGATTGCAATTTATTTTAATTAAAAGTTAAGTACACTTTAATACTAATAAGATTTTTTTATATTTACTCGTATTATTGCATTGAAACGAAGGTGTTGCTATTTGTTTTACGTAGTATTTTTTATGAAAAAGTTTGAACAGAAATGCAAAGCGTTCTCTTATTGACGGTTACTAGTTTGGAAATGTTCTCGAAAAAATCAGTGGGAAGTCAAATGTACATATTTATAATTTTTCTAGTGTTTATTTCTAAAAAGTAATTTAATTACAAAAGTATCATAAGTGGTGTAATTTTAAAAGTATTATTTGTGTATAAAAGTAAATTTTAGAAACATTTACGAAGGTTGAAAATTATTCGTTAAAATTTACACGATTACAGCAAAAGTAAAATCGTATTTTTCATGCGAAGCAGTCGCATCATTGAGTAAGTTTTATACTTTTTATGCATGCACTTTTTTGTAAATTTTCAATGTTCTAAAATATATTATTTATTATTTTACTTTTTATATATAATTGAAAAAATTTTGAATATGGATCGAATATCTTATGTATATATCGAAACTTATGAATATCTGAAATATTCATGTACCCGAATATTTATTAAGCCAAAATATTTATTTTGTTAAAAATTATTCATTAAGTACTTTAATTGTAATTTATTTTAATCAAGAGTTAAGTACATTTTAATAGTAAATTGTTTTATATTGATAACAAATATGTACACTGAAAGATTGCATATTAATAATGCCAATGTTACGCTAATATTGTTACAACATTGATGTATCGAAGAAACTTTTATAAATATTTTACAGTAAAAATTATATTCTGTATTGAAATAAAAACTGAATTTAAGTTTATACCAAGTATTTCGTTTTAGAATAAATTATAAATATTATCAATATTTTTAAATTAAAAAAAAATTATTTAACGTTTTAAAGAATAAATTTCAAATAAAAAAAAATAATTTGAAAAAATATTGAAAATGTTATGTTAATTTTTATGTCATTAAAAATTCAAAATTTATACAAATTTTGAAATACTTTGAAATTTTGAAATTTTTTTATATTTACTCGTATTATTACAATGAAACGAAGGTGTTGCTATTTGTTTTACGTAGTATTTTTTATGAAAAAGTTTGAACAGAAATGCAAAGCGTTCTCTTATTGACGGTTACTAGTTTGGAAATGTTCTCGAAAAAATCAGTGGGGAGTCAAATGTACATATTTATAATTTTTCTAGTGTTTATTTCTAAAAAGTAATTTAATTACAAAAGTATTATAAGTGGTGTAATTTCAAAAGTATTATTTATGTGTAAAAGTAAATTTTAGAAACATTTACGAAGGTTGAAAATTATTCGTTAAAATTTACACGATTACAGCAAAAATAAAATCGTATTTTTCATGCGAAGCAGTCGCATCATTGAGTAAGTTTTATACTTTTTATGCATGCACTTTTTTGTAAATTTTCAATGTTCTAAAATATATTATTTATTATTTTACTTTTTATATATAATTGAAAAAATTTTGAATATGGATCGAATATCTTATGTATACATCGAAGCTTATGAATATCTGAAATATTCACGTACCCGAATATTTATTAAGCCAAAATATTTATTTTGTTAAAAATTATTCATTAAGTACTTTAATTGTAATTTATTTTAATCAAGAGTTAAGTACATTCTAATAGTAAATTGTTTTATATTGATAACAAATATGTACACTGAAAGATTGCATATTAATAATGCCAATGTTACACTGATATTGATACAACATTGGTGTATCGAAGTAACGTTTACAAAAATTTCACAGTAAAAATTATATTCCGTATTGAAATGAAAACTGAATTTAAGTTTATACGAATTATTTAGTTTTTAAATGAATTATAAAGAATTTCAATTCTTTAAAAAATCAATATAAATAAAATGAAAAATTTATAAATTACAAAACCGTTACATTTTCTTTTACGTAGTACGATATTTAAAATTTAATTGTTTAATCGCCTAATCCATTTTTGAGAAAACTTTTAGTAATTTTTTCTGAATTTTTAATCTTAAATAGTTTTTTTGATTGATATTTAAGAATATGTACTACTGTGATCAAAAAGTAAGGTGAATTTGTTTATAAAATGTAAATTCTTTATTTATTCTTCCAAATCAATTTCATCCCCTTGAAAGTAATCCCTGTCCGATAAAACGCACTTTTGCAAACGCTTTTTCCAGTCCTCGAAACAGTCGGAATAGTCTTTTTCCGGTATAGCCTTCAAGACCTTCTTCGATTCGGTTTTTATCTCCTTAATCGTGTCAAAACGGCATCTCCGCATTGGCCTTTTGAGTTTGCTGAATAGCCAGAAGTTGCACGGAGCCAAATCAGGCGAATACGATGGTTGCGGAACGATATGAGTCGAGTTTTTGACAAAAAAGTCGCGAAGAACCAATGCAGTATGACATGGTGCATTATCGTGATGAAGGAACCAAGAATTGTTCGCCCATAATTCTGGCCGTTTCAGACGAATAGCTTCACGCAAACGACGCATAACGCTCAAATAACATTTTTTGTTGACAGTTTGGCCCGGCGGAAGGAATTCATAGTGCACCACACCACGATAATCAAAGAAAACTGTCAACATGACTTTGATTTTCTATCGACTTTGCCGTGGTCTTCTCAGTCTTGCTTCACCTTTTGCACGATAATCGCTGGATTGGTCGGTGGTTTCAGGGTCGTATGCGTAAATCCAAGTCTCGTCTCCAGTAATGATGCATTTCAAGTGGTCCTGATAGTCAGACAGCAAAGTTTCACACACATCAACGCGACGCTTTTTTCCAAAAAATTGAGCGATTTTGGCACTAATCGAGACTTGACGCGTTTGAGACACAAAACATCCTTCAAAATGGTTTGGGCTGAGCCAAATGATATTCCAACACTATCAGCGAGGTCTCTAATTGTCAATCGACGATTTTCAAGCATCAAATCTTTGATTTTTTGGACGCGGCCCTCGTCGGTAGACGTTGATGGTCGTCCAGAGCGCGGTTCGTCTTCAACGCGTTCTCGGCCCGCTTTGAACTCGTTGTACCATTTATAAACGTTTTTTTGTGCCATAGTTTGATCACCAAAGGCCTTCCACAACATTTTCAACGTGTCCGCACAAGAATATTCGTTCCGCAAACAAAATTTGATGCAAGTTCTTTGCTCAACAAAATCACCCATTGTAAAAATCGAAAAATTCACTTTTGGTTGTTTACAAAAACACGTGTAACTGAGATAATTAAACCTTTTGACAAACAGACGCTTGGCAAATGTTATAGACAGTCTTACCAACCTAGGAAAAAAAATTTACCTGCCTTCCTAATGCCCGGGACTTTTAAACGACAATTTCACCTTACTTTTTGATCACAGTAGTATATACACACAAAAATTTTAATGACAAATTTATCGAATATATAAATAAAAGGTATTAAAAATTATATTTTCTAAAATAATATAAATAATTAAGAGAATTTTTGTTTATGAAACGATATAAGGAGAGTGATGAAAGAAGTATCGCATATATGTATACGCATGTATATTAACAATTAATATTACGTGAAAAATTATTTGCAAAATTGTTTCAGTGCGTTATTACCCTTCTTTATAATTGGTAAAATATACCTATAAGATAAATTTTAGAACAAAAATAATTTCATGTATTTTATTTATTATATTTTACTATAAAAAACCTTACACATTGATTGCAATTAAGCAAAAAAAAATGCTGATTTTCGTTAAATAGCAAAATTAATTTATTGTATTTAACCCTCAAGTGGAGCACTATCGCAGCTTAACATAACTGGAGCGCATGGGTTAGGATTACCCGGCTAGCTTTGACCACTTATATCTTATTATAAAATTGATCAATTTTGAATTTTTTTTTTTTTAATCGATTCATCGGACGATGTAGAATAAGAATATTTCATGAACAAATAAATAAAAATTTAAGTTTTTATAATATTAATGAAAAATAAAAAAAAAATGCAATGAAAATTGACGAAAAAAGATTCTACCTTGGGTTAGCGTAACCCAGTGCTCCTTTTGAGGGTTAATAGAATATAAAATAATTGAGACTCATACTTGACACACTTAAATTAAGCGATACACACAATTACATTATTTAACATTCATATACAAGTCTCACATGACTTTCTTATATTTTGTACATTAAGACTGACCTGTAATTAAAAATTCACAATTTAATAAAACAATAATTATCTAAGCACACGAAAATGTGTATATAATCTGGAAAATCTTTTAAATAGAAACAATTACCTTCAGTAGAAATAATTACTTTCAATTCTATGCTTTAATAATTATTCAATTTTTTGTAGTAAAAATAAAGTTAATAATAAAAATACGTTACAGAATTTAAACGCATTTTGAAAATTTAAAACAATAATAATACACAATCATACTGGCCCTCGCACAAATTTTAAATACAAAAAATCTGACTTTCGAAAGTTTTAATCATTTTTGTTTGCATATCCAGTTGTGATGTGATTGAAATCTGTCATATCGCTGGCGTTTCGGCAAACTGCGTCCACGCGATCGCACGTGAGACCGAGACTGCACGGACAGAACATTAGGTAAATGTTATCGAGCTCGATTTCTGTATTATCGGGATAGTAACGACTGCCGTTGGTCATTAGCGGATCGCCAGGTCGGCAGAATTCACCTTCCTCGTGTAGACGCTGACAACGTGGATAGCTATATTTCTCGTGAGCTGGGAATTGATAAAGTTTTAAATTATTAAATGTGAAAATTATTTAGTAGTAAAAATTTAAATTACTACTAAAAGGAATTTGAAAAAAAAAAAAAAAAATAGATCGAATTGAAAAATATATTATTATTGTTATTATTATTATTTTTAATTTTCCGCATGTTGATGAGAATCAAGTTGAGTTTCAGATTTGTTTTGAAGAAGCGAACTGCAATAATCACGAAATTTTTACATAAACATTCTATTTAAAAAAAAAAAAAAAAAAAAAAAACAATTGAAAATCAAAAAAAGCATGCTTATTTCATAACGTAATTCAACTGATACTTTTAATATTGCAAACGCCTGAATTTACAAAAACTATTCAATAGTGCATCATACCTGATCATAAATTTTATAAATTTATACTTGGAAAAATTTATTCTTGAACGTATTCTCGAAGGGCGCGTATAAAAATGTGTAAATGAAAAACGTTTGAATTTGATTTACGATATCGAAGCAAGTGTCAAGTAGCGAAAGTACAAGCGATTTACATTGCACACGTTCACAAACGTGTAACTAACCTATTGTGCAGCAGTATCCCGGAGCGCAATCAAGATTACTGGTGCACTCTACCCATGCCGGTAAATTCGAAGATTTCCTAACCGCTGCGCCATATACCAAGCCGATCGTCACACCCAAAAGTAGGAATACTCTCATTGCTGCCTTCATTCTACCTTTTCCTATCTCCTACCGCACCTTTGCTTTGTTGCGTTAACCTTTCTGTAGTAGATTTCTGTTGGGAATCGAATCGTGATTAGAATTGAAATAACACAGTAAATAACGCAGGAAATTATGTGAAATTTTATTGCTTTGTTAATGGAAGTTTAACGTTAAGGCATAAGAAATTATTAAATGCAATGCTTTGATTACTGCATTTAATAATTCATCTTTATAGTTAAATGGACATTAGGAGCCTCTGCTAAATAAACTCTTAAAAATAATCTAGTTTTATCCAGATATTCAATCAAGGCATATTAACATTCGCCTTATTAACATTGATGCGCGATTATTAAATTCATATTTAGTTGTAATAAAATAATTACGTTTTAATCTTAGAGTTTAATATGGATCTATCAATCGATATTTTAAATTATTTAAATAAAAACGATAACTTATAAAAGCTAGTACTTCTTAATGCATTATCATTTACTATATTTTTAATACTTCATTTTGTAAATAAAGCATTTCAAAAATTTTATTTTTTAAATATTAATGCGCAAGAATGTAAAGAAAATTTTTTAAATTTATTATTATCAATTTATTTTTGTTTTGTCGTTTTCACGTCAAATTATAAGAATTTACTACAACCTTGAGAGAAAAAAAAACTTAGAAAAAAAGTCTTAGAATTTGCTCTTTGAAAGACCAAAAGCAGCGTGAAACGATTGTATCGTAATAGTAATTATCGAGCGTTTGTTGTTAGTTTTTTTAACGATGATTTCATTCTTATAATAAATGCGAATTTCGCATATAGCTACAAAAATCATCGATATTGAAAAGATTCATCGCGACTAACAATCAGCGTATTTTGTTAGAAGTGGTGATTATCGATATCACTTAAATTAAGTCGTTGGCAAAACGATTGATTGTATCGTTCATCGTAATTATAGTACTATGTAAATTTGAATGATTTATTAAGGAAATAAGAAATAATTTTTAAAGAGCTTTATTGGATAGATTATCAGATATTTTTTTTTTAGTTACCGGCGAATACCTTTCGAATTTCCGTTTTGCAAAAATATATTAATTACAAGTTTCATTTAACAATTTAATTGAAAATCAAAATTACAAAAATATTTTTCATGCTTGTTTAATTTTTTCGATGATCAAATCTTGATGAATTTAAGATTTTTTATAGTAGATCAGGTTACATTGTGACGCATGTATTGTATTCATATTACGAGGAAGTGAAAAATACAAATGCGTACACAAAAAAATAATCAAATCGGTTATTCAATTACTTATGATGATACGCAAAATTTAAAATTCTGGTACGTGTTTTGAAATACAGCCCAAATATTTAATTAATAATTTCTTTTTTCTTTTTTCTTTTTTAATCATTCTACGAAATAGTTTAAATCGATCGTCTCTTATAAAATATCAAAGTAAATTATGTCTCTCAAAAATATCTTTTTCGAGTAAATTAACGTGATTGGAACGTCAGCAATAACATAAAACGAATTAACAAACGACTATCGATGAAATACCAAGCATTGTAATAGAGATGCTTATATAGAAATCGATAAATCATCATTTATGTAGACATTAAATATACAGAAAGAAACTGCATTGTAATTATCTCGCGCGATTCGTGGTAACTTTTTTTAATAGCCTTAGCCTTGTCGCGTTTTGTTGCTTTACAATGATGAAATCTCGATGTGTAGATTTAATTTTCCAAGAGCACGCGTGTTAATGAAGTTTTATATTAATATATTTATTTTAAGTAACCGAAATTTTTTTAAATGTACGCATTAATATTCATATTTTTTTTTTTTTCTTTTTTTTTTCGTAATCTGAGAGAATAATTTTAGAGTTTTTTTAATACGATAAGTGAATGCATCATATCAAACATGAAAAATGCATTTTCAATAAAGCTTAATTAAAGATACAATGCAGAGATTTGATTCGTTCATAAAAATCTACGTCTTTGTGCAATAAAAATCTTAAACTGCATTAATAAAATTATCAATAATTTATAAATTATTTATATAAAATATATAAAATATGAAATTATTTATAATTTTTTTTTTTTTTTTTTTTTTTTTTTTTTTTTTTTTTTTTCTCATTCAGTGAAAACATATATACTTTTGTACTTCAGCTATACACATTTATCAAAACACCAACATCACAGTATAATTTTTCAATCTAGATGCTAATTATATATCCAATTTTCAAATCCTTATAATCAAAAATAAAAGTAAAATCGTATGCGTAAAAGATGCGAACAATGCGTTATAAGCGTCGATGAATAGAGAACTTACGGAAAGAACACACGGAAAAAAACGCGCACTTCCACTGAGTTGTTCGCCGATCGAAATCCACGAGGCGTTTGCCGCTTGGGAAGCTTCGTGTCTCCCTGTTTTATACGTACACGATGATGAGGCTCGCCGGGCGCCGATTCTCTCTTTCTTTACATATATGTGTGTGTCTTTCTAATGTTAGTTTTTAGTGTGTAATGAATGCTAGCCTCGTTGACTTTTTGTATCTAAACCGAAAACCGTATGCGTATGCATTTATATTGAGAGAATTTTTACCTTATATATGAAAGAGTTAAATGTAGTCTAAGAAACTAACCGAAAGCGTTGCGATATCGACATTTTTAGATATCCTGGTTAACCCTTAGAGTACAGAGAATCCTTTGAGTTAATAGAGATTATTGTAAAAAAAATTTTAAAAACTTTTTAGTTTAATCATATTTTTATCTTATTTCATTCAATGCAAGCTCTAATAGATGTTAAGATTAAAATAAACTTTATATTTTGTAATATTAATATTTTTCACAGCTTACTTAGAGGTTTAAAAATTATATTATTTCTAAATAAATTTTAATTGAAAAAGTACATAAATAGAAACATATTATTTCAAATAAGCAATTCAAAAAATTTTTTCAAAAGTAAAAAAATATATAATTGGAAAAAGTAAATCATTGGATTTTCCAGCTTACATTTTTTTATACTATATAAGTATAAAAGGAAAATGAAGGACGGCATTAATTTATTCACTTCTGTTCATATAATACAATACATTCGCAGAGTAACGTAACATTTCCGATTAATGAATTGTTAGATATGAAAAAAAAAATAACGAAAATTTGTAGAATAACGCAAACGCGGGAAACTTTTTCATCTTTTTTCCAACAATATAGAAAACACGTTGATAAACTTTATTGTTATTATTTATTCATTATTTTATTTGTTTTGCTCATCAAATGACTAATAAGAATAATAAAATTAAGTTATTATTATTATTATTATTAATATTATTATTATTATTATTATTTTTTTTTTTTTTTTTTTTTTTTTTTTTTTTTTTAATTAAAAAAATATTCTCTAGAATTCGAATAAACGTGTGTTTTATCATGTTAGCAAATTCTTATACCTAATATAAATTTTTTATTTTATTGTTTTGATAAGAAATAGTTTATTATAAGAAAAAATAAATAATTTCTAAAGTAGTTTACCTCGGAATTCTTTCTCTCAGGTAAAAATTTATAAACAAGTTTTTTTTAGTTTTATACATATTTAAAATTAACTTAATTAATAAATGATATTTTCATTGTATATTATTGAAAAGTTTGTATATGTTCGAATAAATTGAAATTATTTAAAATTCGAAATTTTTTGGAAAAGCACAATCGGCCCTTACACTTTTGAATAAGCAGTAAACGACGAACGTTTTTCATCCCTTGAACTTAACCATATGCAGAAGGTGTCAAGGCGAGCAAAAAATTGGAATCATAATTTTAAGTACAAAAGAGTGGAACAGTCATGGCGTGACGAAACTTGAAAGGTGTGACATCTGTGGTATATGTATATATATTAATTGTGAGACATTCGTCTGTACATAAATGAGAACTATGGCTCTACTTTAACCGGTTGATACTTGTTGATCTGCTTCGAAGAATATTTTGGATAAAATGTGTGCTTTCCTTAGTGATAAGTACTAAGAAAGAATTTTGAGTGTATTAATCGATTTATCCTACATGTCACGAATTGTTTGAGAAACGTTTCTGAAACGTGCGCTTTGAAATTCCGAAAAGTTACTGAACGAGTCGCAAATTGTCCGCCTTTTATGAGAGATGACGATGAGAGGACATTTTCAATCACATTTTCAGAAACGCTTCATAGAGGTTAATGTTTCGAGTGACATAAAATCACACATCTTTTTAATTCAGTGATATTATTTTTAGCGAGATTAGATGAGTTAACACGTTCCCTGCCGCGTGGAGCGTATGTGCCCCACGCTGAACTTTCCGTTCAAGCCATTTGATATTATCATTGTAAAATGAAGAATTTTTTAAAAATTCATTATAGTATTAAGATGCCCATAATTGACTGCATAATAAATTTTTAAAAAATTCTTCATTTTACAATGATAATATCAAATGGCTTGAACGGAAAGTTCAGCGTAGGGCGCATACGCCCCACGCGGCAGGAAACGTATTAATACGTTTCTGTTTTCTGTAACTCGAAGCGTTTCATAAGAAACCTCTCTGAAACGTTTTTGAAATTGTTTTTGTTATGTTTCTAAAAAGCGGGCATATCAAAGTTTCTTACTTAGAAATGTTTTGAAGTTTCATATCGCGTGTTTCAGAAATTGTTCTTCAACAAACCGCGCAAGATAAGCGCGTATTATTTAATTCACAATGGCAAATTTCATCGATTAATTAAGTGGTGCATATATTTTGTGTAAGTAGCAATTAAATTAGGTACAAGAAATCTTTAACATGATGCCTTAGTGCGTCCTATTTATTTCGAGAGTATGTATATATTAATGAAAAGATATACGAGGGCGGTTCAATAAGTACCCGTGTTAGAAATCGACACCATTTTTTCAAAAAATTTTTTTTTATTTTTCAACATAGTCCCTTTTTAGAAAGATACACTTCTCCTAACGTTCCTGCCATTTTTTTTATCCCCTCCAAAAAATAGGATTTGTCGAACTATCCAAAATACGCCTCTGTCTCGGCGATGACTTCCTCGTTTGAGCTAAATTTTTTTCCTGCGAGCCATTTCTTCATGTTAGGAAACAAGAAAAAGTCGCAGGGAGCCAGATCGGGTGAATACGGGGGGTGCGGTAGCAATTCATAACACAATTCATGCAGTTTGGCGGCGACAACTCCGGATGAATGTGCTGGCGCGTTATCATGGTGAAACAGCACCTTCTTTTTCGCCAAATGCGGCCGTGTCTCCTTCAATTTTTTGTCGAAGCGGTCTAATAACTTGCTGTAGTATTGTCCAGTGATCGTTCTTCATTTTTCTAAAAAATCCATGAGGATGACGCCGTTCGCATCCCAAAAAATCGTCGCCATGACCTTTCCAGCCGATGGGACCGTCTTCTCCTTCTTTGGAGCAGATTCACCGGGAGAAATCCATTGTTTTGATTGTTGCTTAGTTTCTGGTGTGTAATGATGAATCCAGGTTTCATCAACAGTGACAACTCGACGCAAAAACTCCTTCGGATCTTGCTTAAATTGCTCCAAACACTGCTTCGAAGTTAACAGCCGCATCCGCTTGTTGTCCACCGTGAGCAATCGCGACACCCATCGGGCCGACAATTTTTCATCGCCAATTTATCATGTAAAATATTAATTGCCGTTCCGGTCGACACACCTACGGCCTCTGCTGCTTCGCGCACTTTCGTTCGTCGATCAGCGAGAATCATGTCGTAGACTTTTTGAATGATTTCCTCGGTAACCACGTCTGCCGGGCGTCCTGGTCGCTCCTCATCAAAAACGGATGTTCACCCACGTTTAAATTCGTTGAACCAATATCTAACTGTGATCATAGATGGCGAAGTGTCCCCATAAACAGCATCAAACTTTGCTTTTATCTCCTCGCATTTTTTTCCATCCAAAAACAAAAAGCGAATTACCGAACGATACTGCTCTTTTTCCATCTTAGCGAAAATCACGAAACACGTCTTACTCGAATGGCTGCCAAATCCAAACTAACCTATCAATCAGTCTGAAATTTGTTTTACCGTCGTTTGATAGATGGCAGCACACGATGATAATTATTTTATTATTATAGGAACTGAACTAACAGAATAAAATGAAAGGGACGCGATGATTGAGTAACGTTTACAAAGAGATTTTCTTTTAAACCAAAATTAATTAAATTATTATTACAATAAGAACTATAATTATAATTGAAAAACCGTAAAAGAGTGTGAATGCTATTGACTCTAAAAATATAACGTTTCGAGATAAGGTAAAATAAATGAAAACAATTTTCTAACGTGAAAGGTTAAAACTAACCTTAAATTTAGTTGTTGCACACGTGGTAAATACCCCCGTAATCACGGGCGGTTGAATTTTAAATTTCATCTTAAAATGGAAAAAAATGATAATGATGAAGATGAAAATGATAAAAATAAAATGAATATTGAGATTACGTACTCTAAAACAAATAAAAAAAGGACTCTAGAAAAAGGAGAGAGTGATTGTAATGTTGTAAAAAAAAACTCTAAAACGGCTAAAATCCACTGTGACAAAAAAATTAATAACACAAATAATGACAATGTAAGCATTAATAGTATCAACATCAAATCTTCTACACCTGAATATTTTAAAGCAAATAACCATGGACCATATGGTGTATGGATTAAAAAAATCCAACTTGATAATCAAGAATTAAATGCTTATAAAGTAGGTAGCATAATATTTAAAAATTATAAGGATATTATTGATATTAAAAAAAGAGGAAAGTATAAAGTTGAAGTATTATTTAAAAATAAAACAGAAGCTAATAAAATAATAATAGATAAAAACTTACATAAGTATAACTTGGAAGCTTATATTCCAGGATTTAGGAAATTTAGAAAAGGCATAATCAAAGGCATTCCTATAGAATTGACTGAAGGCAATATTCTACAATCATGCCAATCTGAAATTGAAATTGTCGATATTAAAAGGCTAAATAAAAGAAATAAAGCACCAAATAACGATAACTGTGATAAATGGATACCAAGCCAATCAATATTAATTACATTTGCCGGTCAAAATCTGCCTAAAGAAGTATCACTCTTTCACGTCAAATCTGAAGTTGAACCTTATGTGCCAAAACCTATGCAATGTTTCAACTGCTTCCATTTTGGACACACAAGCAAAACATGTAAAAATAAGAAAATATGCTTAATGTGTGGAAAAGTTCAACATGAACAACAGTGCACAATATCAATACCAACGTGTTCTAATTGCAAAGAAGCACACAAAAGCATAGACTCTAGATGCACAGTATACCAAAAATATTTAAGAATTAATATCATAATGGCTTATGACAACGTTTCTTTCAATGAAGCAAGGAATCTCGTTATGGGCGCTATTAAACCCCCTGTTCGCTCTAAAGAACACTTTCCAGATCTACGACAACCTCGCATAACAAAATTCTTTAATGTTCCTGAAAAAACTTCAGTAAACTATAGGACAGAAAAAAAAGAAGAAACCTCAAATTTTAAGTCACTAAACTCATCTCAATTATCAAAACCAGATCCATCCTCTCAATTACAAAAACAGAAAAACATTCAAGACACCAAAGACTTAGAAAATAATATTTACAAAAATAAAACAGTAGACGATACAATAAGCACTAATAACATTAGTAAAACAATACAAAATTTTGAATTAAACAATAAAAATACAGATGTACACCAAAATGGATCATTTTCAGAACAGGAATCAATGGACACCCATCTCGAGGAAACTCCGACTAAGAAGACTAGCCCATATTTAAAAGTTACAACTAACAAACTTGTAAATAGATTAAATAGCGTAAAAACTAATAAAAATTTAAAGATGTATGGCAATCCAAAAAAAAGATAGATTTACGATAACTAACTTTTATCTTACACATAAAGTAAGTATATAATAGTAATAATTCAATAGTAACACAATAATCTAAAACAAAAATACAAAAATATAATAACCAAAAATATTCTACAAATCCAATATACACAATCTTATAATTTATATACTTATATATACATACACACATTAGAATCAAATTTGATAAAGTTAAGCTACCATATATATATATTAAAAAAAAAAAAAAAAAGAAAAACTTTTTAAAAATGAATAATTCACAGCTAAGAATCTTACAATGGAATTGTAGAAGTATTAGGAACAAATTAGAGTTACAACTTCATGCCCATAGATATGATATAATTGCTATAATGGAAACATGGTTAAAACCTAAAGAACGCTTTCTACTGAAAGATTTCAATACGGTTAGATTTGACAGAACTACTAACAAGGGTGGAGGTATTGCCATCTTTATTAAAAAAAAAAATTAATTTTAACAAAATTGATTTAAACATAAATATAAATAGTATCGAATTAGGCTCTATTATTATAAACTCCACTTATGGTGAAATTTTACTTACTGTTTGTTATAGAAGCCCTACTGTTAATAACAATATCACAACAAATGAGTTTACTGACCTCGTAGAATGTTTGAAAGGTTTTACCTCCTTCATAATGATTGGAGATTTTAATGCTCACCACCCGCTTTGGGGAAGTGACAGAACTTGTCCCAATGGAAATACTATAATTGAAAATATAGACCCGGAACATATCTTCCTTCTAAATAACAATAACCCCACCCATGTTAAAATTTCAAGTTCTTCGTGCTCATACTCTAATTTAGACCTCTCTTTTATTTCAACTAATCTAGCTTTACTAACAGATTGGACAATCTTAGATGACACTTGGGGAAGTGATCACTTCCCAATAGAAATAAACATTAACGTTAATTCTGCTCAAGCGAGGAAATCAGACTATAGATTCAATTTAAAAAAACTTAATTTGGAGAATCTAAAATCTGAGTTTGAAAATTCAAAACAAATTTTTTCTGATCTATCGTTCATTAATTCAAATTGTTTGACAAGATATAACATTTTTATAGAATTTTTAAACAACGGCATAACTCAATCAATCACAAGTTTTCAAAATAAAAATAATAATAATAATAATTCTAATAACAAAATTCAAAACAATCATAAACATTATCCAACAAACTGCAAACAACAAACAAATAGAAAACATTGCATTTGGTGGAATGATACATGCGAAAGAGCAGTGCGTATTCGTAAAGCCTCTTTTAAATCTTTAAGATTCAAATGCAATATGAAGACATTTATTAAACATAAAAAAAATTTGTGCTGAAACAAAAATAATCTTAAAAACAGAAAAGAAAAAATCATTTATAAGCTTCTGTGAAACTATTAATCGCCATACCCCAATTTCTAATGTCTGGAAAATTATAAAAACCTTCAAAAATAGTCAAAACCGCCCTAATTCTATATCTGAAAACAACACTTTATTAACAAACGCACAAAAATGCTTAGATGACTTATGTAAAAATAAACCCAATTTCTCACCAACAGTAGAGGATACCCTTTCTAGTAATAATAATAATAATTGTGACAACCATGAACACTTTATGGACCTTCCATTCACATACGAAGAACTAGAATATGCTATCTGTACTTCCAAAATAAAATCTGCACCAGGTATAGACAAAATAAACTATGAAATCCTTAATTTTTTACCCGAATACTTGAAAAGAGTTTTACTAGATATTTATAATGACCTTTATAACTTAGAATTATTTCCTCAACAATGGTCAGTGTACCTTGTAGCATTTATACCTAAAAGCAACAATAATAAAGTGAGACCTATATCGATGGCATCATGCTTATTAAAAACTTTGGAAAAAATGATAAATGGACGTCTAATCTGGTGGTTAGAAACAAATAATTTATACTCTTCAACTCAATACGGTTTTCGTAAAGGAAAATCTTGTGCAGACAATCTCACCATCCTCACAACACAAATACAACAGTGTTTTTACAAAAAAGAAAGTCTGTCAGCTGTGTTCCTTGACATAAAAAGAGCATTCGATAATATTATACCTGATATGCTGATTAACGATTTAAAATCACTGAATTTACCCAAGAAATTTATTGCATTCATAAAGAATTTAACATACGAACGAAAGCTGGTTCCTCTCAACATTCAAAGTGATAAAACTTACACAGTCACCAAAGGTCTATCCCAAGGCAGTGTTCTAAGCCCGATATTGTACGCTATATACACACAACATCTAGATTCGATTTTACATGATCGCATTAAAATTTTACAGTTTGCTGACGACATTGTTATTTATACTACAGATAATAATATAATTCAATCGAATCTTAAATTAGAAGTAGAAATTAATAAAATATATAACTTTTTAAATTCAAAAGGACTAGAACTTGCCCCAAAAAAATGTCAAATGATTATTTTTAATAGAAATAGAATAAAAACAGACCATATAAGATTAAATATCAATAACACTCCCATTACACCAAGTAAATATCTTAAATTCTTGGGCTTGATTTTAGACAAAAATCTTAACTGGCAAACTCACATAGAATACCTAAAACTTAAATGTAGCTTCCCAATAAGAATCCTCAGCTGCCTTCGAAGAACTTGGTGGGGAGCTGACCCAAAATTACTTATTTTACTATATAAATCTATGATTAGATCCAGCCTAGAATATTGTGGATTTTTAATCTCTCCATGCTCCACAACTGTTTTCAATAAAATACAACAAATTCAAAATACGTCGCTTAGAATTATTATGGGTTACAGGAACAGCACACCAATTAATGTCATGTCGGCTGAATCGAAAATCCCTTTTCTAAAGTATAGATTCAAATTCTTATGCTATAAATATGTTTTAAAACAACTTTCATATAAAAATAGCATCATTATTAAAAATCTCGAAATCCTTTGCAACCTATCAAATAATTTCATGTATGAAAACAACTACAAAAGAACTCTTTTAATGGAATGTTACGACAATACATGGTTTTATAATAATTCAATAATACAATCGAACACTGCGTATAAATTCAATTTTCCCTATACTAATAACTTTACAAAACTAAACATCGACTTAACTACTGGCAAAGAAATTTTAAAATCAACCAATCCGAAACAAGAATTTAAAAATGAATTTAAAAAAAGTAATAATAATAAAATTGACATTTTCACGGATGGATCAAAACAAATAATAAATGAGGAACCAGATATTGGCTTCGCCATCTGGAGTAGCAATCATTCATATAATAAATCGTATAAAATACCAAATTGCGCGTCCATATTTACGGCGGAATGCCTAGCGCTCATCCAAACTCTAGAAATAATTAATAAAAACGAAGATCATAATTTCCAAATATTTACAGATTCTGAAAGTGCCTTAAGAGCATTAAATAATAATTTTAATAAGGGATACGAGTCTCCATTAATCACTAAGCTTCGAAATCAATTAACCACGGCCTCGAATCTGAGGAAAACTATAGAATTTTTTTGGATTCCTTCTCACAGGGGTATTAAAGGCAATGAATTAGCGGATTCATTGGCCAAGACAGCTGCAAAAATGGGTTCACTTTTAAATATTGAAATACCATTGACCGATTTTATTAATAAATATAAAAACTTATGTAATGATGAGAACGAAAATTTTCTGCTCACTTTAGGTGAAAGTAAAGGTAAAGAATTTATTGAAAAATTTTATACAAAGAAATCCAAACCTTGGTTTTACGACTTTCCGTACCTTACAAGAAAGTCTATAATATCCATCAATCGCATTCGAAGTAACCATACATCTTTAAATAATAGTTTATATAAATGCCGTATAGTACAAAGTGATCTATGTAAATGCAGTAAAGCACCCGATACGATTGAACATATATTTTGGCAATGCGATATTTATAAAAGAGAAAGAGAGGTTATGTTTAAGAAAATACGTAAAATTCAATTGTATGGGCCCTTTTCTGTCATCCATTTATTATCTAAAATGAACAAAAATGTTATTCCTATCATAGCAAACTTTATTGATAATATTAATCTTAACATCTGAATCTGCGATAAAATCCATAATGTAATATCATTATTTTATTCAATTTATTATTGTTAACTAATTCTATACTGTAACATCTAAATATAAATGTAAGTTAATTCTCGAATTTAAACTGTATTTTGCGCTTGCGTGCAGCGCCCCTCGTCTCTGTGTCATGGCTATGTAATCTCTATTGAAATGCCAATAAAAAACTACTATAATAATATTATAGTACTATAATAATAATATTATAGTAGTTTTTTATTGGCATTTCAATAGAGATTACATAGCCATGACACAGAGACGAGGGGCGCTGCACGCAAGCGCAAAATACAGTTTAAATTCGAGAATTAACTTACATTTATATTTAGATGTTACAGTATAGAATTAGTTAACAATAATAAATTGAATAAAATAATGATATTACATTATGGATTTTATCGCAGATTCAGATGTTAAGATTAATATTATCAATAAAGTTTGCTATGATAGGAATAACATTTTTGTTCATTTTAGATAATAAATGGATGACAGAAAAGGGCCCATACAATTGAATTTTACGTATTTTCTTAAACATAACCTCTCTTTCTCTTTTATAAATATCGCATTGCCAAAATATATGTTCAATCGTATCGGGTGCTTTACTGCATTTACATAGATCACTTTGTACTATACGGCATTTATATAAACTATTATTTAAAGATGTATGGTTACTTCGAATGCGATTGATGGATATTATAGACTTTCTTGTAAGGTACGGAAAGTCGTAAAACCAAGGTTTGGATTTCTTTGTATAAAATTTTTCAATAAATTCTTTACCTTTACTTTCACCTAAAGTGAGCAGAAAATTTTCGTTCTCATCATTACATAAGTTTTTATATTTATTAATAAAATCGGTCAATGGTATTTCAATATTTAAAAGTGAACCCATTTTTGCAGCTGTCTTGGCCAATGAATCCGCTAATTCATTGCCTTTAATACCCCTGTGAGAAGGAATCCAAAAAAATTCTATAGTTTTCCTCAGATTCGAGGCCGTGGTTAATTGATTTCGAAGCTTAGTGATTAATGGAGACTCGTATCCCTTATTAAAATTATTATTTAATGCTCTTAAGGCACTTTCAGAATCTGTAAATATTTGGAAATTATGATCTTCGTTTTTATTAATTATTTCTAGAGTTTGGATGAGCGCTAGGCATTCCGCCGTAAATATGGACGCGCAATTTGGTATTTTATACGATTTATTATATGAATGATTGCTACTCCAGATGGCGAAGCCAATATCTGGTTCCTCATTTATTATTTGTTTTGATCCATCCGTGAAAATGTCAATTTTATTATTATTACTTTTTTTAAATTCATTTTTAAATTCTTGTTTCGGATTGGTTGATTTTAAAATTTCTTTGCCAGTAGTTAAGTCGATGTTTAGTTTTGTAAAGTTATTAGTATAGGGAAAATTGAATTTATACGCAGTGTTCGATTGTATTATTGAATTATTATAAAACCATGTATTGTCGTAACATTCCATTAAAAGAGTTCTTTTGTAGTTGTTTTCATACATGAAATTATTTGATAGGTTGCAAAGGATTTCGAGATTTTTAATAATGATGCTATTTTTATATGAAAGTTGTTTTAAAACATATTTATAGCATAAGAATTTGAATCTATACTTTAGAAAAGGGATTTTCGATTCAGCCGACATGACATTAATTGGTGTGCTGTTCCTGTAACCCATAATAATTCTAAGCGACGTATTTTGAATTTGTTGTATTTTATTGAAAACAGTTGTGGAGCATGGAGAGATTAAAAATCCACAATATTCTAGGCTGGATCTAATCATAGATTTATATAGTAAAATAAGTAATTTTGGGTCAGCTCCCCACCAAGTTCTTCGAAGGCAGCTGAGGATTCTTATTGGGAAGCTACATTTAAGTTTTAGGTATTCTATGTGAGTTTGCCAGTTAAGATTTTTGTCTAAAATCAAGCCCAAGAATTTAAGATATTTACTTGGTGTAATGGGAGTGTTATTGATATTTAATCTTATATGGTCTGTTTTTATTCTATTTCTATTAAAAATAATCATTTGACATTTTTTTGGGGCAAGTTCTAGTCCTTTTGAATTTAAAAAGTTATATATTTTATTAATTTCTACTTCTAATTTAAGATTCGATTGAATTATATTATTATCTGTAGTATAAATAACAATGTCGTCAGCAAACTGTAAAATTTTAATGCGATCATGTAAAATCGAATCTAGATGTTGTGTGTATATAGCGTACAATATCGGGCTTAGAACACTGCCTTGGGATAGACCTTTGGTGACTGTGTAAGTTTTATCACTTTGAATGTTGAGAGGAACCAGCTTTCGTTCGTATGTTAAATTCTTTATGAATGCAATAAATTTCTTGGGTAAATTCAGTGATTTTAAATCGTTAATCAGCATATCAGGTATAATATTATCGAATGCTCTTTTTATGTCAAGGAACACAGCTGACAGACTTTCTTTTTTGTAAAAACACTGTTGTATTTGTGTTGTGAGGATGGTGAGATTGTCTGCACAAGATTTTCCTTTACGAAAACCGTATTGAGTTGAAGAGTATAAATTATTTGTTTCTAACCACCAGATTAGACGTCCATTTATCATTTTTTCCAAAGTTTTTAATAAGCATGATGCCATCGATATAGGTCTCACTTTATTATTGTTGCTTTTAGGTATAAATGCTACAAGGTACACTGACCATTGTTGAGGAAATAATTCTAAGTTATAAAGGTCATTATAAATATCTAGTAAAACTCTTTTCAAGTATTCGGGTAAAAAATTAAGGATTTCATAGTTTATTTTGTCTATACCTGGTGCAGATTTTATTTTGGAAGTACAGATAGCATCACACGATGATAATACCAACTTCCGTCAGGAACGCCCTCTGTCGTTAAACACGGGTACTTATTGAACCGCCCTCGTAGTTTAGATGTTAATAAAGGAATTTGTAAACTTTCATTTACAAACATTTGAAAACTGGTTCTTTTTAAGTTTGTAAAAATTATTACAAGTGTAAATAAAATTTTTATATGATTATTATTAAAGCTGATTATTAAATAATATGTATTTCTCATACTTTGTCTTACCTCTCATAATTTCTAAAGAAATTTTGAAAAAAATTAAAATTAAAATTTATTACTTGATCTAAAAATATTTTTAATTAAATGTAATATATTGATTTATCAAATGATTAATGAAACATATTCAAAGTAGCAAAAATGTGGTCAAAGTTGGTACTATAGTAGGTTAGAGCTTTTAAAGGATTCTAACTTTGTATTAACAATTTACCAGGATTCTGCGGTTATGAGATTCACCATAGCTGTCGAATGCGTCTTCTCTAAGAGTTTAATTTCGACTATGGATGACGACTGATACAACCTTTGTTTGTACCGTAAATCCATCAGCCGCACAATTCGTAATAACATTATTCTTGTTAAGAATTTGTTATGCACGAGTGCGGATTTATGTTTGTGTGTTTAGCTTTATTATTTGCTAATCACACAAATATAACGTATCTAATTAGACTAAAACGTCAAATTATGATACGGGTTTCCGTTTGAGTAAGATTTGAGGAGTTTCGATTCGTCAGCTATGGGACGCTTGCAACCGTCTCGTATTCCCAGATACCTAAGTACCGTCAGACCACCTGATATACCTGGGGCCCTATGGGTCTTATATACTAATGCTAGAGTTATTTAACCACTTGCGAGAAGATAGTTTTCACCGATGAGAATAATTTTATTCGTTTTTTTAATAAAGTTTATAACATTATCAAATATTGATTTTATAAAGAATAATTACTGTTCTTTTAAACAAATACTTCTTTTTAATAAAAAACAATGATATTTAAATAAAATTAAGGATTTAAAAAGAAAATTTTTTAGGTTTATTGTCACATTTTCACCTAGTGGCAAATATTTGAACTATAAACCTATTGCCTTGCTCTTTTTGTAACGTCTTGAAATGTCTGAAATCTTGTAACGTAACAAGAAATAAAATAATATATTAATGAAATATAAATATTTAAAGAAAAATTAGTTATTCAGAGAATTAATTTTAACTAATAATAAAATAATATAGAATTTTATATAACATTTTTAATAGAAAAAAAGTATGATTTTTTATAAAGAATTCATTTTATTCATGGATAAATACGTTACATACCTCAATTTTTATAAATATATTTAAATTTTATTCCTATAAAATGTATTTTGTTATATATTAAGATTTTTATTTTTGCACTGCTACGCTTGTTTCTCCTCATTCCGCCACGAATTTTAATTCTGCTTTACTTATGTTCTCTCATTCGTAATATCTACGAATTTATTAAAACAATAATGATTGTACGAATGTACAAACATTAATTATAATTTAAATGTTTTCTTATAACTTAAAAAATGAAAATCATTATTTACGTAAAAAATGTTTATAAAAAATCCATTATTTTAATCTTTCTAATAATAATAACTTCGAGAAAAGTGCTTTATGAGTGAATTATAAAAATATTTCAAATTTGGTAAAGGAAAAACAGATAAACGAATGGATGTTTTTAGTTTGACACCGTAAATTTCGATATTGTTCATGTATTACAATTTTCCTTTTTAAACTGTAAATAAATTCGTATAAAAATGCAATCTATTAAACGAGATTGAACGTTTTGAAAAATATTTTATTTTTACGAAGTTTTTTTTAGTTACAATCTTTTACAAAAAGTAACATCGATGGTGTTATTGAGTATTTCGGATAAAATTGTTTTAAACTTAAATTTTATAAGTATATAATTTAATATAAAATTATTTTATAAAAAAAAGTTACAAAAATTTTTTATAAACAATTAAGTTTTTTAATCGAGGGGCACATACAATTTACAATTTTTTTATGTCAAATTAAAGCCTAATCTTTCTTCTTTAATTTGGTAAAAAAAATTTTTCCGGCATTATAATAGAAAAAAAATTAGAGCCGTGCGCGCGCGCATGTGTGTGTTGCTTGAGGCATCTGCAACGTTGTAGTAAATACTGTTAAGATATTTTATTAAGGTAGTTAAGGGGGGAAATCACAGTAAAATTTTCAATTTTTCGAAAAAAATTTTTTTCGCCTAAAAGGTGCTTTAGGGTCTTAAAAATAATATACCAAATGATGGAACACGGCAAAAGTGTCCGAGTGCCCAAATTTTTCATTCTGCGGTAACGCCACTCAGGTATGGTATCTCAGTACTTAAAACTTTAAACGCGTTTTTCTCGAAACCACTTTTTTGAGCTTGCCGAAGACATAACTCGAGCAAATCTTTACCGATCAACTTGAAATTTTGACAGTAGCTTTGAAATATCTTTCTCCACGGAGCTACGTAGGATTTTTTATTTTATATGGCTTAGTTTTTTTTATCGAAGATTTGATGGCGTTTTTTTTTTTGTTAAAAATTTAACTTTATTTTCCAACATGCACCATTTTGTGAAAAATCAATACATCGAAAAAATCCTACGTAGCTCGCTAGTTGTTGTTATATGAAAACTAAAAAATTTTGATTTTTTTTTCCAGGTCAAAAATTAAGGAGTCTACGTCTTTGGCCATCGACACGCTTTCAAAAATAGGCGCCTTGGGGCATATGCTGCGCAGCCGCCATTTTTAAATATTTTTTATTGAAAAAATTACATTTTGTACTTTTTTAGTATTGCTATAAAACCTACTTTACAGATTTTCGATTGATACTTTTATTCAGCCAAAATTAATTCCCGAAAATATGCCTATTTTTTTGTGTGCTACTGTAATTCCCCCCCCCCCCCCTTAAATAAATAAAAATGAACTTTAGAAAGATTCGGACATTGCAGATTGTTAAAAAAGTTAAAAATAATAAATTCTGTTATATTTTTCTATTGTTTAAAATGTTCATATGGTAAAGTAATGCTGCAGCAGATGTTATCGAATTTAAAATAAAAAGGCAATAATGTCAAATTTATTAGGTGACATTGCGTTATATAAATCTTTATTTAACGATGCTATTGATTTTTGAATATCTATATATTTAAAATTAATACTCAAATATATAATGTATTTAAATGAAAATTTCGGGTTTACTTCCAAAAACCCCCCACCCCCAATTGGGCTGAAATTTTGCACAGACCTTCTCTTTCATATTCTAAGAGAATATGCAAAAGGATTTTTGGCGACTGCCAATAGTTTTCGAGATACTGACACTCCCGAAAATCTCCCACCTCCGATTCGGCTGAAATTTTGCACAGACCTTCTCTTTCACATTGAGAATAAATAAAAAAAATTAAGAGAATATATAAAAGGATTTTTGGCGACTGCCAATAGTTTTCGAGAATTGTCAAATTTGCGAAAAATCACGCGCCGCCTAGCCTAAGCGAGTGTTCTCCGTGACAACACATGTATAAATTGTATCGCCTTCAGTAGCTTTGGGTTTGGGTTTGGGTTATTGGGTTTGGGGATTGGGTTATTAGGTTTAAATTAAAAATATTAGATTAATTTAAAATATGAAATTATATATGATAATTTAAAAAAAAATCAATATTTGTAAAGATATTGGCGAATGAAAAATTTTTTTTCACAAATATATATATATAATATATTTATTATATTGTATATTTATATAAGTTGTCATCTTAAGTAGGTTTGGGTTATTGGGTTATTTACTTCAAATTTAGAATATTTTAGTAATTTTAAATAAGAAATTTCTTTTGATAATTTTTCGATAAACCAGTATTTTCAAAGATATTCGTGAATAAAAAAATTTTTTTCGCAACTTTGACAATTGATATCTCAAAAACTATTGGCAGTCACCAAAAATCCTTTTGCATATTCTTTTACAATATGAAAGAGCAGGTCTGTGCAAAATTTCAGCCAATATCTTTTTAGTCTATATCTTTTTAGCCTTTTAACCCTTTGGGGCACGGTGATATTAAAAATGTCCCACCTTTTTGATGCATGAGAACGCACGGTGGGACATTTTTTGACCCACCTCGAAATATTGGAATAGCTGTTTTTATATCATTTTATATCCTTATTAATAAAAATACCCCAATTTTATTCAATTTTGAATGATATAAAATTTCTGTGCAACATGGGTATTTTTATTTTCTAAATTTCCGTGCCTCAAAGGCTTAATGAAATTAAGTATACGTCAGTGTGTACAACACTATTAACAACGAATATGCAACAATGTCACGTGTACTTTATTTTTACGCACGTGGTTATACAAACGATAAAAGATAAGGATGGGACCACCCACAGGTTTACGCGTTAATTTTTATTGCGATCGATAGATAGCTAATAGTTCAAACGATAAGAGCCGAGATTAATTCATT
The DNA here is from genome assembly GCA_949987625.1 of Chalcis sispes. Taxonomy (NCBI): domain Eukaryota; kingdom Metazoa; phylum Arthropoda; class Insecta; order Hymenoptera; family Chalcididae; genus Chalcis; species Chalcis sispes. The sequence goes on along the minus strand of OX465096.1, from coordinate 57,667,971 downwards.
AATTACGTCTGAGATATTGATAGTAAGGCAAATAACTGGATTTAATGAGAATTTCAATTTGATTTTTATTACGCGTAAAACTTTTATTGTTGACAAAAACCTATCAACATTAGAATTAATGAATATTTTTTTAATTTAATAATGATTTATATTAGAAAAATAATTGACTAACTCTTAAAGAGATTTTAATTTGCTAAATTTAAAATTGTATTATATATTTACATATTATACGATTTTAATAAATAAAAAATTAAAGGATGAATAAATCTTTTTATAATTTTATTGTTGTACGTATTACAATAAACTAAGATATATTCAATTATTTTGAAGGTAAAAATAATAAATAAAACGTACATTTAATAAATTGATTATTTACTATCGAAGTATAAATTCTTATTGCAATTTCAAATTATAATAAATATTGACAATTCTTCAAGCAAAAACTTGTCCGCCATTCCTCTCTCGACGCTATAAAATATACAAATAGATGAATCATAATTTTTAACGATATTTTTACATTTGTTACTAAATATTATTAAATACGTACCACATTTTTGCTTACAAATGTGCTCAAGTCCAACCACATTTGTTGATTTTATCGTCGTTTGATTAGAAATTAATGCAAACCCTTGAAAGAGCAAAGAAAATATTATTTCATACATTTTCAATCATTCTTATAATTTATAATAAAATAAGTGCAATTTATTTTAAATTTGAAAATTGTATTAGCTTTTAATTTAAAATAAAGCTTTTAAACATTTATATACGTAAATTCGTTAATTTTTTCTTATGTATAATAGTTTATCATTAAGTAAAAGAAAAACAATGACAAAAGTTATAGAAACGTAAATAATTGTTGTTATAAATAAATGATAAATTAATGTGTTTGCGTACCTTTACGAGAATTAATTATAGCACAAATTATAATAAAAAATATTAAAACTAATTTTTTCATGATTATTATAAAAAATAAAATATTTTGGACTTTATATATTTGATAATGCAAAATTACTGTAACTTCTGTACCGCTTCTTAGTTCAATTCTTGGTCTGTTCATACTGATAATACTTTATAATGAGAATAAATAACTAAAGTTGATAAGAAATAATTTTTATTGCATATGTTTGATGAGTTAAGACAGTTATAACAACTTTTTAGATATACTTTAATTTACTTAAATTTTTTAACGTCTTATTAGTTTATTCAAAATTATATTTATCTTTTGAAAAAGTTCAACTTCATTGATTCACCTTTTTACACTAAAAACATTATATGATATGAATATTGTAAATAAATATCCGCGATTACATCATAATATAGAAAATACAATTCAGGGAAAAAAATTGGGTGAAAAAAATAATAAATCGTTTTATTAGAAATCAAAGTAAATTTATTGAATTTTGTTAATCTAATATTTTATAGATATTTATTAGTCTTAATAAAATAAATACAGAATCAAGACTAAAATAATAATTGCCATAATTAAAATTTTTCACTTAAAACTTTATTATATAATTGCAATTGTATTGTTCAAAGAAAGAAATAAACACTTTCACCAATTTGTATAAATATGCATTTATATTTTATATGCTATAGCATATAACATTACATTTAATTTTATGTGCACATATATAAATCAAAATTGTTTATCATTTAATTTAAATAATGTGTGTACACACATCATTTTACATAATCTAAAAAATTTTTGCTCCATTATGATTATCTAAAAATTTAATTCCTGCTATCTATTTCTAAAACAACTGATAAATTAATTCAGATTATAAAATAATCTAATAAATTATTCTTAATACAATATATTTTTTTATTGTGAAATTGACATTGAAATTGAAATTGAATTGTCATTCAATTTATATACACAATTAATTTTATTAGTAACTTTATTTTACTAATAACTATTTTCAATAGTTATATTTTTTAGCTAGCTTTTTTTTAAATATCATTATTCATCAACAAGTAATGAAAAATTGCATTGGAAAAAAATTATTCACTTTCATATCTATTAATATTTCATAATTTCATATCAGTAATAGTGTTTAGAAAATTTAATTTAAAGTTTTTCGAAATAAGCAAAAGCTCTAATTATAGCTCGGAAGAATCACACCCGTTAACCACATATTCTATTCAGGAAAAAAAAATTTATCTTTCATGGCAATTCAATACAGTAAATTATAAAGAAATACCTTGATAGGTTTTTAGTTCACATTTATCTGTGTAGTTGTTTTACCAAAAAAGTTAAACAAAAGTTATTTCCTGCAGTTACAGAACGTTTTTTATTAAAATATTGCACTATTGTTTCATACATATCCTAAAATTAATAATTGTTAATTTTTTTTTCATTTTTGTCTTTTATATCTAGATATAAAAGTGTTTAATAAAAAAAATACTATGATCGATCTAGATTTTTACAAGATATATCTGATTACAGTATTTTTTCAGCAAATCTCCATTTCAAAGATATTTTGCTCATTAAACTATAAAGTAAAGTATTTAATATTCAATTGAACAATTTGACATTACCGATGTATATTTTTAATCATCAATTTTTTCATTTTACAAGTTAAAGAAAATAGTTACATACTCAAGCCTTTTTTTATTTTCAAACCAAACTTTTTACCATATCGGCCATTCTTTTGAAGTTTACCAAGTGCTTTTTTTTTTTTAAAACAAGTGTTTCTAGTTGTTGGTTAATAAACAGTAAAAAGTAAAATGTAAAAAAAGGTCGAGATATACTAATATGTGGAATTAGGGTGAGAAATTCAGAGCTTGGACTGTTGCTGCGTGCCTCGCCTAGGTACATTATTGAACGGTTTGACCAGTGGGAATAGAGGATGACTTGTCTTAAAACTAAGAATGTCACGAATACGCGTTGGTTCTTTCACTTCTCCCTTCTGTTCTCTCTCCGATTTTTCAGCACATGGCGTTGTTGGCAGGTTTTCTTGTGATTCTGCATCTTTGTCGGCTGTTGAGACTACGTACACGCACAATTTGTTCCTCTGCGGCGATGAGGCAACAAACATTTCCTGTTTTTGTTAAATAAAATTTATTTTTACTGTTATCTATAAAATATTTTTAGTTTTATACGAAAAACTTCATCTTACCCGATAAAAATTAAGTACTTGATTACGAGTTATTGATCTTAAATAGGCCACTTCAATATTCGCTCGGTCAAAGTTATATTGTTGTGCGAAAATTTCATTCCAATAAATTTCTGATTGCGTACTTATCATCTTTGGTTTCTCTAATCGTTGCGTAGCCAAAGATTCTTTATGTTTATTAAATACCTCGTCAGACATTGTTGAAATGTATTTCTGAAACATTCAAAAAGGATTTTTAAGTTTATTTAGTAAACGAATAAAAAATTTTTTTAATTTACCTCCATAGAGTCCATAAATGCTTCTATCCTTTCTTCAACGTACTGAGGATGTTTGTTGCTCTGAACAATAATTCTGAGACCCTGGATACCATTGGTTCTACGTATTCCACTAAACACAATATAGCCAAGTTGTTCTTTTGTACGCAGTTTGTTAAAACATGGTTCAGATATAATTTGTATGAAAAGTTCTAATAACATGTTGCTTTCAGTTGACATCATTCCTGTCTGATAATAGATTTGGGTGCAGGAACTTCTGTGATGTTTATTTTCTACCTCATATAAATAGTAGCAACCTAAAAGTAACACAATTACGTGTGAGTTATAATAAATTATTTTTTATCGCTTTAATATAAATGTTATATGAAATATTACCATTTGGCAATTTAAGTTCTCTAAATAGTGTTAATTGTATAGGCATTAAGGGTGTTAAATTTTTAAATGCAGAAGTCAATTTAGTTTCAACTAATTTGACAGTCTTCAAAGCTTCAGGCTTAGTGACATTACCATGAATTAGACATTCAACATGTATTTTACTCAACAGTAATGGTATAAATTGTTTGAGTCTTTCCACAGTCATCACTGAAATTAGAAAAATTGTATTGTTTATATGTATTTACGATAGAGCTTTAATATAATTAACTTATTGATATTTACAAGAACAAGCATTCAAAAGTTCTTTTTTGGTCCATACTTGTTCCGATAACAGTACAGCTAAATAATATGCTGCATGATGATAAGGTTGTTCAATTTCAAAGTTTTTAATACTTCTTATATACTATAAAAAGAAAAAAAATTTATTATTAATAAAATAACATTCATGAAAGAAGGTTTTGAAAAATTGCTAATAAAAAGAACTTACATTTTCTTTTAATATTTCAAATCTTTTTTCATTGATTGTGAAATTTACCATTCGGTCTAAAATTTTTTCTAATAAAATATTCAATTTATGATCATAACCTACCACGATCAACTATGAAAATAAACAAATATTAGTTTTATTGCTAATATGTATGAATCTGTATATAATTTACTAACCATTAAACCGTATTTACTGTTATTTAATATCCATTTCAAACCAGCTAAATCTGCATTGTAAGCATATTCATTTAAAGAATCTCTCAATAATTGAACAAACATAGATGTCAGATTACTATTTATGGGATCTATGTAGGCATAAGGACTGTAATAAAATAATGAATATTTTTAAATAATTTATAAGTAATTTGAAGTTAAGGGTAGAATATAAAACACATTTATTTTCAATATCCTAAGAATCAAAAGATATTTACTTACCTTACAAAATCAAAAGTCATTGTAGCTTTTGGAAAGTGAAATTCATCGTCTTGTTTAAACCAAAGTCGAACAAAAGGATTATCTTCTATTATAGTAGGGAATTTCTCCATCTGCAAACATTTTGATTATTTATTAAAAATTCAAAGAAAATTAAAGAATTTCAAAAAATAATTTTTTTTAATAAAAGAACTTTACTGTTTCATTTGGTTTTATATCAAACTTGCTGGGTATAAATTCATTTTTCTCTGGTAAATAGAATAAATCACTTATTCCAGCATTATTCCACTTATTAATAAGATCATCTGGAATTTTTTCTTTCTTATATTTGGTACCGTACCAAGGTTCAACACTATCAGCTTCATTTTCGAATGTTTTTGCAAGTATTTGTACTCTAATATTTTCTGGCACAAGATAACTTGCAACTTCGTTTATAAGGTCAGGTTTCCATTCTGTATAAAGATGAGGCGCACTTAATACTTCTTCCATTGTGTATTCGTGTAGTGATTTGACTGTTTCATTTACATAAGATTGTGGTGAGGACTGTTCTTTAAAACGGAAATTCATACTCGCTATATCGCTGTATTCCTGAAATTTAAGATTTTGAAATAATTTTATAATTTTAAGAATTACTCAAGAGGGTTATATTTAAAATAGATCTTATACATCATAAATCCACTTGATTGGTCCTTGCTCTTTTAACATGTTGAGATATTGAAAGATCATTGTAATTATATCATCAACATGATCGAGTGCTTCTTCTGTCAAATCAACATAAACACCAAAGAATTCAAATCCCCTAGCTGTATACTTTCTACCTGCTATTAAGGAATTGCACCATCCCTTTTCTTTTAAGGCAGATAGTAATGAGCCCTTTCCTTCATGACCTAATAAATGAGACCAATAATGTGCAGGCTAAAATAAATTTTATTTTAAATTAAATAACTTTCAAAAGAAAGATGAAACAAACTTTGGTTAAAATGAGTGAGGAAATTTTATATTCTTACTGAAGCTCTATAATGTTTTTGCATATCTGGAATAGGAAATGTAATACTAAGAGTTCTAATGTTCTTTATAGGAACTACAAGCCATTTTGTTTTAAAATGTTCTTCGGTAAATGGATGTTCGGTACACTTTGGAATATCAATATCTTTATTCTCAATATCTGAGAATAGTTTGATAACTAGTTTTTCCAGATCATCCAAACTTTCTAAAAAGTAGTTATAGCATATAAATTATTGTTCGAAAATCATTTTAAAAACAAAGATATTATAAAATTAACCTTTGCCAAGAACACTTAAGGCCATAGCATTTGCTGAATACCATGTATTGTGAAAATTAAGTAACTCTTGTCTTACATCAATATTTTTTTGTTTTGGTATAATATCTAATGTCTCTTTATTTCCTGTTCCAAATTTAGAATATGGATGATTTGGATCAGCTGAAGACTTATCCAATTGATTCAGTCTCCAAGCATCCACGGGTAAATTTTTTTCATGTTCCAAATGCACAGCAGTAATTTCATTTTCAGTTGCTGATTCTGTGAATAAAGGAGCTATAAAAAACTGAGAAAAACGATCAAGTGCACCTTCAAATTTATCTGGATCAACATTAAAATAATAATTTGTGTGATCGAGATGTGTAACAGCATTGCTATTTCCTCCATTTTCTGACAAGTATTTGTTGTAATCATTTATTTCTGGATATTTTTTAGTTCCAAGAAATAGCATGTGTTCACAAAAGTGAGCAAGACCAGGAATTTCTTTTGGATCACTAAAATAACCTAAAAAAATTGTAAAAGATAATAATTAATATATTTATTATAAAATTATTATAGTAATTCTCAAAAATTCTTTTCAAACTTACCAACGCTAACATCTAAAGAAGCTGCACTACTGTCAGTTGTTGGATCACTTATGAGTAGTACTTTCATCTTATTGGGGAGTATTAATCCCCTATAATTTCTTTTATCATTAGGTGATTTGATGATATTATCAAAGCGTGTTGGCTCCTTCGATTGTACTTTTGTTTGCGGAATAGTCATGTCTGTTTTATGTCTACACATAAATAGATAATATTAATTGTTTATTAATTTTAACAATCAAAATTTTATTAAAATTTAATAATTCTAATTATGATTTTCAAAAATAATTAAAAATTTTTAAGTCTATTTAACTTGAATAATAAGATAAGTTAGTATTATTCGATGTATTACACTACGAAAATTTATATTTTCTATTTACATGGAGTATTTTTAACATTTAAGGAACAAATATTACAGCAATAATTTTTCATTTTTCTCCAAGAATTCTGAATTCTGAATATAAAATTACTTTCATGTTTTTTAAACAAGAAACAAAATAATATATTTATTTACTTAATTGTATATTTTATATCATTAGGTCATAAGAAATATAGGTTATAATAAATTTTTTATAATTTATATTTTTGATGAGCATAACATATTTATAAACTAAAAATAATTTAAATCCTTATACAGTGCCTTATATTTATATTATCCCCTGATTCAAATCCATCATTACTTTGATGTAGCGATGACATTGTGGTTTTCAAATTTTAATAAAACTTCTGACCAGTAAAAAATATAAAGAATATTAACAAAAATCAAAATTTTGTAATATTAATAAAATAAAACTTTCCATAATTAAAATACACTGACATTACTTTAACTCAATTCATGACAGATAAAGATCAATTTTTTTTTAAAGAAATAAAACAATTAAATCAAGTATTGTAACAGCAAATGCAGACCGTAGGCAAATTAATTATGTAACCTATGTTAATTGTAACTTTCTTAACCGCTTACGTCAGCTGTTCACAAAGTGATGAATAATCGAGGTAAGAATATACGCCAAGCAATAATGAACTTGCCGCACTTTCATACATAACCGCGATTAAAGAACGAGTGTCGTACTTCCGTCCTATATGGTATACTATAAACGGGAGCGTAATAGAAAAATGGGTCGTAAAAATTTAGTAAAGTTAGTAAAAGAAAAAAGCTAAATTTTAAAATCTGTATTATGCTTTGTAAATTAAAAATAGAAGACTGAGCATTATTTAATTTTTAAATAAATTAATAAAAACACGCAGGGGCATAAAATGTAATAATTAATATCTTTTATCTCACGTGTACTTGTCAAGCATTAAATCAGTGTAATTAAATTGTGGATTGTAAAACAATTTTCAAAAGTAATAAAAATGTAGTAATTGTTTAGATAAAACTTTGTTTATAGACACGTATAAAAAATAATGTGCGCATGCGTATATTTGCTAATAGAAGAATTTAAATACCATAAATTAAAATTTATCCATTAGATATTGTTAAAAATATATTAAGAATTCGTTGATAGATTTAATAAATTAATTGAAAAAATTTCAACTATCGTGCATAGAAAGAGGGAAAAAAACTATTTTTAACGACGAAAACCGTAAAAAAAATTGAATTAATTCCATCATAGATACTGATTAACGTTTATCAATTGCAATTAAACAGTCATTATAGATTTGTATAATAAAGATGATTTAAGAATATCATTATTTGATAATATTATTCACTAACTTGACAAAACTGATTAAAAATTTTATTCGCCTGTGCAACTAATGAAGGTAACGAAGATAGACATATAATTAAACGATATATAACATAAATAGTTCGATTAAAGAAGGAAGAATGTTTGTATATTGAAATATATATATAACTTGTATTCTTTAAATTTAGTTATAAATCTAAAATTGATGGATTTATCTTTGGCTATTATAATAAAGTAAGAATTTTAATTTATAATTTGAGGTTAGATCTCTTTTTAATGACAAAATAAAGATTATTTTGTAAGCTAAAAAATAAAACGTTAATAAAATAGAACACGATTATATATGATAATTAAATATAGTAATTTTTAACAACAAAAAAAAATCAAAGAACATAATACTAAAATTAAATTAAATTAAAATACAAAAAGCATAACAATAATTTAAAATTAAATAGAACATAAATAGTCTAAGTGAACTTACTATACAAACGGAAAATGTGTATAACGCAAATGAAATAAGGTTATGTAAGGTTATGTTTGAAATTACAAAGAAAGAAAAAAGATAATACATACAAATTTTCGAGTCTCACCTGGTAAAGATGAGGGAATTAAGGGGAACGAAGATAAAACGAATACGTAACAAATTTTTACCAAACATTTGAAGTTTTTCAGACTCACAATTTCAATATATATATTTTGTACCGTGTATTGCAGACGCGATTTGAAGTCGTCCGCTAAAAGTTCGACACGTAAACTCAATGAAAAATTGTTCTGATGTCTTAATTTTATAAACATTCTACTGATTTTAAAAATATTTTTCTAATATTTTGTACTCGTTAATTGTAAATTTCAGTTGATATTATTTTTCATTTAATATAAAAGCCCTTAACGTTATTATGTAATATAAAATATTTATATAATTATTAACGTTTATTATCATATTGAAAGATTATCGTATATGTATATTTATATAGTTTTGCAATTAAACGAGGAAGGATTTTATAATGAAATACATTTTTCATCTTAATGAAAAAATACTATATTTTTATTGTTGAAACTTTTTATCAACAAAATACCATAAATCTCAATAAAAAATATTCTATATATGACAAGTATACTATTTTACAAAACAATGTTCAGTCGATAAAAGAACACATATTTTTTAGGTCGTTACTATAAATAAAGTTTTTTTTTTTTGCAACGAATTTAAAAAACATAAAAATTAGTCTTACATACACATAATTAAACAAAAAATGTTAAGGCTGAAAGCGCGCAATAAAATAATTTTCTATTTACTATTAATGTAACGTTATTTATTACATATGTACACCTAAAAACTTATCAGTACTTTTATCCAGTATTTCTATTTTTTTTAACGTTTTTAGTTCAGGTAGCTTTTTCACATTCATACTTGTACAGATTTTTTTTGTGAATTGTAAAAAATAATAAAAACAGTAAAATTGTCCCTACATCACGCTTTGTTCTGTTTAAATTCGATCCATTGTCTCCTAATTTCTTCATTTTCTGGTCCCCAAGTTTTAGATGGTTCGAGAGCTCGTTTAAGTATCTATAAGAAGAAAATATAGTTAAATTATATAACATATTATTAAATAATTTTTCTTTTTTATTTTCTTTTTTATATTCGTATAAACTTTTATAAACTTATTTATACGTTTCTTCATAATTATAAAAAAATTATAAGCTAATCGTTTCGATGAAATTGTAAATATGTATTGTGTATTTTCGTAATTGCAAAAAATTTATTTTGTTCGATTTTATTTTTGTTTCTTCTGTTTAGAAAGATTATTATCTCAAAATTGTTGATTTAATTATGATGAGTTACCGTGATAACTTGATGTTTTCTTACCTCTGGAAAAGCATGATTTCTTTTTTTCAAAATTGCAACAACCATCCACAGTGGAATTTGTAATAATGCAATACTGAATAATATCCAACCGATTACTGCAAAATTAATTATTTTTGTTGATTTAAATATCGATTGACGTATAATCGAATAAATCTCGTTTGATAAACACAAAGAAAAAGTAAGCGTAAGAATAATCTATGTCTTTTTTTAATTATTGCAGCTTTGTGATAATTATTTCGCTAAAAATATATGTTTGTTATGTAAAATTAAAAAAATGTACTTACCATAAACATACTGGGGATATAAGACGCTGTTATAAGTTAATAATTTAACATTAATGATACTGTAGATGAAAATTATAGCTATAATAGCTGGAGTGACAAATCTCCAACAGATGCGCCAAAAATAGCCCAGTCTACGTTTTAACATAAATTCTACGTCTTTGAGGAAATTTTTGTGTCCTTTGAAAATAATTTTTATATTAAGTCGCAGTGTAAATTAAATAGTTGTAAAATTAAAATAAATGTTTACCATAAACGTAAAATACAGCGATTAGTTCGAATACTGCAGGTACAAAAGCGATGAAAGAAGTTGCATAATAGTCAACAAATGTCACCATGAATTGGCCACCCTGAAATGAAAAGAAATAAATAATTAAATTAATTAACATATAAAAATAAATACAATTTTTTTTATTAAAAAGAAACTTTACCGGAGTAACGTAAATTAATCCAATGAGGAACTCGACAATAACAACGGCAAAAGAGACGTGCCAAAGCTTCCAGTGTGGAAATTGATCATGCACGATCGTAATGACACTGGAGGTAAGCGCAGATTCACTACCGATTCCCAACACGAACATCATGATGAAGAAAATAACGGCGAAGAATTGCGGCAATACCGTAAATTTAGATATTGCATCTGGATACGAGATGAAAGCTAATCCCGTGCCACCGCGTACAACACCCGAAATGTCATCGGTACCGAGTTCGTGGGCCAAATTACCCAGGATACCGAAAATCGTGCAGCCTGCCAACAGACTTGTAAAAACGTCTAAAGTTGTCACTATTTGTGCGTCCCTGAAAATTAATATTTTTATGAATTTGATGAAACGAGTCTCGCTAGATTTATTAGCGATTTTAAAAATTTAACGAAGAAATGGATTAAAATGTCTCTTTACCTGTAAACGTTATGCTCGAATTTATTGTGAGAAGAGAACATAACGATAGCACCGAAGCAGACGGTCAACGAGAAAAAACATTGACTGACGGCGTGATACCAGACCTGAGGGTTCAAAATTTTTGCCCAGTTCGGTGTGACGAAGTAAAGAATTCCGTTGACTGCACCTTCGAGTGTCACCGCACGGATCAACAATCCGATCATGACGAGGTAAGGAAATATGGCGAGGAAGTAAGCCGCCTTACCCGAGCTTTTTATACCGCGTATGACTACCAAAAGAATGCACAACCAACTTGCTGCTAAACAAAGCGTCAAACGCCAGTCGGGTAGTCCCAATCCGTCGTTTATGTCGGGCTTTTCTCGTAGGACTTCCTTACTGCGTTGTAAAGTGAAAAACGATTTCATGAGACGTGAAACCATCATATTACCGCATAGAATTAACCCCTTGGCCTACACGGTATCAACCGATTGCGCGAGCCATAGTAAACAAGAAGGTCGGTCGCGCGCCGTGCCATTCAGCTGTTCAGCCGTGTACCCGAACTGTCGCAAAATCTATACTTTTCATGAAATTTATATTTCGGTGCGACAAAAGGAATTGTGAAATAATATATTCTTTACCACAAGTCAGACTCGTGATTTTCGTTTATGATACAAATTTTTCACCACGAGTCTGACTCGTGGTTATAGGCCAAAGGGTTAATAAATGATAAAGTAACTCGATATTAATACTCGACACTATATTATATACTTACTAAAAGTAAAGCTCGGCTGAACTCTTAAGAGTAATATTCGTGGATATTGGGCTCAATGTTTTCCTGGTGGAATCCAGACAATTTGCACCCCATTCAGGTCGACACTTAGACCAAGGTAATTCCGACTGTAAACTTGCTATCAGGTAGAATAACGTTAAGGCCATCAGGGAGCAATAGTAAGAAGCCAGCGCCGACAGTACCATAAACTGAGCAAAGCCTATACCTTTGTGAGTTACAATTAATGCATTATTACTTCGTTTGGTAATTTACGATGATTGCCATTTTACATTAAACAGGTTTAAATTTATTCAGTACTCGCACACAAAAGAAGGACCAACCTTTCAAAGCCGGCACCATATTCCAAATTTTGACCGTAGACTTGCTGGAGAACTGTCCTAATATCATTTCCAATAAATAATACGGTCTACCCACCACCGTAAGGATAAAAATGTAAGGTATCAAGAAGGCGCCGCCGCCGTTTTCGTAAGCGGTAAAAGGGAAACGCCAAACGTTGCCCAATCCGATGGACATGGCGATGCAGGAGAGAAGGAATTCGCGATCGTTGCCCCATTGCGTTCGTTGCTCGTTTGTTTGCTGCTGCTCCTTGAATAAATTGAAGAAATATGTTTAACTTCTTTTTTTTTTTTTTTTTCATTTAATTTTGATGGGTCGCTGTAAACCTTTCATTTATCGTTAAATTAGATGGAGAAAATTAAAAAATATTTATTTTTCGTTTATTTAAATCGCGAAATATTGATTCTTTATAAGAATTTTTCACCGTTTCTATTTTCATTGATTTTACATCGGTTCCGTTGACGCCATTGATCCCATTGATTCCGTTGATGCCATTAATCCCTGTAATTCCATTGTTTGCGTCGTTGGAGAATTCGTTGTTTACGTAGCCATGATTTATGACTCCGTTATTGGAAACCTAAATACAACAAAAGAGACAATTAAAATATAATCGTTTGCTTCAATTTAATGGTTTTCGGTGATAATTGGATATAATAAAAATGTTACTTCTGTTATTTTTAGTGCATCGTACATTTTTTGTTTTACCACTGAACAAATATTGAGAAATAATATTTATTTAATTACCAATAATTTGTTTTGTTTTCATCTTCTATAGATTTATTTAAAAATTATATTTTTTTTAATTATTTAATTCTATTTTTATGTTTGATCAAGAAAGAAACAATATATATTTTTTTTTTTTTTATAAAAGTTTGTTGATTATGAACATCCTACTATTTATCGAGTTAAGATAAAATCAAAGATTTTGATTTCTTATCTATGATCGCGATAATAAAAAAATATTTTTTATAACGTAGAAAAGAAAATTTTCGAATATTCAGGTGCGTTATAAACAATATTACTCTTTTCATTATATACACGTAAAGAAAGTATTTTGAAAAATTATTATAGTCAAAAGAAGAGATTTATTATATCTTGAATAGCAAGCATAATTCGAGTATTTTATTATGTGTTCGATATCTAAAATATTATTGTTTAAAAGAGTTTAAAATTTATTTCTAGATAACAATTTTCACTGATATACAAATATTTAAATTAATGAATCTCAATAATATTTTTCAGAAATTTTATTATTTCTTTGATTGCATTGACATATAATTATTATTTACATTACAAACAACTTCTTTTAATATTTTAAACTTTAAGTTTTAATGTTTCCGTTAAATTTTATGAAAGTCAATGGAACTTTTATGAATTTAAATAACAAATCGATGCTATACTACTATGATCAAAAAGTAAGACCAATTTTCAATTTAAATTTCGCGGGTTTATCGATTTGACAAAACTTTTTTTTTTTTAAGTTGGTAGCACTGTGAGAGACATCTGTGTCAAATTTCATGTCAATATATTCATTAGTTTGCAAGTGACGCTCGTTTTTGTGAACATTAAAAAGTGATTTAGGTGATTTTTATAATGTTAGATTTTAGTGAGCAAAGAAGTTGCATTAAATTTTGTCTTCGGAATGAAATTCTTGTGTAGAAACGTTCAGTATGTTGCAGAAAGCCTTCGGTGAGCAGACTTTGTCGGAAAGAAATGTTTACAAGTGGTACAAACAGTTCAATGAAAGCAGAGACAGCGTTGAAGACAAAGAGCGTCCAGGACGACCATCGAAATTAACTGATAAGAAACACATCAAAGAAATCAAAAACCTTGTGCTCAAAGATCGTCGGGTAACAATTAGAGACCTTGTTGATACTCTTGGCATTTCGTTTAGATCGATTCAAGCAATTTTGAAAGATCATTTGAGTCTCAAATGCATCAAATCTCGATTGGTTCCAAAAACACTCAATTTTTTTTAAAAAGAGCATCGTGTTAGTGTGTATCAGAACGTCATGGAACGCATTATTACGGGAGATGAGACATGGATCTATGCCTACGATCCAGAAACAACCGATCAATCGAGCAAATATCGTGCCAAAGGTGAAGCAAGACCAAAAAGATCACGTCAAAGTCGTTCAAAAATTAAGGTCATGTTGACAGTTTTCTTCGATTATCGTGGTGTTGTGCATTCAGAATTTCTTCCGCCGGGCCTAACTGTTAACAAGGAATATTATTTGAGTGTTATGCGTCGTTTGCGTGAAGCTATTCGCAAAAAGAGGCCGGAATTGTGACAAGACAACTCATGGTTTTTGCATCACGATAATGCACCGTCTCACACCGCATTGATTATTCGCGATTTTTTGGCCAAAAATTCAACTCATATCGTTCCACAACCACCATATTCGCCTGATTTAGCGCCGTGTGACTTCTGGCTGTTCAATAAACTTAAAAGACTACTCCTGGGACATCGTTTTGACTCGATTGAGGAGATTATACGTGAATTGGTGCGTCAATTAAAGGCAATTCCGGGAAAGGACTTTTCTGACTGTTTCGAGGATTGGTAAAAACGTTGGCATAAGTGTATTGTGTTGGGCGGGGACTACTTTGAAGGCAACGAAATAGATTTAAAAGTATAAATAAAGAATTTAAAAGAAAAAAAGGTCTAATTTTTTGATCATAATAGTATAGTCAATTATTAAAGATAAACGTTGCTTGTTTTATAAGAAAAATTTTAAATATTTTCTCATGAAAAATTCAAGTCATAGTTTGTTTTTTTTCTAAGGAAACTTTGATTTTATGTTGTAAGCTGACAATGATTGGTATTGAAATCTAACGATTATATAGTTTATTTTATGAACATACAAAAATAAAAATTACTTGAATTTAATGACATATTACCGTTAAATATATAAATTTAATGAATATTTTTTTATCAATAAGTAATTTTAAGAATATTATTTCTTTCACCAAAATTCCGAACAATAATAATCATGTGCTTCTGTTGATTAAAGATTTTTCTTAAATATTTATATGTTATTAGCAAGAAGTGTCGAAAATATTGTTTGATAAATGTTTGATGAATGATTTTAAAACCTTTTTATTACTTTTTTTGTTAACTTTTTGTTTTGCTTAATCACGAAAAAGAAATTAAAAATGATCTCGGATTAGTAAACAATCGACATAATACTTTAACTGTTGATTTAATACTGTACAAATAATTTTAATACTAATTAAATTATTAATATAATTCATTTGATTCAAATTTAATATAATCAATATCGAACTATTTTTCCTCATTTCACACCAAAGGAATCGATCAAATTTTTACAAAAAAAAAAACACAAAGCAGTTTTATAAAAGTAAAACAAAATAATATAAAGAAAACTCACAGTTTCTGCCATCTGTCGAAATTACAAAACGAAAAGAAGACAACGCAAGTTAAACAAACGGACAATGGAAGTAATTGAAAAAAAAAAATAAAAAAATAAAAAAATAAAAAAAAACGAAAATAGAAAGGAATAAATCGCGAATGAAACACGCGATCGAGTTCTCTAATCACACGTCGTCGCTAGTTTTTTTTTTTTTTTTTTTTTTTTTTTTAATATTTTCAATAAAAAAGTCCGAACTTTCAAGAGAATGAGAATGAGATACAACACGGTTAAGAAAACGTCGAAGCTAAACTGACGGATGGTTCGGCCGTAGATGTTAAAAGTCGGATAGACAACGCCGGTGTGTCGGAGGAATCGCGATTTGCGACCAATAAAGATAAGACTGTATACTTAGATTGTAACAATGATGAGCTTTTCGAGAGAGAAAAAATATACGTGTGTGTATACATGTTTTTATGCACGCGATCGCGCTAATGGATTTTACCACGCGTCTGTGTATCTGTAGGTGAATATATATGTATATATATGAAAAGTGATTTTCAAATTGTGCATCTTTAATTGCCACAATTAATCGCGGCTACAACAAAATCGCACGTGGGAGTATTGAATTGGTTTGTGAACAGGTAGATGTAAGGATCGTTTTATGATTTATTTTAGTTCGTTTTAGAAACTGCTATCGCGAATTAAGCGTTTTAATTTTTTTTTTTTTTTTCTTATTCTTTCTTTTTTTCGTAACGGGAAAAAAAATTTTGATAAAAAAAAGGTTTTTTTAAAAAATATTTTTTGAATTCGTTGATTACAAATTTTGGGATCGACAACCGTTTCTAATTCGTCGCTGTCAATTACCTGGTAATATAGAAATAGAAGATTAATTAATTTTTTAACATTCAAAATTAATAATTGAATTTTCCAGTTTTTTTTTAAAGATTAAGTATTATATAACAAATAAACTAAGAGTATTAATAATAATAAAAATTACTCTTTAAATTTTCAATGTATTCTTGATTTTTTTTTCGAACGTATGAATGACTTATTCGGTTTATTATATCATATAATATCGATATGAATTAATTATCAGATTTGCTTCTTAGAATCAACGATAAAAGATAGGCCCTTTACATGATTTCCTGTTACATTATAAATGTTTGTGGAACTTGATATACCGAAAAAAGTCAATTTAATTATTTTATTTTTAAATTATGAACTTACATGGCTGTCACAATTTTATTCGCGGATAAAGATAGTGGAAAATTAAAATGAAAAATAAAAATACAAGATGTGTAAAGACTTTAAATCGTGAATTTATTTAAAGACTTTTAATTTTACTTGCATGAATGCACCGTTCGATTAAAACATTTGTAATAATAATGAACGATTTACATATATATATATATATGACAATCACGGATACGAAAATAAAATTAGTAAATGATAATACGGTTAAAAAGAATTATCGATTTTTTAAATTTTTGACTGAAATTGGAAGCAGCTAACATTGTGATAAACAATGTACTTAATATTAGTATTACTTTAACATTACATTGTAATTTGTGTTACCTTTACAATCATCCTACTGTAAATAGGCGCAGACGGTTATAATAAAATTGATTATACCTATATCAGTGGGCTATGGTTAATTGACTAAGTAGATACCCTATCTATAAGACTTATGAAATATTTTATAACATAACTCGTGTCAACGTTTGTATCTCGAGATAAAATTCTCTATCTCGCTTTTTCACTTTTAATATTGTGACAATTTTTTTTTTTTTTTTTGTGACGTGTGAATAAATTCTTTAAGCGATTATGTTTATTTCGAAATTATCTATAAATGTATATGTAAGTAAAAGTTAATTAGTATTTTTTGTAAATTCATTATATTAGCAAAACGAAATCGAACATATTACCGTAAGACTACATTTTCATCGTTACACAAATAACTAAATTCAAGCAATAATAATTCTAATGAATAATATTCAATTCGATAAATCGTATCGTCATTAATGCATTGAAAAGAATTAACTCGTGCAAGTCCAATTTTATTTATTTAATAAAATATGAGCGAAACAGCTTCGCATATTTTCTCGACGCCGAATATCTGCGAAAACAACGAAAAGTTTGTTCGCCAATTTTTACAAATCAAAGGTGTCGGTGAAGTTTTTATTGCCGAAATATTCATGCACGGATTGACAGACGAAATTATAACGTAAAATTTATAACCTTTAATTTTTTATCCGCAATTTTTTTATTATCTTTTAAACAATACGAGAGGAAATTGATTTTTATTTATTTAATCACGATAAATTTTTGTGCTCGAAATTATCATTTATTTTATTTTTGCGATTCCTTAGATAAGAAAAGTTAAAAATTTATAATGTATTCGGGTTTTTTTTTTTTTTTTTAAAACATAAAAAAAAAAGAAAATACTAAGTATTTTACGCGGATTTTCCTCTTGTGCATTATTTTTAAGGAAAAATTAACGTAAAATAGAGAAAAAAAAAAAAAAATTAATTATAAAAAGTTTCTGTATGAATCTTTTATTTAAAGAAAACTAGAATGTCAAGGTTTCTCATACGAGGACATCGTAATCGTGAGTAAAGCATTTAAGGAAGAAGTTATATCCGAAGATGTTTGCAATTGTAAGTAGACCGCCGGTTAATTATTCCTGCCATTTTATAGAATTGTGTAACAAAAGTTCATCGAACTAAATCATTCGATATTCTTAGGTACGTTTCCGAGCGAAACCGAAGTGTCGAGTAGACAGTCGAATATCGAAAGCGATTATTTGAGGGAATATTTTGGTACGATTTTACCAACTGCTATGCGAGAAATTGCAACGAAAAAACCTTACAACCCGATCGAATACCTTGGACAATGGCTTTTGTATTATAGGGTATGTCATTTAAAATTTTATGACTGTCTTAAAGTTGATTAGGATCATTTTTTTTATTCATTTGTTTTTTTTTTTTTTTTTTCTGTTTTTTTGTTTGTCGTTAAAAAGGAATGCGAAGAGCGGGAAAAACGAAGAAAAGAATTTGAAATGGAACTATTCGAGGAGAGACTAAAATGGCTGAAACCTGATATTATAAGTTTGGTAATTGAATTCTTTCCGTAAATTTATCGTGTATTTTTTTTATCTGTAAATTTTATTATCCACAAGATATAAAATTAAGTTATAATTCAATTAAACAACTTTTGTTAGAAATTATGCGGCGAAGAAGAAGAATTCACGGAAGATATTAAAGAAAATGAAGAAACAATTGGAGAGCAATAATTTTTATTTCGTTCATTCGTGTAAAATATACATTTTATTTTCAAGCTTACAATTAACAATCGATTGATAAAAAATGAGTTTTTTTTTTCTTTTAAAATCTTCAGTTGCAAATGTGAGTGCGCAATTCGAGTATAAATTATTTCATTTAAAGTTTTGAGTAAAAAGATAAAAAAACACGCTTTGATTGTTGCTAATAATTAAAGTCATTCAGCAATATTTTCATTATTGGCGTGTGGATTTCTTTTTTAAGGTATTATAAAAATCACAGGAATATATACGTACAATTATTTATAGTTCATTAATACTGAATTCGAAAATTTCATGACAAAAATAAAGAATTGAAATTTTCGCATTACGCTTTAACTTAATCTATTCGCTGAGCTTTATTTGCTACGAGGTTTGCTTATTCTATTTATATTTACAATTGAGAAATACGATACAAAATTTATCTTTCAAAATTTTTATTGAAGGATGTAAAAAAATGTACTTAAACATAATACTCTATCGCAATAAATTAACGAGACAATTTGCAAATTTATAATTATATAAATTTTTAACACTTGTATCTTAACTACTGCTATAAGTCGCAATAATCATCAAGATTTTACAAGAATAAATGGCGTAATCGTTATTGTCATCGCTTGGATATAAAATTGTAAGATTAACAAATGTTTAACTTTTCCTAAAGGCAAGTAAAACAAAAAAAAAAAAAAAAAAATAGTATTTAAACTAAAGTGTACAAATCTCTAAAACTAATCACAATTTTTTGATTGTCACTTGTACTATGTTATGATAAACGTATTTAAAGTTTCGATTTTAATACGCAGATAAAACGTAATATATTTCGCAATTCAATTTACCTGTATTAGCGTAATTCCGTTGTTATTGTCAGTGTACGTACAAGTTTTGGTAGCTCTAGCCAAAAAAATCTCCGAAGTTCTCGAGTCTTTCATTCTCACCAATAAGAAAAAATAAAAAAAGAAAAAAAAAGAAAGAAAAAAGAAAATAAATGAAAGGAAAAAAAAGAAAACGTAAATAAGTACGTAACCTTATCCAAAACTTTTTGGCTGGAGCAGCTTTAAGCTGATTCAGGCGAAAAACCACTTCCTCTGTTTTAATCTCTTAAAGGAGTTAAAAAAGAGAACTAGACTAAATTTATACCACAACAACAACAACAACAAAAAGATAAACAAAACTGTCGCTTAGTCTCGCTCTCTTATCCTTTTTCTGTTTTGTTTTTTGATTTTAATCGAGAGCTAAATGAGCCGCGCGGTTAAAATACTCAAATGATATACAATCCAGCGTGTCTCTTGGGTAAGTTCAATGCAGTTTGGATTCACACCCGACGAGTACGTAGACGAACTGCTTTATACGTGATGAGCTGCGTTTTTCGCGTTTCAGACGACGAGTCTCCTTAAATCGGCGCCAGGCCAATAGATTCGATTGATTTAACGGGCCCCACTCCTTGCTGGGCTGCACTGCCGCCATGAACATCTGTTGGAAACGATCGAAGTTTATACAGAGAGAATGAGATGAAGAAGATGGGATTCGATCAGTAAAGTGAAAAAGTTATCATTTTAAAATGAACGCATTTTTAATCTTTATTGATGTACTTCGAATATGTGCATTCTTTATTGATTAATCGTTTGGCGAATGAAAGCTTACTCGCGAATGAGATTTAAAGAATTTCAAACGCTTGCGTAACTCACAATTTTATTTAATGGCTAAATTTTAAGAACCGTTAATTGTTTCGGTAATATTTTGAAAATTACAAATTATGAAATGATTTCTCAAAATTATATTTGAAGGAATTTTTTTTTTTTTTACTTTATTTCATACTTTGTAATGTTTTTATTACGTTTTAAAATCTCACCTGTGGTATTCCGAGATTACTTTTAGAAATGACCGTATAAATAAACCAAAATGGAACTTGAAGGACTCCAAAGGCAAGAAGTGTCCATCCAGCGGCTACAAACAATTTCCACTTAATTTAATTATAATTTTTTTTCTTTTTTCATAAGTAAAATTATCAGCGATACTATCAAAATTGTAAACTTTTCATTTCAAAGCTTATCAAAATTACCATGAGCACTGGAAGGATAATCGATGCCGCTGTATGTCAACGGTGTGAGATTAAACACCGTGTAAATAAATATGGTTATCAATAAAAACGGTGTGGCGATCGTCCAGCAAATCCTCCAATAAGCGGATGGACGTCGATCCAGCATGAATTCGACGTCGTCGAGAAAGTTTTCCAAACCGTAAATCCAAAAGACACCGGTTACTTCCAAGCTTGCCAATACGAATACGACGAACGAGGCTGCGTAATAATCGACGAGCCCCAGGACAAATTGACCACCCTGTTTTTTTTTTTAAAGAAAGTAATTTCTTAGATTTGGATATTTTGTGTCACAATTTTATGCTGGTTTTTTTTTTTTATTAAGCTTTATCAGTAATGTAAAATTGACAAAGCTGTGAAAGCAATAAATTATTGTAATATTAAAATTATTTTTCGTCGACGCTTGATTATTTCATTCAAACCATATAATTTTTACAATATAAATTACCGTCTGATTATGTACAATAAAATAATCATACCGTATAAGTTCTCTTACCGGGGTGCAATAAATAATTCCAACGCCAAAACCAACGAGAGTCGTAACGAGAACGATATGCCAATGTTTCCAGTTTGGAAACTGATCGTTTACGATGCTGATGATTCCGCTGGCCATCGCGATACCGCTACCGATTCCAAGCACGTAAAGCATAAGGAAAAACAGGATCGAGAATAACTGCAAAACGTGATAAAATTCTAATTCAGTTTTCTTTTATTTATACATGTATGCGCGCGCGCGCGCGTGTGTGTAATCGTAGAATTTTCAAAAATGCTAGTTTTCACTGGATATTTCGAGTGCGCAAGGATTCGTCATTTATTTTTTAACATCAACGCGTATTTGTTCGATTTATTTTTTTTAAATTGATTCGCACATTAGGTCAATAAGTGCGATAATCCAAATTGTCGGTCTTTAATAAATTATGCATCTGTATTACGTTAATTCATAAGTCAAGAGATTGAGTCGTGCGATTTCGGGAGAAGTCGATAAACTTTTTTCATGATAAATTTTAAAGCGGAATTTTTATGAGCATCGTTAAGCTTAATAATTGTCATTTATTACATTAATTTCATTTTGCGCAGATAAACATTTATATATTAATATTTAAGCTGAAATAGACATTTAATTCAACGTAACTTTAAAGCTGTATAAAATTTTAACCAAACTTTTTCGTTTCAATAAAACCCGTTTTCACATCAATGATATAAAACTACGGTCTTCAAATCTACTACACAGATTTTCACCTGTCGCATAACGATATCTACATAAAAATTAAAAAAAAAATAAATAAATAAATAAATACGGCATACTATACGGCGCTCAGAAAAGCGATCTAATAAACCGTTAACGATAAGCCGATTCTCGAACTCTCGCGATTTTAATCGATCGGGAGTGTGTGACGTTTGTATTAGAACGTATACGAGCGTATATACTTATATAGTTACGCAAGGTTCTATCTCTGCGTGAGCGCGAAGCAATTCGAACGTGACGCGTTAATGTCGGCATTGAGAAAAGTCGTCGGGAAATGATTGTAAAAAAAACGAAGAGTTTGAGAAAAAGGAGCGGCGCTGCGTTTGCTACATTTACTTTTATTAGTTTTGAGTTGGAGCTGGTTTCGATTGAATTTTGTTTATTGGAGACGGTATAGATTGGACCGTTGACATTGATATTAGATTTATAATTATACGTTTATTTAAGATATTCAATTTAATGTATTTTCAAAATATTATCCAGTAAATTTAAATTGTAGAAAGTATTGAAAATTATTAAGTAAATATTAATTTTAATGTACTTCAATTTTAAATACGGAGTAATCGAGAGAAAAATTAAAAAATTCTTGTAAAATTATTACGCGTGAATGTAAAAACAAAGATAATAACATGAATTCAAGTTGATGTCAGTTGCATTAAATATTGACAAATAAAATTGCTTGTAATTTTTTTTCATACATTAGGTAACTGATTAGTATATTACTGCGTTGTTGCAAGATTTAATTTGTATTTATCATCTTCATAGCGCATAAAATATTTAAATTGTTTCATCGATTCAATGTTTAATTGAAGATGACAAGTGAAAAAATTTGGTGTAATCTAGTTAGCCGTACAAGTTTTATTGCACATGAGATACGCAAAAGAATCAATTAGGAGATTTCAAAAGTTTTCGTAAATTACCCTCGTCTAAAATTAAAATTATTTTTTACTTTTTCAATTTTATATAAGCACGAATATGTTCTTACAAAATTTTGAATTTTTCACGCCCGATATACTTTTGTTCGATTAAATTATCGATAAAGATTCGTTGTGATTGAAAATATTTCAAAAAAGATTATTTATATCATTTACTTACGATAAAAAATAATTAATAAATTTTAGTGTACAATAGATAATTCAGTGAACGAATTCGATGCTGATACATTTTCTACTATACCGACACTACGCTTAGGATGCAAAATTAAGAATTTTTACAAATGGTTTTTATTCAATTATTTAAATATTTCGTATAAAAATCAAAATAATATAACCATATCAAAATAATATAAAGTGAATAAAATATTTAATAATGTTATAGATCAGTATCTACTAATTAGTTTTTCCCTTCAAAATACTAAAATTTTTTATCATTAATTAAGATATTTCCTTTTCTTATCCATTAAACTTCAATTATTTGCATTTTTTAATCCTACAATCATTCTCACCTGCGGTAACAATACGAATTTGGCAATAGCATCAGGGTACGATATAAAAGCGAGACCAGAGCCACCGCGTACAACATTGCCGATATCATCGGTGCCCAATTCTTGGGCAAGATTTCCAAGAATACCAAAAATCGTAAAACCAGCCATTAAACTTGTTAGCGTATCTAATGTTGTAACGACAATGACGTCTCTATTGGGAGAGAAATAGAAAACAAAATTAATGTTTTATTATTACGATCTTTTTCATTAGGAATTTTTTATATAAGCAAAGCTTTATTAAAATTAACTTTTCAAACTTACAAAGATATATTGTAAGTTAACGCGATATTACGCTTTTTATTTGAATTTATATAAAATTCACGTTTGTTTTGTGACATTTTTATACGGAAAGGAAAAACTAAAAGATGAATCACAACTAAATGGCTATTTTTCTAATAATTTCAATATGTGTCATTAATTTTTTTTACTCAAGTTATTATATCATTTTACACAAATTTAGAAAAATAGTGCAATGGTTACAAAGAGTGTTTAACAACCGATGGACGTTTTTACTTCATTGCACGTAATTTATCTTTTAATTAGCTTTCAATAATTTAATCTAATCTAGTATCGGCATAAAATTATCTTTAAAGATTCCATCTCCGATCATTTTTAATGACATCATAATTATGAATAACTTAATACCGATTATTACCGGTGAATACCGGTTTTCTAGATTAGCTAAAGATGATTAAGTGTAGCATGTATTTTTCACGCAGAAAATACATTATTTCATTTTTTTCTTTGTTGTTGAATTCAAGCCAACTCACCTGTATATATTATGTCTAAAATCATTGTAGGACGAATAGGTGATAAGTCCACCAAAGCATACGGAAAGAGAGAAGAAACATTGAGTAACAGCAGCGTACCATACGTTGGCTTCGAAAAGTTTGGACCAATTTGGTTTGATGAAAAACAATATGCCGTTTACGGCGCCCTCTAGCGTCGCAGCTCTTACCAATAAGGCTAACATGATCACGTAAGGAAATAGGGCGAGAAAATAAGCGGCCTTGCCGGAGCTGCGTACGCCTTTGGCTAAGACACCCAGTATACATAGCCACGCAAACAATAAACATAAGGTAAGGCGCCAATCCGGCAAGCCTAATCCATCGTCGATGTTTGCCTTTTCCTTGAGTACTGTTTTCCTGTTTTTCAACGTAAATAATGTTAGATAATTGATACTAGATTGCGATTCAAATCAATAAATTATTCATAAACTAAAAGATTATTTCTTCATAATTTTAAAACAATACTCACGTAAAGTAAAGTTCAGCGGAGCTTCTGAGTCCAGTTTGATTGCTCTTTTTCATTAATTCCATACTCGAGTTTTCGTGTTTACCAGAATTAACGCACGTGTCTCCCCATTCTGCCAAACATTCCGACCAGGGAAGCTGAGCTTGAAAACTGACGATCAGATAGTACAACGTAACGGACATCAGCGAACAATAATACGTCCCAACGGCCATCATCGAAAACATCTGCGCCCAACCTACGCCTCGGAAAATAGGCGCGATGGACCACATCTTTACCGATGAGCGATTCGTAAACTGTCCAATAATCATCTCCAAGTAGTAACAAGGTTTACCAACTAGAAACAATACGACGATGTAGGGTATCAAAAAAGCGCCACCTCCGTTCTCGTAGGCGGTGAAAGGAAATCGCCAAACGTTGCCCAAACCTACGGACATGGCGATGCAGGACATTAGGAATTCCATGCTGCTGCCCCATGTTTGTCTCCGATGTTCATGCGATTTGTTTTCTTTTTCTGCCTGTTGGCGTTGCGAATAGTTTAATGTTATTTATAACGTATTATCAACGATCATTTTTTTTCTTTTTTTTTTTATCATTATGTCGATCAACGCTATTTGGAAGAAATTATTAATCTATATCTTATCGTTCATTTTAACCCTTTCAGATCCAAATTAATTAAAAAAAAAAAGTAAATAAAAACTCAATGGTAAAGAAATATAATAACATTCAAATGTTATTTGCCTAACAATTATTTTCACCTATGGTTTCAAAGCGTTAATATGTAAGTCAAGCGTGCATACACGTTATTGCAATATCAACTCACCACTTCGGCGCACGATGATAAAGCAAGTGGAAGTTTGCGGTCATCTTGTATTCTGTAGTCAAGGTCGAAGGTACCATTCGCCTATAATTTAAACATAAAAATAAACTCTTGTTTTTGATGCGTAATGAATTATTATATTTATTAAGACGTTGAAAAATAGGTAAATTAGCGTCTTACCTTTGCAAAACTGAGCACGCTTTTCAAATTTCCAAGTTCAACGCCATTGTCGTCGACGAAAGCGGGATTTTGCTTTCCATCCTGAAAAATTGCTGATTTTGTAAAAAAATATCAAATCGTAAAATTATTTGATAAACAATGTAATCGTTAAAGTAATTTAATGAAAAACTATTTTGTGCTAAATGTTGAAAGCCTGTGATAAAAATTTTTATTAAATATTGAAAATAAATGGGTTTGAAGTTTCCAACGTTGGAGTCCAACGAAATTTTTTAAAAACTGTTTTTATTTAAAATTTATATTTATATTTTTTTAGTCTTAGTGTTTTATAGCATAACCAAATATTCAGATACGGATTTAAATATAATTTTTACATTTTTAGCAGCTTTATTTAAATGTAAATAATTATTTCGTTGTACTCTAGCGTTGCAAACTTCAGACCCATGAAAATAAACCTCACATTAACTTACATAAAAAATTTTATTAAAAATAATAATAATAAAAAAAAAAGTTACAACGTAAATTATAAGATTCCCGTTCATCGTATAACTTTTAAGAGATAAAGTTGATAAAAATCGTTGCACGGTAAATGATCATTACGCGGAAGGAAATAAACGTTAATGAAGATAAGACTGATTGTTAATAGCTCAGAAGATACAATAAAAAGGCTCTTTTAGATTTTTCTGCGTCACATTTTCGATTGTTATATTTTCTGATGTAACATTTTGTTGTATTTCGCGAGTAAAAAATTATTATCATTATTATCGTTGTTGTTTCGTTCGATTGGTGAAAATCTTTTTTGTATATTCGTAGCATTCATGGTTCATTGACAGATAAATGAAATTATGCAATTTTAAAATATTGAATCAATTTTAATTATTAGATCGCGTGAATCGCGTTTTCTGTTTTAATTTTTATCGAATATACGTTAACGATAAACGTATATTTTAATGTAAGCGCATTGTGAGTGCTTGTAAATAAAGTAATTCAGTGAACTTTTTATTTCTTATATTTATCAACTGTCGGATTCTTAGCTCCGTAAACAAGGAGGAAAAAAAAAAAAAAAATAGGAAAGAGTCTCCTTTCTCCGATTTTCTTAGCGTTCGACGTATATCTTTTCGCGTAACGCGACTCGTCGATTTGCGCGGAACATTCCCTTCGCGACTTAGTAAATGTTAGAGAGTGAGAGGTAGAGTTATATATATATATATATAGTATATATGTAGAGCGAGCGATAATCTTGCGTATTATGTAAAAACTTGTGTCGCAAACCTCAGAGATGTCTGTACGCGCGCTTGCAATTACAAGATTCGTTCTTTTGTCACACACACGCGCGCGCGCGCACGCACACTAACGTGTGAATTAACGGGTTACTCATATACATGTACGCGTGCATTTACAAGCGTATGGTATTTATGGGTAAAAGGGAAGCGAAATAATCGTAATCGACATGCGATATCGCACAAGGACGCTTTCTATTTCCACTATGCTAACAAGAGGTGAGACAAGATATAAGGTTACTCTCTCTCTCTCTCTCTCTCTCACACACTCTCTTTCACAATTTTACAACTTAACTAATAATGTAAAAAGTTAACATAAAAAACTTTAAAAGAGATTCTTAATTTATTTATATAAATTATTTACAATTTGTTCATGTCGATTGCAATTAATAAATTAAATTATAGACAAATGTAATCGAGAAAATTTAAATATTATTTAGAAAATTGAAAAAAAAAATTTTTTTTTTAATTAGAATTTTATTTTATTTATAATGTTTTACAAAAAGGTATTCTAAAAATATGAATTCAATTGAAATTGTTCGGTGTTCAGTTACGAAATTACATCACATGTTTTTTGTTTTGAAACAGTCATTATCTCATTTTAAAAAATTTAACTATTAAATAAATTGTAAATTTCTACACAAAAAAAAATAAGCGGGGCAGTAAAACGATAACATTGAATAATGTTAGCAGATTAGATTAAAATACAAATAGTTGACGATTAAACGACATAAGATTTTGTAAATTATTTTATTCCACAGTTTAACAAGAAATTTCTTGAAATAAAAACATATTGCGCATGAACTTGTTCCTTTTTTTTTTTTTTTTTTTTTTTTTTTATTTCTTTTGAAGTGTTTTAAAAGCGAAAAAAAGCTTTTAAGTAAATTATCGGAGAACAAAAATTGTTGTGCAAATTTATATCTATATTTTTTTTTATAGTACTTATAGTTTTTGAGTTATTTAGCATCAAATTTATCATAGGACGCTTATTTTTGCGGCTTCATTGCAAATAACTTTTAAAACTCGAGCACTAGATTAAATATTTTTAAAACAAGAGTTGATTTTTTTTATCAATTAATGAATTTTCTATAGAAAGAGGAGTAGATTCGACTAAAGATAACGCACGTGTATCATGGTCAACGAACTTTAATGTATTTTCCCGAACTCAAAGAGGAGTGCATTAACTTGTAATCTTGCTAGTTAATCGATAAAATCTCGCCTTGTTTACTTATATAATCCTGAAGAGATTTTTTTAAGAGTTGAGACCGAGTAGTTAGTTTTGTGAATGCGCGTATACATATCTGACAAAAATATTTATAAAATAAATGTATCGCAAGATTACTTTATTCTTCGATGCCATAGAAGCATTCATCAATTAATAAAAATCTTATCGTTATTTATGTTTAAATTTAAGTACAACAGATTTCTCGTCACGCGTCCAAGATAATACCACAATTCAAAAGAACCGTGAATAATGTACATCTCCGTACACGTTGAAATAAGTTCTTTCAATATTTGAGATGTAAATATAAGTTACTCGTTTCTATTGTATTTATTCGTTAATCTGTTCGTCAAGGCGATAGAAGCGCTCTATTAATAAATCCTTTAATCAATGAATTCCAAGTAGTAAATTTACTCGAAAATTTTTACGACATATAACAAGCGTTGCATAATTTATTGTTAAGCCGATTCGCGTTATAATTTTATTTGGATGCGCGAGATAAATTTCGTAATAGAATTAAGTGGAATCGTACACGTATTTCAAATCATTTAAACGCATAAATTTCTAGTTCTTTTATCGCGTTTTTATATCGTAGATTCAACTATTCGATTTAAAGGTCATTGTTATAAAAAAGAAAACCGATCGTCGAGCATAAGCTAAGAAAGAATCAATCGCCGACAAACCGATAAACTTATAAGGAGAAAAAAGGAAAGAATAGATGGAAACAGAAAAATCATCCATTGATGTTTGAAATTTGATCGGCGTCCTATACCGTTAAAGCGTTTCGTGCGATTGTTCGCCTTTTTCTGTGTTTGTTCTCATTGGAATAAACGCAAGGTTTCTTTTTTTTTTTTTTTTCTATTGTTTCGTTACTTAAACGATGATTTTCTTATTTTTTTTTCCACTTGTTGCCGGCAATATGCAAACGTAATTATTGTCGTTCGAATGTATTTGTCAAGGATCTGAGAAACTTTTGATCGATGTCCTTGATAATTTCCTGATTTTAATGTTCTTCGTATTGTATTGTTTACTAAAATTATGAATATATTAAATTGCGAAAAAAAAAAAAAAATAATTAATTTTACTTTTTGAGAATGAAAACATTCATAATTATTACAACGGAACAAATCTGATATAAAGATTTTTGTTTTAATATAAAGTTATGTCATTTTCAATCAGTTTATTTAATTCAGCATATAATTATTAAGTAATTTTGTTTAGATGAAAGTAGCATATTCAAATCACTCTTTATAATTACGAATAATGTTCTAGCCTTGTGCGACATACTGATTTTTGTTGCACGACATCGTGAACGTCTGCGTTAATTCATTAAACGATAATGAGAAAACTTAAAGCATTAAATTATGTATAGATTTAATAAGAAATCTTAAAATTAAGTTAAATTTTGTAATTGTAATCTTATTCATTTTGACAAACCAACGCCGATCTTAATGAATCTGTATCAACGTACATATGCATATCAAAATTCAATCGTTAAACATATAAATCCTTTAAAAAACCGTATCTCAATTAAACCACAATCCACAAATTGCATAGAATTCTATTATAGAACCAATTCCGATATCCAACTCTCTCTCTCTCTCTCTCTCTCGCTATCGATATCACCTGGTCTTGCATTTAGCCCAATATTTCAAGCGTCTGCTCGTTTCGTTATCGTAATTACAATTTTGTATATATGTATACACACATGTAGGTATGTATTCTCGGAAAATCGAACATGAGAGAAAGGGAGTTGATTTTAAAAGAAAAGAGAGAAAAAGAGTGAGATATTCGGGCAGATGCCTCTGGATGTTTCATACGCTTTTCAAAATCGTATCGAATACATGCGTTCGCTCTTATTATTTTTTTTTTTTTCTCTATGGGTTTTTGAAGCAAAGAACGTACACGAATGGTACGTTAGGTTCGTGAAAGTTTTGTCTGCGTGTGTATTTGCGATATGATAAATTGTTTAAGTTTAATGATGGTCGAGTTATTTTCATTAAAAAAATTTATTTTCTTCTGCAGATATTCATAGAAATATTTACTTTTCGTTATTAAAAATCTACTTTTATTGCTTTACATACGTTCAATTTTAACTTTGCTTAAAATATCGACAGTTCTGAGAAATTTTTGTTTAATTTTTTTCATCGAAAAAGTCGGCAGATCAAAGCATTCGAGAAAAAAAAAAGGAAAATCCATCAATCAAACGTCGATGAAAGCATGATTCGAACAAAGAATGTCAATTGTTTTATTTTTTAATTTTTTTTTTTTTTTTTAAAAGAAACTATTAAACAAAAGAAAGGTTTTCGTTCGAAAAAAAGGGTGAATTATTGCCTTTTTTTATACAAAGTTCATCTCTCTTAGGTTTCATTGCGTCTCAGAAGTGACGATAAACATTGACCGATTTGAATCGAGGATAGAAAGTGTAATTATATCCAAAGATTTATTTGATGGAATATTTTTTTGTTCGCGTACAGAAGCCAAAAAAAAAATATACGTATAGCACGAAGGTACTTTCTTAAATCAGTATATCTTACGCGATTTTCTATATGGGTTAATTTAACGCTCGTTAAAAGTAACAATGTTACACCTTTCGTTTATAGATCGAGGAGAAAATTTTTTTAAAATGTATAATTAGAACGGGAGAGAAAAAAATTGAATATTTTTAGTTGCGAAATATAAATTGTTATATTGAATCGGTTTACTTTATATAAACATGTAGTTTTGTCGAATAAAAAATCGTGAATTATTTATTTAAAATAATTATAAAATAATTAAGTAATATTAAATTAATGTTCAAAACGTTAAATTTACGTTAAATACGTTTAAAAATAAATGTATAAATTGAAAAATTATTTAAATCATATAAAGCGAATTTAAATGTTAACGTAAATATTCCGGATTTTCGTCTAGGCATACCCGAGAAAGACAAGGTTATGTACATTCTTTTAATACAACGTCTTACCCAAGCTGCACTTACACTACTTATTACTCCAGCGGTAGAAAAATTCGAGAAAGATTATACGTTACTCAAGCGAAATTTATAATTTTATAAGTTTTTGTATAATTAACTTTAATAATTTAAAAATATTCTTGACGCATAAAAGTTTATGCAATGTTTTATAACCGTTGCATTAGATATTAACGTAATTATTATATGTCAATGTAAAATTAAAAATTTTTAGTTTCAATTCCCAAATTGCGTAAATATTACAGATACAAACGATTAATTTTATTAATACTTTTTACTTTTTGTTTTCATTAATTTTGCATTCAATATCCATTCCGCGTTAAAAGATCAACGACTGTTTTCGAAAAGAGTTCAACGCGAGCCCGTCCCAAGAGCGCGTTATTCAATTAAAAAAGCGATGCATTTTCATTCGTTAATGGAAATCCGTCGGCTTGAACATTTTTGTATGCCGATTCATCCTACATCAATTATTTGATGTAATACAATTTGTATATTTAATTGTTTAACGCACGATTCGATGAAAACTCGCTGGATAACGTGTCTCGTTTTTAATACTCGCGCACAATGCTTCAATCTTGTTTCTATAAAATTCTAACCGACAACCGTAAACAGATTACAATTTTTTAACGCATTTTAATTGCTCGCTTACTAAATTATGCATCAAGGTAAATAGGCTTTTTTTTTTATACATCTGTTTACTCAACGAAGACAATTAGCGATCTTATCGGTTAACATTTTTATAGCTTTTTTTTGTAACGTGTATACAATGTCAAATATACAATGTTTAATGGAAAAAATTGTACACAATTTGAAAAAAAAAAAAAAAAAAAAAAAAATCCATCTTCTTTTATAAATCTACATCACTGTATTCGCACATTGGAAAATTCAACAAACCTCCATGACTTTTATTTCGTTTCCTTCAAAGAAATCCAAACGAACGAAAATTCACCAAACCTTTTAAAATAAAACTTATCGATTAAAAAAATAAAAAACTAATAAACGATATCTCGCAATGGTTAAAGATCGGTAACCGCGTCCTCGCGCACTCTGCTTTAACCATCCTTCCGTCTACGCAAGTCGATCGTTAAGCATTAGCAAGAAGAAAAAATAAATAAATAAAATAAAATAAAATAAAATAAAATAAAATAACGAAAGGAAATAGACAAAGTGATCGGCCGTTGGCGAGATATGACCGATCGGTACGAGGTACTAAGACCAACTGCATACCGCGCCGATCTAGCGGGTAGCATCAAAGAGCGCGCGCGAGAGCGTTGGGAAATGTCGTGGAAGCGAATCGAGCGTGCGACCGACTCGAACGAGCTAACCAGCGTATGCGATCGTCCTTTGGGTGTGTGGATGTGGATATTTGTGCACGCTACGGTGGTGGTTTAAACTCTTTCGAGGTTTATAACTGTATGCATTGGTAGATGTGTACTGGTTTTACCGAGTCGCTGATGACGATTTTTTACTTTTTTTTGTAAGTGCATATTGAAGATAATAATAATAAATGAACGTTGCCTGTAAAACTTTATCGGCGGCTCGGCTATGGTGAAATGTCTGATGTCGGACACTATTTCGTACTTTATATGTCGTACTTATTATTATGTTTGTCAAACTTTTTATTATACTTTTTTTTTTGTACCTTTCACCGGACATTTTTATGTTAAAAAAAAAAAATTGAAAAGTTAAAAAGTTGCTAGAAAAAAGTCCGATTAAAAGTAGAGTAAGTATGGGATAGTGTCCAGCGTCATACTTTCTGCCATACCGGAGCCATACGCAAATTTTTATATGGAAATAAACAAGATTATGTTTTTAAATAAATTTAATTATCATTTTTAACACAATAGTAATTATTTTATCGTCGACAATTATTGGTAAATTTTTTTTCTTTATGCACTTTGCGTATGTAAGCCTGTGTTTTTCCATGCTTTTATGAGTTTAAACTTATCGCTTAATAGTTTATCGAAAGATATTTATTTGATTGTTTTTACATACGATTGCTTAATTCATTTTAATCGTCTGCTTCTAAAATTGCACTTGAAAAAATTTGAGATTTAGAAGATTTACCGATCGAAATGCTTATCGAGAACTGAAATAGTATATGTCTTTGTTAAAAATTTTGTATAAACCGCTCTGTTTTCTCCGCTAAGTCCGCATTTCCGTAGAAATTTATTCTACAAATTGAATAACGATATACCTCGCCAAATGCGTAAATCATGGCACAGTTCTTAAAAAAAAAAAAAAAAAAAAAAAAAAAAAAGATTTAATCATGGGTTTTTCCTCCTGTTATTCCTGCAAATGCATTCGATTTTATATGCTTATTACAGACTATATACTTTTGTTTAACGTGTATACGTCACTCGCTTACGTCGAATGTCTCTGTTGAAGTAACTCTGCGAACTTTTATTTTTTTTTTGTACTAAATCGTTTAATAAATTGCAGAAAAATTCTGCATTGTGTTGAATATTTATAAACCAATGTTTATATACATATATCTATTTTATATTAATTATATATTAATAGTTATTATCTATTATTTTTTAATTATTTCTGCGTGCATTTTAATAATTATTATTTATCAAACATTAAATTTGTTGAAATAAAATTTTTCGAGACAGAATATTAATTATCGACCTTCGAATCTTATTCTTTCTCTATACTATCGAACGATTGATAGATTTTATTCTTGAATGTTCGCATTAGAATTAGTATAAGAGTAATTTTTACATTTGATGCTAGAAATGTAAATTTTTTTTTTTCTTTTTAAGGTATGGTTCATTCGAATAATGTAACTACTGATAATTTTACTAATATGTAATAAAAAAACATTTTAATAATATTTTAAATTAATGAAAAGATTTTTTTATCCAAAACCATTATACTTATTTAATATTACTATGAGTAATTTTACAAACAAGTAAAAAATTATATGTAATTGACAAATTAAAATTAATCAAAAATAACATCGTTTGATTCGTACAGAGTTTATTGATAAAACAATAAAAAAAAAAAAAAATAAAAAGTCCTTGAT
Source organism: Chalcis sispes (assembly GCA_949987625.1). Taxonomy (NCBI): domain Eukaryota; kingdom Metazoa; phylum Arthropoda; class Insecta; order Hymenoptera; family Chalcididae; genus Chalcis; species Chalcis sispes. The sequence continues at coordinate 57,633,321 of OX465096.1, read as the reverse complement.
GTACATTTTTACGTAATCTATTGAAATTCGAGTGGTGCTCGGAATTGAAAAATTCGAATCATTAATCGAGAATTCTTCACATATTTGACATTTACTGTGCATTAAAATTTTCAATGATTTTTCAACAAGTAGTTTGGGATTCAATTTATGAATAAACTGAAGAATGTAATTAACGTTTTAAGAAGATTTATTATAATTTTTAAAATTGTCGAGTATGCGATTTACCGATTCGATAAAGCACGCGAACATTTTAAACAATAAAATTGATGTTTAATGCTGACTTTTACACAAGTCTGTTATTTAAAATCATTTTAACAGCATTGAAAAAAATGTCTTCGCACGTTGTTATAAAACGCAACAATGTATATTCTTAATAGTCTTACGTTAAAAATATCTAAACTATAATTTTTCAAATAAAATACGACAATAGAATAAAGTAACGTTTAGTCAATCGATTGGCTCTTAATGAAATAAACGATGAATTTCATAAATTTCATTAGATAATCGCGCAGTCGCAAGGTATGCAATAAACATTTATTATTATCAAATTCCTCATGGGAAAAAAGTTAACGCACCTGCGCTTAACAATGTCAATGCAAACGTATTTCCTTTCAATCTGGTAGTAAGATGAGAATCTACACGCTTTCTTACTCGAGTTAATGATTTGTAAATTTAATTTTTTATTTCCTTTAACGCGATAAGTTACATATTTGTTTGAGGACAAGTTATCAACGTGACTATTTATTTCATGGAAATTCGATTTTAAAGTATCTTTAATCTATTTGATAATTTATTTAAACGATATAAAAATTTAAACTGAATTAAGATCATCGTTACGTTAAAAAGAAAAAAAAAAAAAAAAAAAAAATTCATTCAACTTACGCTGTGATCGGAATTTTAAGTTTCTTCGTTCATATGAGCGTCGAAACAGCTGTTTTTATCCTCGAAAAAATTAGACAATTCATCTGCCACCTGCCAAGAACTTCGTAACGATATCCTCTCGGCCATTGTGAATCGAAATATAATCTTCGTTAAATTTTTTGTATATACTATATTACAACAATGACAACGTTACGTTAGTTTCTATTCATCCGTCACATGTTAACGTATTTTTCAACCATCGTAAAAGTAATTGCGGTAAAAATTGTTTTAAGCGAGAATAAATTTTTTCCTTATTTGCAAAATGTCAAACACTCGGTATTGTAACAGCGAGGAACGAACGACCGACGGAAAATGAAGAAATCGAAGGATGAAAATCGTCGTCGTAATAAGTTTGTTTACTAAGAAAAAAAATAAGAAGAAAAAAAATAAGAACGAAAAAAAAATATATCTCAATGTTATGACGTCCAAATTTCAAAAGTTTCGTACGTATTAAACCACGCTACACCTCTTTTAATGTATTTTTCGCGATTGCGAGGAGACGGAAACAATTGCATGCTCTCGACGCTTTGGTTGTTGATGGGCTGCGTAACGGCTGCGATTAAATGTGGGTCGACGTACGTCTTTTTATTTTTTTTTTTTTTTTTTAGTTTTTGTTATTGCGTACTGATCGTGTATGTTATTGTATTTTTACTTCAAAGATTCTCAAGGTCGTAAGTGGATATCATAAGATGAGAAAAAAGTGATGTTCAGTTAGAATAAAAAAAGGTTTGAAAAAAATTTGAATGAAAGTATGCGTTATTGATGAATAAATTTTTCTTTCTTTCTTTTTTTTTTTCCGTTATTAAATTGCTAAGATAGTTATAATATAAATTTAAAATTTATTTTATGGAACGTATTATAAATATAATAAAAAAAATCTGATTTCACGAGAGATGATTAAAAACGTTGAATTTCTCTAAAATTTCCTTAAGTGCACCGATAGAAAAATAAGTAGAAAAGTAGTAAATTTACTTAAACGTTAAACTTAAATCGTAAACGAGTAATGTAATATGAAATTTTAATAATATTCGATAATTTAATACAATTTTAATCAATAATTTATTAATTAAACATTAGTTTCTCTTTTAACAATAATTTAAAAAAAATTATTTAAATTTAAATTGATTGAAAATTTGTAATAATTTTTACCGGCATATAGTAAAAAATCATTGAAAAATCAAATTAAACACATTACTACTATGATAAAATCTATTTTTTAAAAATTTTTCAATAATTGAAAGCGTATTTGCAAATCAGACTACACTTATTGTCACATTCTTTAATATTCCATATAAATAAAAAAAAAATGAACAATTCACACTGAATAATTCTTTCGTTATATCTCGACATCGATCTATTATAAATAAACATTTAATTAAAAATCTTATATCCATGTATATTTAATTATTCATAGAATACTTTAAATAAATGGATACGAAAAGATAACTCTTTTCTCTTCGCTCGATCTTAATAAAATATTCGAAATATCCTACCCCAAAAACACGGAAAAGAAAAAAAAAAAAAAAAAAAAAACCAGTAAAATAAATAAATCGACGAACGCGATAATTAGAAAGAGAAAACGATCGAACGTACATAAAACGGTTGGTATTCAAAACATTTTCTCACTCTCGCATACAAACGTAGGTTGTACTTGCATACAACGATAAAAGTTTAAAAAATCGAAAGAGGTGAAAAAGCATTATTACTTCGGTCAATACGTATACGCGCACAAATAACACACATGCGGGTTTAGTTGGGATTACAAGCGGATCATTAACCGGTTAACACCGGATTCAGCCGGCGGGTTTTAAACGTACGCTGTGACGTTTTGCACTTTCACCGTAACTCCATCGCTTCTTATAATATAACGTACCTTTTCTTATAATGTGCGTATGCATAGCTATTTTTTTTTTAACTAGATTCGCGCCCTTTTCTTTATTGCCAAACGAGTGTTTTTTTTATTTTTTTTTTTTTTATTTATTTTTTATTCCCAATATTTGGTTATCCACGGTTATTCACATTGATTACTTATGTTTATTCGAAAGTTAAACGAATGGTGGAATGTTGATGAAGAGAATATTTTCGTTACTGTGATTATTGTTATTGTTGCTAAATCGATAAATTTTAATCGATAAATTCACGTAACAATTTAATCTTAAGAATACAACGATTCTTTTGATTTGATTAAATGTAACTTTGAAACAAAATTTTGATAATAAATACGAATAAAATCCCGTTATATATTTATTCAAACGCACATTGAACAGTTAAAATTAGATGAAAAAAAAAAAAAAAAAATTACAGTTTTATTCTAAAAATCCATCGATATATATCTTTTTCATCCCTGATGTATCGAATAGGTTTTTTTATATTGTCCTCAATACTCAGCAGATAACACATCGGCGCGTTTACTTTTTTCGCGCTGCCGTGCAGCTTATAATTATATATATTCATACGCCGTACCGCTGCTGTCATCTACAGAACAAGCGATGAAATATACGAGTGATGATATATATCAACCGAGTGTATCCGTTGTCAAAATTTTACAAAGCGCGGGTTTATTTTTTTGACAATTTATTAAAAGTTTATTTATAAAAATTTATTAATTAAAATTTTCATCGATTGTGGTTGTATAAGTATTTTTACATTATAACGCATGAAATTGATTCATTTAGTGCAATCGAATTATGTATAAATTTATAATAAAATATATGTATTCCATGAAAAAATTTAGTGATAGAATCCTCATGACTATTATTTTAAACATTGTCTTAAACATTTTTATCAAAATTTTATTATTTCTATTTTATGATTATTATTAAATTTTATATTATATTCTTTAATAATTTTATATTAAATTTTATATTGTATTATATAAGTTTTTTTTACGTTATAAGTTTTCTCATTTGATAAAAATAATTGACCTTAAGCCGAGGAATTTTAAATAATTATAAATGAACAATATGTCATAAAGAAGATACTATAAACATATTTATAGGTAAGTACTATTCTTATACTTATTTTTGTAATCTTGGTCAATAATTAATTTATGTATTTTAAATATGTTGTTCTTATATCAAATCTTGGTAATTACGACAAAGTATTATTACCCTTGACACAATCAAACAAAAAAAAAAAAAAAAAAAAAAAAAAAGAAAAAATTACCAACCGATCGTAGCAGCGCAGTCCGTTTTACACTATAATTACTTGCTGCTTTTACGCATTTAAATTACCCCGCAAATGTCGAAGCCAATCGGATCAAAGTCATCACTGCGCAAACTCGATTTAGGCGCAGTTTAACTAAACTGCGTGTATCTGTAAATTAAAGTCTACATAAATTTATCGTAATTAGTTAACTATTAATTTACATTTGAAGTAAAACATGAAAAAGAAAAATTAATCTTTAAAATAAATCTGAATTTTTTTTTTATTTATTTATTTTTATTATTAAGTTGCGCACGATATGGGAATTAAAAATAATAATATTTCATAGAACACTTATATATCGTACTTAAAACTAGTTTCGCTCCCTCCCAAAAAAACTCACCAGCGTCGATCTTCACTATCGTATATTAAATCAATCGTGGTATTTTAAATGAACAGATGGCTTTTATTAAATCCAGCATAATATCCGTATACTTGCTGCGTATTTGTACGCATATAGTCTGTAATTTAAGAGTATAGTAATCTTGCATTATTAAAGATTAATTGAAATTTGTGGAGACGCGTGAAAATTACTTTATATTTTTTCTTTCTACGATTATACAAAATGGTTAAAATATAAAAAATTTAAATTATCAATTTTAAAATTATTATATTTCATATATTATAAATAAAATAAAAAAAAACAACCAAATAAATCTTACGAACAAAATAAAAATAAAATAAATAAGTATATTTAATTTACTCGAGTGCAACTCTTTAACGTTTTTTTGATCTTCTTTTATTTTTTTTTCGCCTCAACTTTTTGAAGTTCTATTTACTTGTAGTAAATAGATCAAAGGAAAATGTTCGAATGCGTTTAGAAAACGTATGCATTCGATAATATATATATATATATATATATACTATAATGTAAATATTTTTTCTATCGTTTCATCGATGTTGTACATAACTTATACATTATTTTAAAAATATCGTAGGTATCTAATGCTTTGTAAAATATCATACGGATTAAATAAAAGGATCAAAAACGATATTTTTCCTCGAAAACTATCGCACATCTTTCAACCTTCCGGTATTCTTTAAAATTCTCACGCGATATAACCGCGCACACAACATAAAAAATAACTTCAAAAGCTCATTTACCAAAGCATCGATGATACGAATGCGCGTGTTCTATTACTACCGGAATTCGTCGTCGTGATAAAACAAACCGAGAGAAGTCAACTCAATCGTCTCTCTCTCTCTAACGTATTTAGATACATAGGTGTGTATATAAGTCGCGATCGTCTAATTGCTCTTAAACGCTAATTGGCAACTTCCTTTCTCTCTTTCTCTCAAACGGACACGCTCACACATACATATATTCTCGATTAGATAGTTGCTCAGCGTGCGACTATTACCACTGTATACATGATGTATATATATGTATATGTATACAACATGAGGAAGCGTACGTGTTTATACGAACCTTCCGAAACTTTAGTTTACAAAATCTACGAAAACTCGAGCTTTGCTGTAGTCTCTTTCTGCCTCTCCATAGACGAAGATTGCAGCGGGGTTGCAAAACATGCGGAACGAGTTATCGCGTTTTGACGTCGCAAGTCCCTCGTTAAACTCGAACGAGTATTATGTACTTGGTGTATGCATATAGATATATATATATATATATATATATATATGTGCTTTCGTCCTTGTTTGTTTAATGAATATGTTTAGTAAGTAATTGTAGGACGAGTTATATACGGTGACTTGAATAATATTGTTAAATAAATATTGTATATGTCGGTATCGCAATTCAACGATTAAAACTCGCATTTGATTGTTTTTTTTTTTTTTTTGACAATCGGAACATCGAGCGTGTGTTTCGATGCAAAATAAAAATTTGCCAAAGCAATGAATAAAAGCTCGTTGAGGAAATGAAAAAATAAGAAAGCTTCATTCAAAGAAAACCCGTGCGAGAGAGAAATAGAGAGAGAGAGAAGTTGTGCGAGAAGTGTATCTTTGCTTAGGAAAAGACGTGTCGCACAGTTTTCTTATCTCTTATCCCGTCGAAATATAATCCAAACTCGGAAGGAGTTTCCGAAGTGTCGTACTCGCGATGAATAACAAAAATTCAAGTGATGTATAGCTTGGAATTTACAAAATATAGGTTACCTACTTTTTTTCGTACACTGAAAGAAATTCTTTAGTAAAAATTACTATATTTAATAATATCCTGAGAACATAATTCAAAGATAAACATTTTCCTTTTTTATGTAAAATTTTTTACTAGCTATCCCATAACATTTATAATTTGGCCTTCTAATTTTTACTATTTAATATAGGATAAATTAAAAAAAATAAAATTTACTCAAACTGTATTTAAATGTTACTATAAATTAAAAAAAGTTTTTTGTATAATGTAACATATTTTAATACTTTCAGTGGTAAAATTTACGAATACACGTTTAGCTTTTAAAATTTAATAAAAAAAAAAAAGTAAAAATTATAATTCACGAAATAATACACCGTGGCGCGTGCAACCGTTCATTTGCTCTTCGCGTGAAAACGAATGCGTACTTTTTAGGTTTAGGAGGTTCTCTTAGTACATAACTAATCAATCTAGTGTAGGCTATTACTTGTGGTTAACTCACGTAATATTAGGTATATTTGTAGATTTGGCAACATCACACTATACACAGCTGTTTATTTTAAATTCTATAGAAGTATATACGCATACCTGTAAGCTTAATTGTGACGTTTTAAAATAAAAAAGAAAAGTATGAGTGACACCATTAAAAAGTTTTTTTGGAAAGGAAAATGGGTGACAGAATATGCGTATAAAAAACGTTTACAACAACAAAAAATTGGAAAAAACATTAGAAATTTGTACGGTATTAGAAATGATGCGCATAACATGAATATATAACATGTAACACATCGTTCAATAAGTCCCGAGACTAACCCAGAGATGGTGCTAGTAGTACCAAACTGGCCACGTTTCCATAGAGTGCGAACCTTTACATGAAACGTGTAACAATTTCACGTCGATCGGATCACAGACAGCAGAGTTATCGAGGTTAGAGTAAAGTCACTTTGTAATTTGTTTGAAAAATGGAAAAAAGCGAGTTTTGCGTGTTGATAAAACATTGTTTTTTAATGGGTAAAAACACCGTAGAAGCCCAGAAATGGCTTGAAAAACATTACCCGGACTCCTCTCCATTCAAACCAACGATTTGTCGTTGGTATGCTGAGTTTAAACGTGGTCGTACGGACGCAAACGATGCGGAACGTTCGGGTAGGCCATTGGAAGCTGTTACACAGGAAAATGTGAGTGAAGTGTTAAAAATTGTAATGAAAAATCGCAAAGTGAAGGTCCGTGAGATTGCAGAAATGACACAGATATCATCTGAAAGCGTATTTACAATTCTTCATGAAAAATTGAGCATGAAAAAGGTTTTTTCCAAGTGGGTGCCGCGATTGCTTTCAGTGGAACAAAAACAGCAACGAGTCGACGATTCAGAGAGCTGTTTATCGCTATTTACTCACAATAAAAAGGATTTCCTGCGTCGATACGTGACCATGGATGAAACATGGATACATCATTTCACTCCGGAGTCGAATCGGCAATCATCTGAGTGGCGCATGGCTGGCGAAAGCTGCCCAAAGCGTCCAAAAAAGCAGCAGTCTGCTGGCAAAGTCATGGCGTCTGTTTTTTGGGATACACATGGCGTGATTTTCATTGACTACCTGGAAAAAGGTAAATCAATCAACAGTGATTATTATATTGACTTGTTGGTACGTTTGAAGGAGGAGATCGCAGCAAAACGACCGCACATGAAGAAGAAAAAAATCCTTTTTCACCAAGACAATGCACCATGCCACAAGTCCATGAAAACAATGGCAAAATTGAACGAATTGGGCTTTGATTTGCTTCCCCACCCCCCGTATTCGCCAGATTTAGCCCCCAGCGACTACTGGCTCTTTGCTGATCTCAAAAAATTGCTCCAGAGAAAAAAATTTGGCTCGAATGAGGAGGTCATTGCCGAAACTGAAGCCTATTTTGAAGCAAAGGATAAATCCTTCTACAAACATGATATAGAAATGTTGGAAAGGCGTTGGAAAGATTGTATCACTTTAAAAGGAGATTATATTGATGAATAAAAATGATTTTTGGAAAAAAATGTTGTTTTCGTTGTTAGTCTCGGGACTTATTAAACGATGTGTTACAATATGCGCATAACAGGTATAATCATTGAGCAGACGAGAATTAGAAAAATAGAGAGAGGAAGAGAGAGATAAAGGAAGTACAACGTTGCCAAATGCACAAAATAATTTATAGAGAAAAAGCAATAAATTCCTTTACTCGTTAATTTATTGCTCAGCTTATAGATACTCAATCAATATTTTTCAAAATTGATTATGGGTAAGGTTCCGAAAAGCCCCATACGATAATCGAGCTGTAATTTTGCACAGATATTCCTTTTAATATTCTAAATAAATCCTTAAAAGGATTTTTGGCGACTCGCAATAGTTTTCGAAATATTGAATTTTTAAGTTATTTATTATACCACGCCATTGTAGCTATATCTATACCAGCTACATCACTGAAGAAGAGTATATCCAGTCGATTTTGATCTTTTTCTACACATGATAACCTACAGTGGAATTAAAGTGGCTCAATTTCAAACCCTAAACCCCATACCCAATAACCCAATAACCCAATAATCCAACAATCTAATAACCCAAAACGAACTCAATACATATTGCGTTATCGCGTTCTGCGCTTTGTGCTGAGTTTGTTTTGGGTTATTGGATTGTTGGATTATTGGGTTATTGGGTATGGGGTTTAGGGTTTGAAATTGAGCCACTTCAATTCCACTGTAGGTTATCATGTGTAGAAAAAGATCAAAATCGACTGGATATACTCTTCGTCAGCGATGTAGCTGGTATAGATATAACTACAACGTGGTAAAATAAATAACTTAAAAATTCAATATTTCGAAAACTATTGCGAGTTGCCAAAAATCCTTTTGAGGATTCATTTAGAATATTGAAAGGAATATCTGTGAAAAATTACAGCTCGATTATCGTATGGGGCTTTTCGGAACTTTACCCTTGATTATTATCAATTGAATATATAGTTTTCTTTATAAAAATTGAAAAAAACAAAAAAATAATTTTAATTATTTCACATGACTTGAAAAAAAAGTAACGAAAATGTTATTCTCCATAAGACTCCATGTTATGTAAATTAAAAAAAAATTAAAACATTAATTACTCGCTTCCTGCGTTCTGAACGATTCTAAAAATTTAATTGAGCTATTATTATGGTAATATTTATTAATGTACAAAGTTTCAACGATATCTCAATTTTAAATCTTAAATTATAGATCCTCCTTAACGTCTACTGTTTACTTAAATTATTCAGCGTAATAAAATATGCGCCAGGTGGCTACATAAATGCTGTGCTTTCTCACAAGTGACTGACAATATTCTCAGTATATACACGAGAAATCTTTATATTTTTCATATATTGTTACCATACCCACTTTCTTCTTTCTTTCTTTCTTTCTTTCTTTCTCTCTCTCTCTCTCTCTCTCTCTCTCTCTCTCTCTCTTACTATGAACACTTCTTTAAATAATCAGACAAACATACCGCGACAACCCTCTCGGACACTTATATACAGGGTTATCCATTTCGTGGTAGGAAAAGTATAACCCTGCCATTTGACATCTGTCAGAGTTAAATGTCATCCAAAGCGTGTTTTTTTTAGTTGAAGGTTTGCCATTTAGAAATATGGATCGTTTAACAGTCGAAGAACGCGTTGAAATTATTAAATTTTATTATAAAAATGGTGATTCTGCTGTATCAACATTTAGGGCTTTACGAGCCGATTACGGTCGACATAATCGACCTACACAGCAAAAAATTTCTAACACAGTGAGAAAATTTGAAGAGACTGGATCGGTTATTGATATTGCAAGGCCTGTGCATCATCGCAACATTCGTTCTGCTGAAAATATCGCTGTCGTTGCTCAAAGTGTGGAGGAAGACCCAAGTTTGTCGATTCCTCGACGTGCTCAACATTTGGGCTTGTCTTACGGCTCATTGTGGCGGATTTTGCATTTGGATTTGCATCTCCATCCATACAAAATCCAACTCACTCAAGAACTTAAGCCTCAAGACCATACACAACGCTGAATGTATGCGAATTGGGTGATTGAACAACAAGCCATTGATAACGATTTTTCGAACAAAATTTTCTTTAGTGATGAGGCTCATTTTTCGCTCTGTGGTTACGTAAATAAACAGAATTGCCGCATATGGGGCTCTCAAAATCCTCAGGTGATCGCAGAAAGGCCTTTGCATCCGGAAAAAGTGACCGTTTGGTGTGCATTATGGTCTGGTGGTGTTATTGGCCCGTATTTTTTTGAAAACGATCAAGGAAGAGCCATTACAGTCAATTTTGACCGCTATGGACGGATGTTAACCGATTATTTTTGGAGAGAAATTAAAGATTATGATCTGGAGAACATGTGGTTCCAACAGGACGGAGCCACAAGCCACACAACACAGGCTAATCGAGCACTTTTGCAAGAGAAATTTCCAGGACGCGTAATTTCGAGATTTAGTGATGTCAATTGGCCCGCAAGATCCTGCGACCTAACACCTTTGGATTTCTTTTTATGGGGCTATGCGAAAGATCGTGTTTACGCGAACAATCCTCAAAATCTTGAGCAATTGAAAACCAATATTCGTGAAGTTATGGCCGAGATATTGCCGGAAATGTGCCGAGAAGTCATTGAAAATTACCTTAAAAGGATTGAGGCCTGTAAGAGGTCCCGTAGAGAACATTTGAATGATGTTGTGTTTCACGTATAATGGCAAGGTTCAATCTTTATATTAAATAAAAAATTTCGTTTCCATCTGAATATTTTATGTGTTTTCTTTAGCTTTACTTTCCCAAGCGTAAAATGGATAACCCTATACTATAGACAGGTTTTTCTTTTTGGCTCATTTCGAGTCTTTTTATTTTTCTGTCTCTAAAAACGCTTCATACCATTTCCAAACTTAATGTTAATTAAATTTTCTAAGATTTAACTAAAATGGCCAAACCGGGTAAAGCTACAACAATTTCCTCCCATCTCTGATATTCTTTCCACTTTTCTTTCTTCAAGGAAGGATGTACAAAGCCACGGATGCTCTCCTTAACTTATATTATTTTACAAGCTAAAAAGCGCACAATAGGCCAATCGAACAGGAAGCATCCTACTAGACGAGGGTGAAAGTGGGGGCGCTCGTTATTTCTTCTTTCTTCTTATTTTTCATATTCGATAGTTATTATATGTGTATGCGATATCGATATGCGATTCGATGCGGAAGCGATTGCGAAAGCATTAATGTATATATATATATATATAGCGAGTGATTAATTTCTTATTCAAATATTTAATAATAATAATAATCTAATTTCTAACCTTCAATAAATAAATAAAAATGTTAACTATACAACATTGTCGTAAAAAACTTCAAAACAGAATAACCTGAAACAGATGTTGTCTAGGTAAAACAAAAATTTTTTCGCTTTTCTTAAAAAATAAATATCTAATGTATTGCAAAATTAAAATTTACTGCTAAAAAATAGTAAAAATTATATTGAAATTTATTATAATTTTCAAATTTATTGTAACAAATTTTACTATTTTATTTCGTAAATTTTAGTATTAAAAATAGTAAAAATGAATCCGATTTTTTTTTATAAATTATACCGTTTAAAAAGTATGTCCTCGTTGTGCTATTGAAAAATAGTAAAAAAAATCCTATTTTTAAAGTAAAAATTACTATAGAATTTCTCTCAGCGTAAAAAACAAATTACAAAGACTCCAAATCAAGCCCTTAAATTATCTGTACGGCAAAAGCATTCGTTAACCGATTGACATATATATGTTTATTTTGATAAAAAAGAGAAAGGGGGGGGGGAATAACATCTCGCTAGTGCGTGTACGAATTAAGATCATCTCAAATTCGGTTAGATCTCGAGCCCCTAGTGCATAGTTTATTCGATAAGAGTAATAATTTTCTTCATTGCAATATCGTATTATTAACGCATGTATATATATGTAAAACACACACATATAGGCATTCGAGAATTTATTATATACTATGTGGGGGAAAAAAAAAATGTTCGATCAATGATTTTTATCGCGAAAAAAAAATTTTTTTTTTAACGTACGCAAAAACGAGACTTTTGTTTCTTGAATAAAATTAATATCTTTATTTATTTTTATATATTTTTTTTTTTTTTTCTTTTTTTTTGTATGTAATATTTAAATTCATGCCGAAGACGATTATAAAACATTGTGGACAATCAAGACTTCTTTTCTTTTTTACAAGCGTGTAATGTTAGCACTGCACGGATAAAAAGTATAATAAATGTTAAATTGTATATCGAATTATAGCAATCGACGCTTGAAATAATAAACATAATAATCGTTTGACTTTTGTCGTCAAAGACCTGGAATGTATATCGATAAATTGTGTAATAATCTTTATCGAATAATAATTATATTCTCCCAACTCGAATGCACATCTCCTTGTCTTTTCTTGCTTTACTCATATCAGTGTACAAACAACTCTCGAGATCAAGCAGCAAAAATAACATATACATAATCTAATCCACTCACTTAAATATACATTCGAGTTAAAGAAGAAAACGAAATAAAAAAAAAAAAAAAGAAAGAAAAGTTTAGAGGTTCGGATGGTATCCGTGACCCGTGCGGTCGATGCATTTATCGCTTGGACTTTTTCTCTCTTTCTCTCACGAATCCGTTAACGATAAGCTGCAAAATTTATCGGAATGTAGTGTGGCGATGATATTTATTGACTCGATTAGAAAATATTATTCGCGGGATTTTAATTTCATTTTCGAATGAAATTCGGGATACGATTTAATCTGCACTGTTTTTTTTTTCTCTCTTTTTGTTTTATTTGAGTAAATCGGTGATTAAAGATGAGTTTGTTTATGTAATTTTTATACGCTGATTTCGTTCGCATATCGATATGTGCTTTTTATTTTGTATTTAAATTCGGATAATATGGTTAAAAATAATTAAATGAGAGATTCGTAACTTTATTTATTTATTAACATCAATTTTTTAAAATATATTGTCAATTTTATGTCAACATTGCCATATAAGATGTTTAAAGTTTCCTTCGTTCTTTAATTGATACGTAACACGAGAAGAAGCATCATTACTTCTCTTGTCTTCCTTGATTGAAAGACTAATAGTATTTGTTGATTTTTCATTCCAGTGATGTTTACGTTCCATTTTCTTGATTTTTGTACAATGAAAACTATATAGCATTTAAAGACGCGAAAGCTAAATGATACCGATATTTATGAAGGAATTAAACAAACAGTCGAACGATTATATTTTCGTCATTAGATGAATAATCCATATTCTCCATCGGAGTTTTATTATTGCCGCTAACCGGAAAATGCAAGTCATGTTCAAGAACATTACAAAATGAATTATGAATCTTATTATCATTATCGATTAGTTTCGCATATTAAAAATAAAAAGAAAAAGAAGATGAAGAAGTAAAAAAAACATAAACGAGTTCGAATTGAGTAATCTTAAAGATGCGTCAAAGTTACGACAAGGAGGATAAAGGAAAAAAAAAAAGCCGACGACCGTCCGAAAATATTTACAAAAGCTAAACGCCTGTACACATATATGTATATGTATAATTGTTTTGCATGCATACAACGAACGCGTCATCGGATCTAATTTAACATCGCCAACAATTCTCATATCGTTTAAAACTTGGTCGTCAACCGATGCATCCTCGCAAAATTACTCCGATACGATGAAGCAGATAATTTTCTCCGAGCGAGATAAGGAAATATTATTACTCAACGTGCGGGGAATTAAATTAGATGAGAGCGAGAGAAGAAAAAAAAAAAAAAAATACGAATATGAAAATAAAATGTCGACGTCGATGGCTGCTATTTTTACAATTACGTCGAGGGGAGAGAAAGAGAGAGAGAGAGAGAGAGAGAGACATACGGCAATGAAAAAAAAAAAAAAAAAAAAAAAAAAAAAAAAAAAAAAAAAAAAAAAAAAAAAAAAAAACCAAAGAATAATATGCGAGTACTCGTATGTTATAAATGACTTTTACAAAATGTTTGCAGCTCGGTTTGAAAAATAGCGAGAAATTTTTTTAAAGAATTTTTACGTAAAAGTTGGGTAAAATGAAGAAATGAAGGAAAAGCAAATTAAACGTCGTAAAATAATAATTCTTTATTTTCCTTTAAAAATCGTTTTCTTACATATTTCAAACTTAAAGACGTAAAAGTCAAAAGGCTCGGGAAAGAGAGAGAGAGAGAAAGAGAGAAAGAGAGACAGAAAGAGAGGGAGAGCACGAGTATCGAAATGAAGGAGAAAGAAGAAAAAAAAAATGTAAAGAAGAAAACTATGCAAGCTGTGCATTTTACAGATAAATATATATATATATATATATATATATATATAGATATATATCTACGTACACATACACACATACACAAAGCCGCGTACGCGCAAGTATTATATACATACGCGTATATATTAAACGTTGCAGTAGCGCGCGCATGTTTTGTTTCATCGGGATTTATCTCCTCGGTGAATCTCGGGGCTTTTTCCCGTCGGCCGTCGGCTCGGTGGTTTAAGCGAGGGCGCGAGGCCGCGACCCTGAGCTCGATCTTTCGATGTGTGTGCGCGTGTGTCTGTGTGTAAGTTATGTCCACGTGCGCACGCGCGTCTTTCTCGGTGTAAGAGCCATTAAAGAAAGGGAAAATTCTCGCATAGTTTTCTCGTCGTTCGCTTTTGCACGCATATGTATGTGTATGTGTGTGTGTGTGTGTGTGTGTGTGTGTGTGTATGTGTGGGAAAAGGGTGACGCTTCGATCCCTATCTTTTATCGGGATGAAATTTTCGCGTATGTGCGTTACTTTGTCGACTTTTATCTGTTATACTATGGGCAATTTATGCACGTCCTCGTATAAAAACGTACTTTTTTATAATAGGGTTTATTTAAAAAAAAATAAATAAAGAAAAAAAAAAGAAAATTTCTTCTTTCGCGTGTGCCAAAAATTAATCGCACGTGAAATCATAAGCGAATCATTTGCATAATTTTGTCCTCTCGAGTACTTTTTAGTTATAAAGTCGTGTTAGTTTACTTTTCTTTTCTTTTTTTTTTTATATCTTACGAGAGAAACGATAGGGGAAATTTATGTGGAAAAACTGTAGATTTTGTCAAAGATTCTTTTTTTTATCGCAATCCGCGCCGTCGTGTGATTTTTCGTCTGATTTCCGATAAAAAAAAAAAAAC
The DNA here is from genome assembly GCA_949987625.1 of Chalcis sispes. Classification (NCBI taxonomy): domain Eukaryota; kingdom Metazoa; phylum Arthropoda; class Insecta; order Hymenoptera; family Chalcididae; genus Chalcis; species Chalcis sispes. The sequence continues at coordinate 57,617,880 of OX465096.1, read as the reverse complement.
TTTTTCTCTTTAACACAATTCTAAATCTACTTTGCATACGTACAATTTTATAAAATTATTAGAAAATATTCTAACAAACTTCAATTAATTTTTTTTTCTTGTATCAACTTTTGTCAAAATCTTATAAACAGTAAATTTTAATTATAACCTTGAATTAGTTTAGTCGAAATAATATGCATCGATTATGAAAGCAAAAAAACATAGAATAAGATAAAATAAAGCAATAAATGAAGAAAGAAAGAGAAAGAGAGAGGCTGTACATAAGCAAGAAAAAATGATGGATACAACGTTGAGTAAAGAATAGAGAAACTGAAAGGAGCGAGAGAGAAAAATAGTGAGACAAACAAATATAATTTATTAAAATGAAATTTGTCTTTATCCTGCAACGACGAAACGAGCTTAGTCTACAAAAATCTCGCTCACAAACACTCTATACAAGAAAGTATTGTCATTATGTAAGAACAACAAAATTTCGTGGCCGTGAATTTTTTTTTTTTTTTTTTTTTTTTTTTTTTTCGAGGCGAGTTAAGCAGTCGACGTGATGTAACACACGTAAGAGCTTTCCTTACGTGTCCGAGTGTAGAGAAAAAAGCCAATGATGTGTATATATATATACGTATGTATGTGTATATGTATAATAAGTATTCGAGCGCACACGCAATTAACGCTTTCGTTACCTTTAATTACTTCATCGACGTAGCTAATCGTTTGATTGATAGACTCAACTTTCGCGACTCTGATCTCCGATGAAATTGGCTTGTCCATAATAATTATTCTTTTCTTATTTTTTCTTTTATTTCACTCCATTTCTTTTCGTTCGTCCCTCTCTCTCTCTCTCTCTCTCTCTCTCTCTTTTTTCATGTCATACTTTGTTACACTTTTTTCTTTTAATTATTTATTTATTTATTTATTTTTTTTAATTTTTAATCGAGTCGATCAGCATGCGAATAATGCATTTATATTAAAATTAAAAATCGTAAAAAATTAAAGACGAAAATTTTCCATCGTTCTATTTTCAAACGTAAATAAAGAAAGGCAAACACTTTTTAAATTCTTAAAACGAGGATCGCTCTCGCGACAATTACGATATTTACGGAAAATTACATCGACGTTAATTACCTCGTACAACGCGATAAATTATATTACTCCGTCCGAAGGTGAAAGATTCTTTCTTACATTAGGCGCAATATCGCCGTTCATAATTTTATGTAAACACAAATTGACAGCAATTGATAGCATAGAAGAACCATTTATGCGTTTACACGACTAGTCATACGCGTTTAATAAATCGTGACAGACGAAAATTTTTCTTCATTACTCTGGCAGCTCGTTCTACTACAATATTATAACGCTGATAAACGTTATATTGAATTCATATTGAGTTTCGAATTCGTAAAAGCTTTCGTGCTTGCAGCGAGATATTAATTCTATAACTAACGTATTTCGAACGGCGCAATTAATTTTCTAAATTAATCACATGCCGTACAAATTAATTTTAGTCGTTGAATTACTTTATTAAACATTGTTTATTATACGTGAGATAGCTGCGCTTTAATATTTCAAAAATATGTCTTAATTTAGTAAAGGAAAATGTTTTAAGCATAATCTTTTAAAGACTTGGCTTTTACAATAAATTTAAATGTTTAAATGGTTATTTTTAAAACGCACTTAATGTTTTTATATTATTAAAGAGTATTTTATATATTTTTACATGGATTTTCTATGTAATCTTTTGATAAAAAAGGAGCACGAACGTACATAAAATATCAAATATTAGATTTTATTTAAAAAAAATTGTTTTATTAGAAAATATTCATAAAGTTTAAAATTTGCGTGGGTTACGTTTGCATTATATCCTCAATTATTAGACTGATAAATAAATTAACGAACGGAATTATATTTTATTTCATTCACGATAAAGCTCCTCCATAAAATTTTTCACGTTAAAACGTTTTATAGTAAAACTTTATAAAGCAAAGGTTGAAAAAAAAAAAAAATAAATAAATAAAAAGGCTCAACTTTCATTAATATAGAGGAATTTCGATAAAAAAAAAAAAAAAAAAAGAAAATTTAACATCGTTGCTTAACAATTGTCAAATGAGTATAAAACTCGAGAGTAAAATGTCTCGAGTAAGCGTAAAGACTAATTAATCGATCGACGACGCGAGAAAGTGAGCAAAACACACTCTCGTTCTCTCTCCTATGATTTAGCTAACTTTCTTACACACACGAGTACACGAGCGCAACCCCCTCGATTCATCTTCTAATTAACCTTTCACCCACCCTCGTTTCATCCTTATAATCCTAATTTCTCTCTTTCTCTCTCTCTCTCTCTATCTCACTCTCTCTCTCTCTCCTGTTCTTATTCCGCCATCGAAAGAATGAAAGAGCGAGAACGAGTGAGAGAGAGCAGCCGCCCACTTGGACGAAACGTTCGAAAAATCATCGTTTAACCCTCCACCTACCACCACTACCGTAAAGTATCTATCTCTCTCTCTCTTTCTCTCTCTCTCTCTTTCATTCCCGCTGAGAGGAGCAAGTGTAAAAAAAAGGTATTCTCGCCCACCCATAGGGAGGATCACTCCCTCTCTCTTCTTTTTACACGCAATAAGGTTTTATAACCGCTCGTGCTAGCCGAGAGACTTCTTCGTTTCGTTCACAGATCGCACTGTCGTCGCAACGTTCGCGCGGCGCGCATACACACACGCACGCGTGCGCATACCCCTACACACACACAACACGCACACATGCCGACATAACCTCTCCCACTCTCTCACGAGGAGGTGGAGAGAACGAGGCAGAGAGAGAGAGAGAGAGTGCAGCAGTTTTCTCTTTCTCTTTCGACTCCATCAGTCGGCTGGCTTGACTCTTTGGGCAGCCCGCAAGTTTCTCTCTCCTCTTCGCACTTCTCGTCTTCTTCGTCTGGTTGTGTTGTCCGTGCTCGTCGTCTCGTGTATGTCGTATATGTCTCTCAGTAGTCCCGTCACTCGCGGTCCGAGCGCAACACGGAGAGTCAAACGGAGAGAGAGAGTGAAACGATACGAGTCGAGTTTTAAAAGTAACAGTGCCGAGGAAAACAGGGTGCGCGATTGTTACACGTATGTGGCCCGGAGGGCGCCGAGAATTCCGATAAGAAGGAGAGAGATAGAGGATACGCCGATGTAATGCGCCCTGTCGATTACATACAATATCGCTAAAGGGTAAAGAAATTGAAGGAAAAAGGAAAAGCGAGCAAGTGTGATTAAAGGGAAAAAGAAGAAGAAGAAGAAGAAGAAAAGGGTGTTAAGAATCAAGGATTACGTCGCGGGGTGCGCGTTTACTTTTCTTTTTTTTTTTTTTTTTATTTTAATCGAAGAGCAAGAGAATAGAAATACGAGCCTGCAGCGTTGAATAAAAGAAACCGCTAACTCCCCGCGTACTCCCAATCTTACGCACACTTGCAGCGCCACTTGGATAAGTAAGGAATAATATACACGGATAGCTGCTGCTGCTGCTATTGCTATTGCTTCTCGAAGAACGAAAATTCTCTGCCTTTAACGCCCTAACACATTCCCCATCTCGACTTGACTATCGAGAGGAATAGAAAGAGAGAGAGAGAGAGAGAAAGGCATAGAAATTCCGTAACGCATAGCGCACTTATACCTATACAAAAGTTACCGACAGTGTGTTCAAGTGTGTTAAAGAGAAAGAGATAGCGAACGTTACGGTAGTATCGTCTGCTAAAGGACTCCCCCCCCCCCTCTTCCAAGGACGAGCAACGAGTCCTTCCCGCGCTAACAGCAGCAGACGAGCCGTAAGGGCTCGGAGCTCGCGTGAAAAACGTATATTCGGGCTTTGATTGCACTTAACCGCGAGCCAGTAGTAACGGTACGAGTTTAAAAGGCCGTAAGGCACGGTTGATAAATATCAAAAGTACCGAGAGAGCGAGATAGAAAAAGACAGAAGAAGAAATAAAAGAAGTCGCGCAGAGAAAGGAGAGAAGAAGAGAGAGAGAGAGAGAGATAGAGGCAAACTGTCGGCGAGGAGAACGTCGACGACCGCTGCGGCAGCAGCATCCGCATCGCTCCAGCAGCTGAGCCGTCGCTTGTTCGAGTTACTGCGCCAACGGTTATTAACGAAGATGCCGCTCTTCAGGCGGGACCCCGCCAAGAAGCCCAAGAAGGATGCCAAGGACGACAAGTCGCCCTCCATCGAGGACAAGTACATCCTCAAGGAGCAGCTCGGCACGTGAGTCCACTCTCTAATATATATATATATATATATATACCTACATACATATGTATATGTGTTTGCGTATGCAAGTGTCATCTTCCATTTCTCACACACGTTCTCATTCACACCCGCTCGTTTCGTGAGTAGGAGCGCGTTTTCCCCGAGTGTATTCCTACAAGGGATACACGCACACACGCGTGCGCGAAATGTCTCCGTACCAGATCCAATTTGTGTGTGTGTGTGTATGCGTGTGCAGGATATAAACGTCTATGAGAATGTGACTCAAGGAGCTCGCTTATCTTCTCTCTTCTTTTTTTCTCTTCCCCTTTAACCCTTTGAGTGAGCTTGAGTTACACGACGGATAAATTATAGAAAAACATTCAGTTTTTTTCTCTCTTTTTCTATAACTTTTAGTTTAACATTTGTCTTGGGTTATTTCTTGTACAAAAAATTGATAAATGAAGTTTCGGAGAACGAGTAATTTAGAAGTGTATTTGAATTGATGTTTGATTGGGCTAAGTGTCATTTGCTTTTTTTTTTTTTTTTTTTCCTTTTTTTAGTTCAGCAGTGTGTATATCATGATTGATTCTATTAAATTCAAGCGACACCGATTAATCAGAGAATGTACAATGATTTATATTCTATTGATTATGCTCCACCAGTACATGTTCTCCTTTTTTTTTTTTTTTTGTAAAGATAGTTTGTGTGTATATAGTCGAGTGGAATCTCATTTGCAAATGGATGATAGAAATTATCTCGATGATTTAGAATATTTTTCGATCGTAAATTCGTTTGGTTTTGCTTTTCACTTTTATTATTTTGAAATCAAAATTTATCGTAAAAATTATCAAAAAGTATTACAAAAAAAATTTTAAATTATTCAAGATTAATTTTTTAATTTTAATAAATTATCAAATTATTATAAAAAATTATGCGCGTTTTTTAAACTGATGCAACGCTCTTATTTATTTATAGAATTTAAAATACATGTAAAAAAATTTTCATTTTTTTCTTTTTCATGCATAACTTAAGATTACTAATCATTATTATATAAGAAAAATAAAAATGTTTGAATGGCTATCGCTTTAAAAATGTTTCTTCTAAACGTTCGTATATCTGTATTTATTGAGCTACAATCTCATTCAAAAGTTTAAAAAATTGTTTCCATTTTCTGCACGTTTTTACGATAAGCGCGTTGCTTATACCAATTTCTTTTTCTTAATCTTCTTATAAATGCATTCAAGAATATAAATGACACGATGAAATTTCATATAATGATTATTTAAACGAATTTCAATTTATAAATCTGATTATTTTCATTAAAAATACTTAAATTATCGAATGAATTTGTATTCCACTTTACAATATAGATTTAAAAAAAAACTGAACGCTAAATAATTTTTTCTTTTTTCACCGACATTCATACACAAATCAACTGCTTATTATTCTTTAAAAAGCTCATAATTTTCGAGTTATAAAATGACATTAAATATGAATTGAAAATTCCTACGGTCAATTTAACCTCAAACATCCCATCCTCTCTCTCTTTTTTTTTTTTTTTTTTTTCTCAATTCTTATGAAAAATAAGATGCCAAAATTGCGTTTTAAAACGATGCTTTGCTCCAGTGATTTATAAAGGCTTGTATAGACTATAGATATACAATAAAATAAAATAAAATAAAATACAAGTAAAATTGTCTAAATAAATAGAACGTGGCATTATTTTGAAATGAATTTTTGGCAACTTTTATCATTCACATAAATTTTTTTTTTTTTTTTTTTTTTTTTAATAAAGCTATGTAAAAAAAGAGTAAAAATTCATTGTTCGGATATTTGCTATTCATTGTTTGGGTTTAACTAGATTTAATTACTTCCATCATGACTTAGTTTACTTAAAATAAATTGAAAATATTGCAGTAATAATTTTTACTAAATACTTTAAAAAAAGAATTACTCAATAAGGTTGAACAAAAATTTTTAAATAAAATTATTTTTATATATTTAAAATCGAAATTTATTTAAAATAAAAAAAAAAAAAAAAAAAAAAAAAACAAAATTATAAATTTCTTATATGCATTCGAGAAGAAATAACTTTCTTGACTGCTCTTATAAAATATTCTTATTTTTTTTAAAGTTTCATAAGACATACCTTATAAGTAGGCAAATAGAGTACTTAATTGGTATATATTGACGGATCGATATAATCAAGACATCAGCTGGTGCATGTAATTTTTGAGGTTATTTTTGTTTGATACAAAATTAACGCTTAAAACGTGCACTAAAAAAATCAATGAAGATGTATAAATTATGGAGAACGAAAAAGAAAAGAAAGAGAGAGAGAGAGAGAGAGAGAGAGATAGAGAGAGACAGACAGATAGATAACAACTATTTCTCAAAACTTTTAAAATTACCGACATAAATTTTTGCTTAAATTATTAACTTCTTCACGTGTAAATTATGTTTTAGGAGAAAAATATTTTGTTAAGATAATCAATATTAGAAAATATTTAAAATTCATATACATTCAATATAAATTATTTTTTTTACATTAAAATAAAAAGTTTATAAGGTAAAATGCTTTTGATGATTGGAATTGTGAATTTTGGTGCGAAATAAATTCATTTTGGGGTTAAAATTAGGTAAAAATGCAATATTAATCATAAATTTTTATTTAAATATAACGTCTCTTAATCGTATATTTAAAATATTGGTATGCAATAGTGGAAAGGGTTTCTTTTTTTGTTATGAAACTAACAGTATTTATGAAAAAAAAAAAAAAAAAAAAAATTAGTATCAAACATATATTTCGTAATTAATTGTAAATTTTTTTTTATAATATATTAGAATTATTTAAAAATAAAAATATGTAAAAAATTTTTACAAGAAAAAAAAAAGAAAATATTGCAGAAAATTAAAGACATTTTAAAGAAAATTTAAAAATTTTAACAAAACTAAGTTACTTTAAAGGTGTCGATGAAAATAAATACTTCAAAGAACAAAAAATAAATTACAAAATCAATTAAAAACTTTTGAGAAGGAATTGCTGTCATCTGAAATATTTGATTTGCAAGAAAAAATAAATATTAAATAAAAAAAAAAAAATATAACTTTATTGTATTAATCTCTAAAATATTTTAATAAAATATTAATTTAAATATAAAATAGAAAATAAGTAAAAAAAAAAGATACTATCAAATAAAATTATGTAAAATATTTCATTTTTGTCATACTGTAGGTCTCTTCTGTGTCCGAGTATAGCTTCCAATGCTTACGAATGTGTCCCAATTTATTCAAATTTTTTACTCCTTAAATCTTATTAAAAAACGTAATTTTTTTAATTACTTGCTTTTATAAAAGTTTTAATTTTTTATCAAAATTAAAAAATTTTCATAGTATATCATTTAATTTTATATTAATGATAATACACACTCAATCTTAAAATTTGCCTGGGTATAAGGTATTTTATATTGTTTAAATTATTTTGCAAAACAAAAGTTTTCGGAACGCGGCAATTAGTTTGTTCTGCATAGTAATGAATAGAACAAAATAGGTTTATTTTAACAATTTTAATAATAGATGGTTTTAATAAATTAAATAATATTTATACTGTCTTTAAAAGAAAAATAAAATGAAACTAATGTTTTTAAATAAAGTAAATATTTAAAATGACTTTTTAACCATTATATACCATTGACTTTTTATACGGCTTTATTTTTTTAGGTTATGTTATTATTCTTAATTGTACAATTAAAAAAAGAAAATTCAAGTAACAATAAATTAGTTACATATCGCGAAAAAAAATCCATGATTAAACTAGCAAGCAAATAACACAATAATCAATACAACAAAAAATATAAAACAAATAATTAAGTCAACAATATAAAAAAAAAAAAAAAAAGAAAAAAGAAAGGGATAACACGGTACCCATAAATTGGCGCTGGTTTTACTTCGACGAGTTGCGCGGAAAAAATAAAAAAAATTACGAAAAACTCGAGATTCGGTAAAGTTTTTCAAGCAGCATTCGGTAATATGAACGTATTTCCAAATATATACGTAAAGAGACCGACGGACGAAAAAGTTCGGAAAGGATTCTATGTACGTGAGCGAAATTAGTAATATCCGTACACCCCAAAATGTTATAAAATGTGTGTGTGTGTGTTGTGTCCATGCATTTGTTCAAAACTATCGAATAAACTGAGATATTTTCGTGAACTGAAACTAAGATTTTCACTGTCAGTTGCTCTAGATATATACTATCGCACATTTGTCAAATCGTAAATGTTAAAACAATCTTTTTAATATCCATATAATAGCTCGTTTTAAAATTTATTATTATTTCGTGTGACCATGAAAATTTATCGAATTTTCAAGTCGAGTTGGGTACTTTTTTTTTTTTTTTTTTTTTTTTTTCAAATTATCGAATAAATATTCTTAATTTTCTTTTTTTTTTTGTATTTTACATTAAAATATTAAAAAAAATAATAATAATAAAACCTCCGATTTTATGGAATAAATATTATAATTTTAACGAACAATAATTACAAGTAAATATTGAGTCTTCTTGCAAAGGTTAAATTAAAGTACCGCTTTAACAAACTAATTATAAGAAATTTATAATTATCACGCACTACTTAGGATGATAATATCATAAGGTAGGGCTCGAGCCCTTGAACCGAGTTATTTTAATCCGTGCAATAACCGTACAAGTGAATTTTCTAATGCATATACGGGTATAGTAACAAGTGTTGATGTCTATAATCGATTTGTTTAATTAAATATTCCCTTTCGTAACTTAATAATATGTATATATATATACATATGCATGTATATACATATACATGTATATTTAACGAAAAAAATGTAGATTACGAAAAAAGTTACTTTATAATAAAAACGAGGACAGATTCGATGACTTCTTTCCCTTTTTTTTCTTTTTTTTTTTTTTTCTTTTTTTTTTTTGTCGGAAGTTGTTCATCGTTGCATGCCAAAAGTAATAAGAATATGTTTCGATTTCTTACTCTCGGCTATTTTAGTTATGACTTTTAACCTTATGTAAATAAAACGAATTTCAGTTTTACTTTACCGATATATTGTCCATCTTTGCCTTGTTACCGCAGTAATTGTTAATTTAGAGAATTTTATTTCAATTTTTAACCTACAATATGACGTATTTTTATTAGAGCTTATAAGAAGAAATATAATGACGCAAATGTATAAATAAATTACGCGAATGAAAGTTTAAGTTATTTTTTGTAAATCTAAAACGATCAAACATTAACTTGCAGTTTCATACTAATATTAAAACTTTTATAACTAACGATACTATATATGTATTTTATTAATCACAATTCAAAGACCGTAATTTTTCTGCTTCCGTTAAAATTAAAATTTAAAATTTTTCTCGTATAGATAAGAATACTTTCATCGACTTAAATTATCGTTATTTTTTTTTTTTTTTTTCAAAAGCAATATACTTTTGCTTTATATATATATATATATATATATTTTTTTTTTTAAAGCAAAAAAAAAAAGATGATACACGCGCATTTCCTTGATTTTTATTTTTTATTTCTACTTTTTATCTTCAACGGTCGCATAGAAGCGGAACCATTTTCCTTTTCAAAGACCATAAGACTTTATACCGTTGGATGCCAAGCTTTCGTAATAATCGAGAAAGAAAAACGTTTCCATCGTCGAATCAGAAAATTGCATCTAGCGCATGACTTTTCATCTACTTTGGCCATATTTTTTTCTTCTTTTTTTCTTTCTCTCTTTTTTTTTTTTTTTTAACTATATCGATGATGTTACACGACGCAACTTTGAACTTCAAACGCTAATAATTTATAGAATTTTTCGTCGACTGACGCGCATCGAAAAACGTTTTTTTTTTCCACGACTTTTGCAAAACGACTGAGTAAAGAAAATCGATAAAATCGATCAAATGAATTATAATTTAAATTCCAATCTTTGTTTAAACTTTTAGATATTTTTAAACTATACTAAGTTTGCTTCTACGCGATTTAGTTTCAAAATTAATAAACGTTCAAACGAATAAAAATTGCGCAACGAATAAAACAGCAATAAATATCGCGAGTCGACAATTTTCAATGAATAATTTCGAATGAAAACGTATGAACGCGATGATAAAGAGAAAGTAGCTCCGAACATCATCTGAAAATATCAAGTCACGCGGATAAATGGCAACGGACATTCGTTCATGGACGAGGTTAAAGAAAGTCGTTTCAATAAAAGAAAAATTGTTTTAAAGATTATCCGGTGTAAAAAAAAAAGCCGTGCAATAATCATGGCGTTCTCGATGAGTATATATTAGTTATAACATCATTAATTATTGGAATATTTCGCATTCGACGTATATTTTGGTCGTTCGTTTGCTCCAATATACGATAAATTTAAATGTAATAAAATTTGGTGGTTATCGTTCGTTGTGAGAGTGTGACTTTAACGTTAACCGTTTTTAATAAACCAACGTAATAATGTGTATCTTTAACGGTGCGATTTTATTCACGTTTTAAATTTTGTTACATGAATTATCAAAAGTATTAATAACGTTTTAGAGATTTTTTTTTTTAAATACACCATCCAAAGATATTTTTAATATTCCGTTCGCGTACAATTTCATCCTTAAAAAATGTTATCCACGCTTGCGAATATTTATAAAGCAAACTAAATTTTGAACTTTTAAAATAATATTTCAAAAATACCGCTTTTGAAAACAATTTATAAAAGCTTTAATCGAATACATTATCAAATTCGTTACGAGTAAATAAAAAAAAAAAAAAAAAAAAAAAAAAAAAAAAAAATGGTAACTATCGCTTATACGTATAACGGGAACGATAAAATCAATTACAATAATTTACGTAAATTTTCCACAACCCAACGAACGATCTCAAAGTATTGATAATTTTTTGGACGAATAACGCGGGTGAAGAAAAAAAAAAAAAAAAAAGGAGTCTTATAGCACAACTAGTAAATCCACTGCTGGCTTTAGTAGACCAAAGTCGCTCGCACAGACGTATACGAAATTGCGTACGCGTATGTGCGCACACATTACAAACATCAACGTTACTTCGAGTTGACAGGGTTGTTTTTCTGCGGATTCTCTCTCTCTTTCTCTTTCCTTCTCTTTCTCGTTTGGGTACATGTATATATATATATATATATATAGAGAGAGAGAGAGGGAGAGAGAGAGAGAGAGAAGCTCGTTCTCGAATATATCGTTTTTTGCCTAGCGGGAGATTTACGACTCTCTCTTTCACTCTTGTCTTGCGCTCTCGCTTTGGCCAACAGCATCGTCGCTTCTTTTAAAGGATATTTGTAAACGTTTATTTATCCCTATTTTTTTTCTTCTTTCTCTCTCTCTCTCTCTTTCTCTCTCTCATTTGTTCGCTCGTTCGCTATACGATTATAAGCGCGTACGCGAGTACTAGTGTAAAAAATTGCCGGAGCGAAAGATTTTTCAACTTTATCGCTTTTAATAACGTGGGTGTCATTTTTAACTATGGGCATATATCGATCGGAGTGAGAAAATTAGGGAAATATCCTCGATGCATGGAGTCCTATTATGTACGCTTAAGTAGATGAGCGACGAGTATGGTAAGACGATTGAGATACGGATTCGCTCGTAAATTGTTAGAACGAATTGTTTTGCGTTTGAAATTTAATGTATAGGATAATACTCGGAAAAAGAGAGAGAGAGAGAGGAGGGGGGGGGGAGAGAAAAAGAGAGAGAGAGGAAAACTCGTCCTTGTTCTCGGTTTACATACATGAACCAATCGCGAACCAAAAACGTTTATATGTTTTACTCACCGCTAACGGAAATTATCCAAGTTTTAGAATTTTATATAATTCTATATATATTTAAGTAAGTTCTCATTGAATTGACCATATAAATCTCTGTGTCTGCATAACCTCAACACTTTTTCGAAGCCTTTACCGGCGCTGACGAGCCGTCTCGTGGGTAACCTTATCGTCGTCTCGCGGGAGACAATCTCTCGTAGATATACATACTATATATATATGTATATATGCCTCCGCGGAGTCAATTATGTACGGCGAGGACATTTGAGCGAAAGGTCGTGAAATCGTTGATAATTTATGCGACTTTATGCGCCTTTATATCTTTAATCGAGCGCGCGCGAACGATCTTCCTTATAGAATTGGAATAAGTGTATAACTGGATGACCAGTTGCTATGTTTATATGGCCGTGTATTCGCTTTTCTTCATTGCGGTTGATTAAATAGCATTTCTCTTTTTCTCTCTCTCCCTCTCTCCCTCTCTTTCCCTCTCTAGTTCTCTCTGTTTCTCTTTCTTCCTATCCGTCGTCGTTTCATCGATTTTAGGTTAACACAAGCGTCTCTCGATAAAGTGACTCGTTATCGAATGTGGATTCAGATGAAGAGGAGAGAAATTTTTTTTTTTTTTTTTTATCACGTAGTTTTTTTTTTTTTATTTGTAAATTTATTTCCCTGATAAATTCATTTTGTAAATTATTTAATAATTTTTTAAGATATAATGTTAATTGGGATATACTTGGTAAAAAGTTATTGGCCTAATAAAAGTTTTTTTATAATATATATTTTTACAAAATTTGATAATTAATTTGGCGCTAACTTAATAATTAGGCATTCAAAAAAAAAAAATAAATAAATAAAAATCACTTATAATAAATTTCCTTTTTTATTCAAAGTGGAAAGAAAGGTTAAAAGAAAAAAAATTTCAGTCGACGCGATCTTTTTTTAGGACTAAAAAATAAAAAAATAAAAAAAAATATTTAATGAAATTCAGAATTTAGATCGCACGCGGATGCGAGTATCGAAATCGTTAAATATTCTTTACGAAATGCTTAAAAATCAAAAACAAACGAAGAAAAAAAACAAGAAAATGTACATATAATAAAAAAAAAAAAAAAATTAAATCGATTTAAAATATTTTTTCGGGATAGTGAAGTTAGTCTCTCAATTACACTCGAGAAGCATTAAAAGTCAAGAGGTTGAGGTTTATTTGAAAAGATATCAACGGATAGAATCGTTCCGTTCCGTAGGTATATACACACACACATACAAGCTCATATGTATGCACACGTGAATAAAAAAAGCAACCTACTTTTACATTCATTAAATTCTTTTTCCCCCTCTTTCTTTTTTTTATTCATCTTTTTTTTTATTCATATTATACATGTATATTCGCGATTTTAAAAATCGCTTTTAAAAGATATAAGTAAAACACAATGCAAACATTTTTATTTTCCTGCTAGATTTTTTTACTCAAGCTGATATTTTTTTTTACATTTTGCGCATAACTTCGGTCAGTTTTAATTTTTTTTTTTTTTTTTACCGTTTTCGTATGCCGCAAAATATTCCGCAGAGTAAGAAAATTAAAATGTAAGACGATTCGCACATTGGTAACTAGCGAGATTAATTAGTTGGAATAATTAAAGCACGTGACACTTTAAATACAATAATCGGCAATGTGTTTTTTTCGAAAATTTCTCACGCTTTTCGTATTCATCGTTTGTTCGTTTGTTCTTTTTTTTTTTTTTTTCAAGTACAATGCGAGGTGAGAAGAAAATTAATCAGTTTATTGTTGCTTTTACAATAATGCATCGTATGCTACTGTATAGAGTTATTATCTATTCAAAGTTTGTAATTAATGCGTAGTTTTAATGGAACGTAGCCAAATTGAATAAATGTTGTGTTTTCGAGATAATTGAATATAATAACGTTATTTTAAGAAGATAAACAAGTATGATAAATTATGGTGAATTTCTTTTGTTTACTACACACGAGTTTTCGAAAAATAATGTAAAAAAACTTCCGGTAACTTTTCATATATTTTTTTTATTATTATTTCAGAATAACTCTTAAATTTATTACGATGTTTCTCATTTTATATGTTCAACTTTAAAAAGTTCATATTTTAACTCATATAATACAAGTTTTTTTCGCTTGACTATGAATGATGATAGTTTTTAATTTTACATCCATAGCTCTGTAAAAATAAAGTATAGATTGATCGTAATTGGAGTAATCGAAATTCGTCACTTCGACGATTACATCCGAAGAAATTAAACGAGCTTAAAGGTCTGCATCTTCTCTAAAAACTTTCTTAGAATGAGAGAGAGAGAGAGAGAGAACTACGCGATTCGGAAGTTGCATAATTATCGTTAAAAAAATTTGTTTTTACATTACAACTCGTACACACACAATCTTCGGCATAGTTTATATTCCATCGGTACGACGAAACTTCTCTCTTCCTCTCGATTATCCTGTCCGGCATCTGTTATACCTGCGGCTTTAATCTCCTAAGTCTCGAGACCATAGTATACCGTAGCTTATGAGAGGAGAGAAAGTTTGTTCGTGTGCATAAATTATAAATCGTGCGCGAGAGAGAGAGAGAGAGAGAGGTGGAAACTGGTTCTCGAAGAACGAGGAGCACGAAAAGAGGAAAGAAATATAAGTCTTTTTATTTGTTACTTTCGTTTGGCTTGGCTAAAAAATTGCTCAATGCTTTGGTGTAAAGGTGTGTGATACGTGCGAACACGTAATCGATGAAGACTAAATATTAAAAAAAATTGACGAAAGCGAAGATTGCGTTTCGTGAAATTGCAAAAAAAAAAAATGTATATGTAATGTTTGGAAACTGTTTTTAAAATCGATAAACAGTTACGGTTTGAAGAAAATTCGAAATTTTTCATTGTTTAAAAGTTTAATAATGAAATAAATATGTGTATGTGTGTGATTACGTTCCATTTATAAGAAAAAAGAGATAACCAATTCGATTAGAAAATATGATATTTATAAATTAATAATTTGATTAATCTAAATTTCACTCAAAGGAATCTCTCAATCTTACTAACATAAAAATTCGCGTTAAATTAAAATGTCTTTGTTGCATTTATAAACGTCATTAAAAATAATAAATTTTATTTTCGATAAACTCCTAATGAAAGATGAAAAAACTACACTTTGCGCCATTAAAATTTGCCAAATCCTCGCGAGTAATACGCGATTGTTATACTAAGACATTTTTTTTCTCCTTTAGATATTAAAAGACTCCAGTTTTCTTAACAATAATAAAAAAATAAAGTTTTATTTACTTTACATCGTACCTTCGAACAAATTCAATAAAAGTCTATTTTAAATGCATACACATTTTGAAAAATCTGCGATATATTGAGTACACGAGTATCAAAAACTTTTGAAATATCAAACGTTTGCGTCATAAAAGGAAAAAGTCCACGTAAACGTTGTCGTCCTATCCCATTTTGCGAATTTATTTTGCCTGACGAAAATCATAACTTCTTATACGTTCGTTACATTAGCGAAAATATTATTTTTAAATTTATTCGAGTACAAAATATCTCTCTTATACACATTATCATAAAAAAAAAAAAAAAAGAAAAAAAAAAAAAAAAAGTTTTTTATTACATTAGCAACAAGTTTCCTTTTTTAAAAGTCAGCTAAATAATACAACGTCGCTCCCGGCAATTTTCTCATTCGTTACTCGATAATGTACGTGTATGTATACCCGAATATAAATTCTTTTTTTTTTTTTTTTTTTTTTTTTTCTAACTCGCCAGCTTAAATATAGATTTAGATCCAGTTTTTTTTTACGACACCGTCGTGTGTCGAGACGCTCACCTTGTCTTCTTCTTTTTTTCTTTCCTCGTTACGCATGCATTGACCTAAGACCGGTTTGTTGTTTTATTACACTTGTAAGTAGTTAATCCTGAACTCGGTCAAGTCTTCTCTCCGAATTCTCGTGGATTAGAAGACGACGCGACGATTATTTTTTTGAAAATTTTATAAAATTTAAACGAATTTCTCGGGTGAGATGATTTCTTCAACTTGCGTTTCTTTTTATATTTCATTTAACGCGTAAGCCATCAAACTCATACGAATATAAACACATAATAAGTACGGTATAATAGCATTGTCTTCTTATTCATGAATTTATGGAGCAAATGCAAAATAAACGTTTTAATGATTTCTTTAATAATGTTTGACTTTTATAAGAAACATCGAAATCTTTTTCTCAAAGAAATTATTCAATACTCGATCGACATAAGCCAATTTAACATAACAGGGAAGAAATTATTAAAAAATTTAATACATTCTTTTGACACACAAATGTTTGATCGATGTTATAAAAATCTATAACATAAAAAAATCGTTAAATATAACGTAATTACTATTGCATCGATTGCTGCATCATAACAATTTATTTATTACGTAACTCGCGACTTTAGCGCAGTAGAAACTGGAAACGTCCTCAAAATTCCAGTTTACGTAATTAATTTCTCTCTCTCTCTCTCACTCGATACATATTTTCGTAGACTCGTTTAAAAGGCGAAACGGCATTGTAGAAACAAATGAATTTCAAATATTATTCCGTTTTATTAATGCGATAAATTATACGTTATATCGTAAAATAATTTAAATTAATTTATACAATCGATTCTTTCTCTTTCTTAGCTTCTTTTTTATTATACTCTTTTTCTTATTATTATTTTAATGTAAAATCCTCGTATATTATTCACACCGAAGCTTAGATAATTACAATCGATAATTTAATTCAAATGTTCTCGACAAATCTTCATACCAATACTTTTGTCTTCTCGCATTTCACTCAATATAAAACTTAATCATTATTCGTTATATCGGCAATGAATTCAAATCAAACCATAAAAATTCAGCGGAATTTTCACGATAAAGGAAAATGAAAAAAAAAAAAATTAAAACTTCACCCTCGTAAAGCAAAACTCATTCCTTACTCCATACTGCGTAAACAACGAGCGAGAGAAAAAATAAAAGAGCGTTAATAAAAAAAAAAACAAAAAAAAAAAAAAAGTACGAGAGATAAAAAAAAAGTATCGTTATAAAAAGTATAAAGACAGACTCGTTTGTTTAACTTTCAGCGGTGCCTTCTCAGAAGTAAGACTGGCCGAGAGCAAAGATCGGCCGGGTATGATGTACGCCGTTAAAATAATCGACAAGAAGGCGCTGAAGGGTAAGGAAGACTCGTTGGAAAATGAAATCAAAGTCCTGAGAAGGTAAGTCCGGATGTCGCTTCTTTTACTCTCCTTTTTTTTTTTTTTTTTTTTTATATACATCGTGTGGGTGTGCGCGCGTATGTGTGCGTGCGGTAGACTTTAAAAGTAGCAGTTTGTTATTTATTGTCGATGGGACAATTTCTTCGTTACTTTTTTTTGTTTTTTTTTTTTATTTATTTCTTTTCTTCGTTTATTTTACTCCCTCGAGACGAAGTTTTGAAGACGTAAAAAAGTTTAAAAGCTCGGAAACATAAATTTTTTGTTATTATTTTGTTGGCATGATTTTTTACATTTTCTCTTCTCGGCGATAAGTTGATCGTTAAGATAAATATTTGACGAACAAATTATTTTTTTTTTTTGTTTTGTTTTTTTTTTTTTTTTTTTTTAACTTTATGTACATACTTTGATATGAAAAATTTTAAAATTTATATATTTATATATAAATATATAAATAATAACCGATCAATAGTCGATCGATTAACGTTTTTAAAAATTCTTTATGTGCGTTAACGTATTTAATCTATCATTAATCTGTAAATTTTATTTTAATTCAATGCTCCCTATAGTTTTATCGTACGTATGACGTAATAGTATGTCCATTGTCACGAAGAGAACAATATTAAAAATTTTACAAATTGTTATCTTTTTCTAGTTTAACTATTCGTTAAATAACAGAGCTACGTGAAAAAAAAAAAAAAAAAAAACAGAGAAAAAGTAAATGGAATCTTCTCTATACGTTTAATGAAAATCAAGGTCGATCGACGAGAAGCAATTTTAGAGGAAAACCTTTGGGCCGATCGATTACTTATAGCTTAAAATTTTTTGTATACCGCATCCGCCTTTTTGATATCTTATACCAAAATTTTTCTTTACTTTATGCGCAATGTGCTGCTGATACATGTGTGTAAATATATAATTATTTATATAATTTTTTTGTTTGTATGTACAAGATATACATTATATATATATACATATATAATTTTAGCCGAATTAAGTATATAAAGCAACGCCAAACTTGTGTACGTATCGCTTTGTTTTTCCCATATATATATATATATGTATGTATACATATATATAAAATATACACGTATACATACATACATACGTAGCTGTGTAAATATAATGTATCATTTTAATGCTGCTTAATATTAACAGCGCGTTGTTTATAAATTTTTGTGCTGTACATACGTACATAAACACACACACATACAGACATACGACACAGAGTTACATTGACAGTTACGTGACAAAAGGCCTGGCTGTGAGTATGATACTTGTGTTTTCTTTTATCTATTTTTTAAGAATTACACAATACATTGACGTTTTTTTTTTTTTTTTTTTTTTTTTTATTTTAATGTTCTCAGCTCCTTAATCGAGTTTAAAAGAATTCGAAAGTTTCGAATTTTGTTTGAGTATTATATACTTTTGCATTTTGAACTGTTATTGATATACTATATAACCGCTGTTACTTTTTTTTCTTTATTCTTTGTTTCTTATAGTTATCAATATTTACTAATATGCATTAATTATTTATAATTTAGTTTGACCAATTTTTATCGATAATATATATGTTTGCGAAGTTGTTGTAACTTCGATATCTTGTAGTGTATTTATTAAGTGTAAACGTTATATATACATATGTATACATGGAAATTATGTGTCCTATACTTTACACAGATTATCGTGTCTTTGTAGATTAACGTAACTAAAAATAATTTTATCGCTCGTGTGCAGTCCGATTATTATTAAACCGATTGAAAAGAAAAAAAAAAAAGGGTGAATTTTTTTTTTTTTTTTTCTTATAAAAAGACTATCGTGTAACGTTAAGCAGCTCGGAAAACGAAGAAAGAAGAAAGGAAGTGTCTCACGTGATAATGTAAAATTTTAAATGAAAAAAAAAAAAAAGGAAAAATCTTTTCCCCTTTCACACACATATATATACTTTTCCATATTCACAGCCAAAGTCTCAATTACGATGATTACACTTGTCACTAAAGATTTAATCGCGTTAAAAACTATTAATCGACGATGAAATTTACAAAGTAACACATAAAAAAAAAAAAAAAAAAAAAAAAAAAAAAACAATTCGGTAAAAGGACACGAGTCAATGTTGTTCGTTAAAAATTAAACGGAGAGATACTAGACAATAAAGAGGAATATATTATTTAGCGAATGAAAGCGTTCTTTTATTCTAATGAAACTAAAAGTGTTAGCCGTTTGCAGTAACTTTACTACGGGATAAAATGTTAATTTAAGTGACTATAAAATTTTATTGTAACTTCTTCAGTGTATTTCAGTGTATCATTTAATTTTTGTGATACTATAAACATTATTTATTATCATCGACGTTTTGTCAATTTAATGCTTCTCTTTTTTTATATTTACATTCGAAGTTATTTCATAAAATAAATTCTATTTTAAAATATTTCTATAAGTATTTACGACCTTGACAAAAGTTTTTACATATTAATGGTTTTTATTACTTAATCTATAAAACGTTAAGTATTTACACCTTAATTCGTGCCTTTTACTATAATTTAAAAAACGGAATCAATATAATCAATAACATATTTTTTTTTTATCGAATAATTTAACTTTATTGATTTATACAAAAAAATCTGAAATTCTCGTTTCAACTCAATAGTTATTGCATAAATTCATAGATTATGAATTTAGAATATTTTATTGCAAATTTATAATTTTCATTAAGTCTTAAGTATATAATATAAAATTATGAAAAACGAGTTTCTACCCTTTTTTTTTTTTTATTATATTAAACATAACCTAAAAATAATTAAAATAATAATTGAAACAATAATAAAATTTACCTTTTATTAGTAATATACCATAACATTTTCAAGATCAATATTGACTCTGCCCTCGCAACGAATTCTACTATACAAAAATAAAACCGTTATTAAGTTTAGTTAAAACTTTTAAACGCAAATTGAGAAGAGAAAAAACAACAAAACACGCACGACAAAAAATACAAAATTAAAAAAAAAAGAAAATTAAAAAATAAATAAGAAGGTCAACCAAAAAACAAAAACATAACAAAGTGAAGAAACAACAATTGGAAAAAAAAAACAAGTTGGTGCTAGAAGAGTGATTTTTTCTTTTTGTTTTATTTATTATTTTTTTTTTTTTTATAAGTGTTTAAAAAAAAGCAAAAAAACAAAAAAAAAAAAAAAAAAAAAAAAAAAAAAAAAAGTAACCAGTGACAAGTGTGTATATTGGTCGTTGTCTGTTATAATCCGTAGGTTCAGTCGATGCGTGACGTCGTACAGTGGCGACGGGCCACTCAAGTCGGATGATAATAATGAGGAAAAGGAATGGTAAGTGGGCCCTTCCTCGGGGCACCAACCGACTCACTCTCTCTATATATGTCAATCTCTCTTTCTTTCTCACTTTATATATATATATATATACGTATATATTATCTAATCTCTGTCTCTTTCTTCATTTCTCACACTCATGCACATAAATCACCACCAAACGTCTTCTGATTCACCCTTTTTTTTATTTTTATTTCTTCATACTTCTTTTACACACTCGGTTGTGGTTATTGTTGCTGTTGATTATTGATGTTGTTGCTGCTGCTGTTGCTCGATTATTTCGAGACACGCGCGTTTTTTTTTTTGAGACAATTTTATGGAAACTATCTCTGTGTTTCTCTATACATATATCTCCGAGTAATATTTGCACACTAGCTGTTTTATTGTATTTCTCTACTTTTATTTTTTAATATTGCATTTTTTTTATATCAAGAGTATTTATCGAGACTTGGTTTTTCATATTTTTTATCATCCATTAGAGCTAATGGTGGCTTTTATTTACTAAAATAAATATCTAACAATTGATTGAGCACTTTGATACTTTAAAAAAAAAAATTTATAGCACTTTATCGTTCTTTTTAATAGATTCTTATGCTCTTCTGTTAAATGTAATTTTTTAATATACCATATTTTATCTTGTTAAAATTTGAAAACCTTTAAAATAAATTTCAAATCATTTTTTTCCTTCGACTCAAGTAATTCAGAGTCTACTTAAAGTTGTAGATTCGATGACAAAGTTACGCTTCGTACGCAATGTACAAAAAATTAAGACGTAAAAAAAAGGTGAAAAAAATCTTAAAAAGTCATCAAGCATTCGCTCAAGTGTCAGTTCTTAATAATTGAAAAGTTCTTACACAATAATACAGATAAATAAACACAGATAAATAAACACAGATAAATAAACACAGATAAATAAACACAGATAAATAAATTTACAGCTTTATTTCTTATCGGTGTAACATATAATTTTGGTATTCATTGATCCGATGCTACTCACCTACAATAACAATAAGTCACGAGGATTAACACCCATCGTATTTTAAGAGTCGAACGATTCGTTTTCACAGCTACAATTTAGATGTCCACGATTATCGATGTACAGAAACGCGATAATGAAATTCGGGTTTACCAAACGATTTTTAGTATAAAACATATCTCTCATGGGAATACGGGATATTTCATCGAGATAGATGTTCAACGGGTTTATAATATTATGTGTGGCCAAAAGAAAGGTGTAATTTTTCTGTAAAAAGAAAAGAAAATTTTAAGATTTTTAGCATAGAAAAATATTTTTAAATAATTCCGACTCGGAATTGCGTCTAACCAGACTCGGTATATTTCTACTTGATTGTTTTCTTTTTTGCAAGGAAATTACCACGCGTTATCTTGCACGTTATATTATTCATGTAATTTGAATAAATAAAGTTAGTTATTTTTTTAAGTTATAAACGCGTGTAAATTCTTTGACTTCCCGTAAAAATAAAGAATTTATTAAAATTACTTAACAACATAATAAGCTATGATTATTATTTTCCATTGTATACTACAAAGCATCGCGGCTCTGTTAGCCATAATTAATAAATCAATTTGGAGTGTGGAAATAACGATATACAGGAGATACGATTCACCAACGGAGGAACGAGGCTAGAGAGAGGGAAAGAGAAGCCAGCCTTTCGAGGCACTTATACACGCCCACACGTAATCATTACCATTGTCAACGTGTATAATTAACGAGCAGTAAGCGCTTCGTGGATGAGCTGATGACATAATACACCACTTGATACCGATTCTCTCTCTCTCTTTCTCTCTCTCAATCTCTCTATCTTAAACCACCCCCGCCTCCACACACACACACACACACACACGCGCATATTGCATCGTATCGATAATCAGATTATGCTCAATTAACGATTGATAATTGAATTAACGTTGCACGGTGAAATATCGTGCCCCCGGGTTGACCCATCTTCAAACTGGACTGTACTTGAATTTCCTTCCCTTACCCCCCCCCCTCCCCCCTTCCTTTCTCTATCCTTTTCTACTTATAGCGCTTTGGTCATCCGCCCCTCTTTCTCTAAACCGACGTAAATAATCCAATTACTAAGTGCAATGGATCACGGCTGCTGCCGTTCATCTTTCAAGGATATACCTATACGAGCCCTTTGTTGAGTTCGCCGTTCACTTTCGTTAGTTTGGGTTTTGCGTGTAAATCGTTGAAATCAGATTATCGGATAGGGTTATTTGTTTGTTTAGTTTTTTTTTTTTTCTTTTGTTGATTTCTTTTATGTATTTAGAAGAATGGTGTATCCGGTTGGTAAAACGTAGGACGTTTGATGATAAGAAATTGGATAGTGTCCTCAGAAATGAATAGAAAAATAATAAAATAAACAAATAACTAAGACTTTTCATCCAGACTTTTATACCGATCTACTGCCTACCTAAGCGACGTAAGAAGAATTTTATAACGTACTTAGCCCTAACGCGCTTAGGTATTTTGACATCTCGACAACGTTTAATCGTCCTTGACATGAAAGAAAAAAAAAAACCAAAAAGAAGAATTCATCGCCTACCTTTAATGTCAAGGCTGCAATGATTGTCTTAATTCGAACGGCGTCCCGCGTCATTTTTGGTAGCACCGCGTGCGATTCCAACACCCGCTGGAGACTGCTCGTATAAGAGTAGATAAGCCAACGAATTATTCACAGCTCCTTTCTAAGCATTTGCGCTTCGTGCCAAGATTGAAAGTACTAATTACCGTCGCGCGAGCGACTTAAGTCATTAATTAATTCGATTTCGTTCGGAAAATTGATGAAGGAGTAAGAAGTAACAGAAAAAAAAAAAAAAAAAAGACCGCTCGATCTTTCGCGCAATTTCCCAATTGTTTATTTGCGGTATTAAATACACGACACGTGATATAGTCGTCCAATTAGAACGCGGAAGGGGGATAACCTCGATCGTTAATTATTATCGCGGTCTCTCATTATCAATGGAAAATTCCTTATATCTTTTATTATTTTTTTTTATTTTTTTATTTTTCGTCATTTTTTTTTTTTTTTTTTTTTTCTATAGCTCACCGATAGTAGATTTAGAATTCGACCATCTATGAATAACAAGTGGATTTAACGTTTTTAAAGTCGCTTTGGCGATAACTAATTTAATTATATGAGAATATAGGAGTCATGAATATTCATCGACGAAAGTTATCTAACATACGAAACTATTTTATCCTAAGGGAAAATTTCATCGGCTTACTCTCTTTTACTATTGATATACTTCTGCAAATTTTCGCAAATTGAATTTTTTTTTTTTTTTTCTTTTCTTTTTTATTCAATTTTTTTCACGGCCATAAAGCAAAATCTAAACTCAAACCGTATTATTATAAAACATAAAAATTTACATCGAAAAAAGTAATTATTATCTTCGCTTGGATAAAAAGGAAATCGATGTTTCACTCGTCGAACGGAAAGAAAAAAAAGAAGCGTAACATTGAATTTCAATACAAGTCCAAATTCAATTTTCCAACGTTCCTATACGTATATTACCTCGTATGTCTTTTTACGTGAACGACAGTATAAAAATCTTTGAAAATAGAATTTTCCTCTTCGTTATCAATTTCTCCGATTAGCAGTTTTTTTAATGTATTACTGTTTGGAATAAATTTTTAAATTCAACATTGTTAACCCTCCGTCCATGTCGTGTTTTTTGGCACCTTCGGTCCATGTCGTGGGTCGTTTTTGCCCGTCGCGCTACTACACTCTCAATTATTTATGGAAAAATCTGAAAAAATTCCTGGTTAATCTTTAGACTCTACTTTTGAAGCCTGCAAAGGAAACTTTCCACTTTTTCCATATTTTATATTTTTTTTTTTATCAAATATCAAAAAAAATGTGAAGATTTTTTTTTTTTTTCATTTAAATCCAGCGTGAGTAGAAATCATCGAAAAAAGGTTTCACTAGCGGTTATTAAAAGTAAAAAGGTTGCTCTTTGAGAAAAAAAATATTGGGAAATTGTAGCATTGAACCAGATACCCTATTCATCAACGGGAACATAGACGTATTTTTGGGAGGCTAGAACGAGGTATCGAAGAGAAAAACGCTCAATGTTGAGGGATTTTTTTTTTTTTTTATTTATTTATATTACGAAGTTGAAAATAACATTGAAAAATGAAGCGACAAAATGTTTCTTCATTTACATACAATGTGAACATAGGTTGATTCGGTGGTTTTCGCATACCGGGACGCCGCATCGACCACAACATTGGTTTGTTTTTTTATCATCTTTACTCGTACACAAGGAACATCGTCGTCGTTTTTCTATTTTATTCGGATATTCGACGCTGGATTCGTCATTACCTAAAATATGATGAATGCTCTGTCTTAGAGATCTCGGAATATTTGGAATTTTGCATCGACGTTCCATATGCGGTCGAACTAATTGTAAAGATAATTTTTTGAGGAAATTCATTCGTGTTATTGGCTCACGATTTCGGAGTGAATAAACCTCCTCCGCTCTTCTAACTCCTGTAGTACTCTCCTAAAATTAAATATATAAGTTAGGATTTTTTTTACGGTTTATAATGCAAAAATATGCATATTTGATGAAAAAAACAAAAAAAAAAATTGTCATTTTTACTTACGTCATCCATGTCGTGGGTCGAAAACGTCCCTTCTGATATTTGCACTGCTTGGCGTTTCGCGTATAACTGACTGCCACACCTGGGCCCGCGCGGTCACAGACCCTCAAACCTAAACTTTTTTTCAGTAACACTCAAATGGCGCCACCGTCGCCGGTGTCCGAGAAATTTCAGGTAGAAATTTTCGCCCGGACGAAAAAGACGACATGGACGGAGGGTTAATAAATTTTAAATTGAATTTTATATCGTATTTGTTATTTACATGCATATCTATTTTACTTCTGTCTTTTATTTCTTTTTTAATTTATAAAAATTGGCAACTTATCTACAAATTTACGATCAAGTTTACGGTGAAAATTTTTCATAAAAACATAAAAAAATGTAAATCTGATTTTATAACAATCGTTGAAAGTGATCCTATTGTTGAAATATAGACATATTATTAAGTATTAGGTGAAGGAGCCACGTTGAAAATCGTATTACGACTGTCTCGTTGCGTCAAAGAAATGAAAAAGATATTAGATACGCGATATATGATATGTTTATACATAAAAGAAAATATAACAGTCAAGTTGAACAAACTTGGCTTTGCTCATGTAAAATAAATATAGATTTATATGAATTTGTAAAATCATTGTTAATAAAATGAAGCGTGACTTCAATCTCCCCTGAAATAAAAATTACCATTGATTATTTTTTTTTCTTTTTTTTTTTTTTCGAGCTCGCGACATAAAAAGATAATTAAAAATTAAATTTATTTATTAATTTTTTAAACATTTTATGATTATTTCTAGCTGTGCGCGTCTTTTTTAACGAAGGTCGACCTATATATTTCCCCACGAAAGTAGAGAACAACGAAAAGTGCAGGAAAACGTGAACGTAACGTTGTACATACTAATGAAATCATTTGCTAACTTAATTTCTTCACGGACATGCGTAATAATAAAATTAAATATTTTTATAAAAAAGAAAAAAAATGTAACCGAATCGAATGCTCGCTTTTAACGGTACGAATCGCTCGGTGTAATGAAAATTATTTAAGTAATAAACTCGGTAAATTTAATTACCGTTTCGTCAAACTTATACAAACGACGATAATTTTCAACGATATACAATAGTTTAACATTTACTACCCTCGGCTCGTAAATCGTTTATTTCTCGTTTAAAATTTATAAATTTCATGCAAAATATTCAAGCTATTTGAAAAGTAAAGAAAAAAATAAATAAATAACCGCTAAACCATGGAACATTGTACAATAAGCTTATACTAGTAGTAGTATATGCGTATCGGTAATAAAAAAATTAAAAAAAAATAATACAATTGTATCGGAGTATAAAAAAAAAGAATCCCGTAGTTTTTTCATTCACTCGTTGTAATATCTATACGAAGAAGTTGAAAAATAAAAAAGAAAAAAAGAGAAACCGACACACAAAAGCCGAGCCAGCGACTAATCCTACATACCCGCGCTCGCTCGCGAGTTCCTTTTTCATTTTATTATATATATATATATATATATTTTTTTTTCTCCTTTTATTTTCGGCCCTCCCTTTCACCGTGAATATATGCGGGTGCGAACTTCGTCACGCGAGACTTTCACCTTACACAAGGTACGGACGTACACTCGGTGCTTTTTACGTCGTCGAGGTTATCTTCTCTTTCCCTCTCTTTCCCTCTCTCTCTCTCTCTCTCTTACTGGCTGCGTGTTGGTTGCTTCCGATAGGCGAAAAAAAAAAAAAAAAAAAAAAAAAAAAAAGTAATGGGAGGTATAAGAGAAGTGCAACTAGAGAGGCCAATTTGGTCGGCTGACGTGCATGTGAATTTTTTAGAGAAAACGCGGTTTACTTTTACATTGGAACGTTGTTGGATTGTTTTTTTTTTTTTTTTTCTTTTTTTTTTTCCTTTTAACTTATCGTTGTTTAACCGCGTGCAATGTTTTAGAAACTTTCGTTACGCGTTTTTTCGATTTTTTATCCTAAATTTAAACTTTTTCTTTTTTATTAAATATTTCCAGCCGTTGGCTAATTCTAAGTAAAGGTTAAACACTGGTTAAGTTAAATCTATTTAAAAAGTTAAGTCACGTATACGTTAAAGAGAATTAACGACACGGACTCGAGAGTTAATTTTATTTTATTTAAGCTAAACGAAGATTAGCTTTTTATTTGATTTAATAGAGTTCTATGGAGTTTAATAAAATGGATACTTTTTTTTTTTTAACGCTGAAAAATATAATTT
The DNA here is from genome assembly GCA_949987625.1 of Chalcis sispes. Taxonomy (NCBI): domain Eukaryota; kingdom Metazoa; phylum Arthropoda; class Insecta; order Hymenoptera; family Chalcididae; genus Chalcis; species Chalcis sispes. The sequence continues at coordinate 57,590,394 of OX465096.1, read as the reverse complement.
TGCAATAACCAAGTGATGAATGACCAACTTGATTTCGATAATAGAAAGAAGAAAAAAAAAAAAAAATTAATCGCAAAACAAAAATTAAGAAAAAATATAATTACCATTTCGATCAAATATTAATCATTTTCCTCCTCGCGTTGAATTATTTGTTTCCGCAATCGATCCGTAATCGTAACATTTTTCGACAAAATATTATCTTATACCCACGTATTTTCTTACGAGGTTATCTCGGATAAATAAACACGGTATATATCCAAGATGAATTCTGTCAGCTCGCTTATAAGTTTGAGGGGGGAGGGGGGGGGGCGGGCAGGCGGCGGCAACACAGAACTCATATTTCCGAATGTTTATTTCTTCGTGTACCGCTAACTTTAATACTTTATCTTGCGCTACTTGTACGTTGTTTGTTTAAAGTTATAGAACTAATAGCGACATCAAATAACGATGTTAAACAATTGTATGAAAAGAAAAAAAATTAACAACTCCAATAGAATTAAGATTATTTTTGACGAGTCAAATATGAAAATTTAAAAGAGAATAAGAAGTTAAGAAACTTAGTCGCGCTTCGGTTATAAATCATCTGCGTGGTAAAACCGGAAGGGGTAGGAACAAAGGAATAACGTCTCGGAAAATAAAAACCGCGCGCAGTTAAAAGTGAAGCGAAAAAACTTTCTTCCTGACCTAATAAAACTCTCTCGCATTATGTGTATACACGTTTGCATTACAAAGCAAATATAACAAAACAAAACCACGCAACGACGTTAAATTTTATATATTTTTCCGCGCGCTGTCGCAGAGGAATAAAGAAACACGAGATATGAATACGACGAGAAGAAAGAGAAGGAAGACAACCCCTTTCATTTATACGATATTGTAATTTTGAAATATTTAATGTTTATTTCCGGCGCATCCGGCAAAATTCTTCGGGATCACGAAAACTTGTCGGATTAAATGAAGAGCCCGGCGATATTTTACGAGATGTACATGTGTGTCGCTGCTCGCACCATTATTTAACGATGTTAGAGCGTTGTGTAATAAATTTATTGTACAATAAAGGGTGGAAGTGCGCTGGCAGTTTTTTTTTTTATTTTGTCGTCGCTTTGAAATCAATTTCGTTCTTTAAAATTATTTAAACGACTTTTATTTTTTCGACAAAAAATATACCGTATATTAAAACCAAAAAAATCGAAAAAATTAATCATTTCTTTTTTAAAGTTTCTCATAATTTCGATACGTACACCGTCGATGAATAAAAATAAAATCGGGAGAGAAAAAAGCGTACGGAGGGAAGAATCCCGCGTTCGGATTCGTCGTCGCAGGAAATATTCGCCTTTGCGACTTTCGGCTTCGTGGCTACTATTCGGATGTACATATATATGTATATATCGGCTTCGTGGCTACTATTTGGATATACATACACATTGCACTCAAAGCCGATAGAAACATATAGACGCGCTTAGCGTGTAAAAGGGAGAAGAGAGCCGAGGGAGGAGAAGAAGGAAAAGGAGGCTTACGGAATCCGAGAGATCCTCGAGAAAAAGAGAGTCGGTTTTTACGGGATCGTTTTTATTCGGCACATATCGAGAGACGTCGTTCCGGACATTTCGAGGACTTTTTGACGTATACATTTATTTCTTCGAGTCCTTTTACATATATCCTTTTATTCGACGACCGGAGTTTTCTTACCGATTTTTTCGATATTTACGTTGGCGTTCTTATATAGCTTTAAAGACGCTTTTATCATCGGCGAAAACTATTAACTTTCGTTTTATTTTTGGGTTGGATTTCTTTCGAAAGTCAGCGTCTAACTTAACGCGAACTGATTAATAATAAAAATTTATGAAAAAAACAAATATAAAAGAATTGTCGTAATTGTTGCATTATTCCTATTATAAAATACGGTTTTCAAATGAAATTTAAACATTCTTTCGTGACACTGTTATTTAAAGGCAGTATATCTATCGCTTATGAAGAAATTACCGTTATAAAGCTGTCATTAATGATAAATCATTGTTTCAATTAACGCTCTAATAAATTACTCAACGAATCTTATCCACGAGCCTTCCATATTTTAATAATATATGTAACGTATATATGATCGAGTATCATTTTCTTCTCTTTCTTCGGTCGTACCCCCGCCCCCCCCACACACACACACCTCTTCATTACCCAGTCGGTAATTAAAGGACTACCGCACGATGAATGCTGTCGAGAAAGTTTTTCTTCAAGCTTTCATTTACATAGATAAATCTTTGAGAGATATCGATCTGAACTTTCGTTCTTATACTTAATTTAAAGGTACCACTGCCTTCTTGATTATTGTGATATGACCTTAAAAATTATCGATTATACAATGGATTGCTCAGACCAATTATTTTTTTCAAGTACGCTTCAGATTTTAGATCTTATGGACATAGAGTTATTCTTTATATAAATATCGTTTCTTATCTATGGTATGCATAGAAAATATTTTTTTTTTTTCTTTTTAAGAATCGCTGATATTATCTTTTTTATTATTTTAAAACTTGTTAGAAGCTTATTAAGAAACATTTATGTTAAATTGTATATTCAAGGTTGCAGATAATTTTTTTGTAATACTTATCACTAAAACGTGACTTTCAAACTTTATTAACTTGGTTAGTTAAATACGAATACATCAAACAAAATATTAAAAAAAATAAGAAGTACATATCCTTAATGTAAAACAAATATTGACATTTAAAAAACAATATGACCTTAAAATTTTAAAAGAAACGTCATGTATAATTAATGCATCCCCTTAATAACAGTCTTAATTACTGTTTGCTCAAAAGGAAAGCAAAAAGATGAAGCAAAGATTATTTTAACTTGATGTTTCCTTAAATTAAAAAGATGGCATTATTATTTTGAGTCGCTCTTTATGCAACAGTCGAAGTAAAGTTATTAAATATTTGACAGTTGTTTCGCATATGAACATACTTGCCAGCTGAAATTTTTCCAAGATCGAATTTTGAAACTTTAACTTTGTTTCGAGAAGATTATTTAATTGTCGATATGATTTTTTATCCACTTAGCATAAACATTAAAACCATGCGATAAATTTAAAAAGATTATATAAAAATAGAAAAAAGTCAATCGAGAAAACGAAGAAAAATCTTTTATTATTTGAAATACAAGTAAATGTATTTTTAAATATGAGGTACTTGAACGCTTTTTATCGTGACCAGGAATAATAATCTCGTGCCTCAACATTATATTGAAATAAAGTAGATGATTAAAACATTTCGGCTTTTTTTTTTTTTTTTACTTTCTTGAGACTATTAGAAAATTTGAGCGATACACGAAATAGCTATAACTTTCGAATTCCCAAACGCGTATATTAATGTAACGAAAATGAACGTTCGAAAATTTTAATACAAATTAATGATAATCGTTAAAGCCGGCTCGTTTAAATAGCGGTATAGATGAGACGGAATCGTAAAACCGAATGCATTAAGAGCGAAAGAGAAGAAGAAGAAGAAGAAGAAGGCGAAGAAAAAAATACTGATTATGCACATAAGCGACCAGACGTTGTTCAGTCACGGAAAAGAAAAAAAAAGAAGCAAACGTTTGACCTCGACAATGCCAACGACTTTATATCGGATACTGTTTCGAAATTCATAACTGTATTATTTCGCGAATTTTAATGTGTTACTTTCTTTTAAACCATCGGTATGAATAAAAGAAGAAAAAGGATAAAATGAAGTAAGGAAAGAAATTATTAATTAAAAATTTATCGTTGATTTTCATCTCGAAAATTTATAATTGTATTTTCATAATTATTTTGTTTAATTGTGGATACCAACTTTTAAAATAAACTAAATCATGGAAAGGAATATAAAAAAACGAAGGTAAAAATGTTGTAAATATTTATATACGAAAGACTCGAGTTGGAATATTACGAGCGAATCATTTTATTTCGTGCTTAGCGGAAAGGTAATTTTATTGATCTTTCCGATGTTTTTGAATAATTTTTTTTTTTTCTTTTTTATTTTTCTCATTCTTCCTTTCCCCATTCATACATTTTTTTTTTCTTCCTCGATTACTCATTTCACCTGTCCGCTATTTCGTATCATAATCGGCGCTCGTATGGCAATTATACATTTTCTAAAAAGAGAATTCGTTCGTCCACTCGCAATCGAAACGAGTTTTTTACCTTTTTATTAAATTCTCTTTTTTCTTCTATTTTTATTTTTAAATATATTGATATAATTATTACGTTGAGTTTTGATGTAATATAAAATTGCGTGATTAAAAAATTTTTCCGACTTTTGCAAAGTCTTTTGAATTATTATGCATAAAATAATAAACAATATCAATTGCTGCATTATTAAAAGATATAATTGTAACGAGTAAAAAAAAGAAAAACGTTCACTTTATAAAAAGAAGAAAAACCTTTCATTCAAATTAGTATTATATTATTATGAATTGTATATCTTCCAATCAAACGCAAAAATCGTCGTTTGAACGAAAAAAAAAAAAACAAAATTGATTATCATTCAAGAGAATTTTCCTCTTAATATCTTATTTAAAATTAATATATGTGTGCTTCATTAAGAAACGTAAATTAAAACAAAAATTGCTTTGACTTTTTAAACAAACAGGAATGCAAATCATTAATGTTACCTACATTCATCTAATCAGAGTGATATCTACAACTTACATATCACTAATTGAGCTTTCATTACAAGCCTAAAATTTATTTTCTCTTTTAGACTCTTTGTCATCTAAAATAAAATCCATAAGAAAAATTTAAAAGATAGGAATAGACGTGGACAAAATTTGCATAAAAAAAAGTTAACTCGCAACTTCACCATCTCTAGTTGTAGTTATAACCTATCTATTAATCGACGCAGTCCAGTTTGTTATGTAAACAATTGCGACTCGTTATGCTAATTAAATTTTGATTCGACGCGCGAATGAGTTTTTGCAATTCTTCCAATAGGTAAACGCTGTCTTCTCTTCTCTTAAAGCTGCTCGACGGTTGTATTTTATTTTTATTAAATTTATTTTTATTAAAATAATTAGAGATTTCTTATTTTTTCTGCAAGGAGAGATATGAGATAATTTGATGTGAAATGAAACGCGTAATAAAAATTAAAGTTTCAACAGTCATTGAAAGTACGTAGATGACTTAAATCAACTGTTTCATCGCGTTAAAATTTACGATTCTTATTTCCTTCTTTGCCCGTTTAATTTTGTTATACACGACTTTGACGCGCGTTTAACGGAATAAAATTGAACTCCGTCTGTTTGCGTCGCAAACTTTACTAAAACGTCGCGAACGGCAATTTGCGATAAATTAAATTTAATTTCCATCAATCGATCCTTTCGTGGAAATTTTACAAAGAAAATCGAACGTTAATCAAACATTTATTTAATCGCCGTTTAGAAAAAAACAATCTTTCTTACTATTAAAAAAAAAAAAAAAATTTTAAAGTGCTTGAAATTATCAAAAAATACAGGTGGAAAGATATTACCAGGCTGTTCAATAAGTTTTGCGGTTCGATAAGAAAAACACAATTTTATGGTTTGAAATACACTTTATTATTCAGTATAGTCTCTCTGAACATCAATACACTTGTTCCAACGAGATTCCAATTTGTGAATTCCATCCCTGAAGTGAGAATCTGGAAGGGCTGCAAAATACGCTTCCACATCTGTTATGACCTCATCATTTGATGAAAAACGCTTTCCACGCATAAATTTTGTTAGGTCTGGAAACAGATGGAAGTCGCTAGGGGCCAAATCTGGTGAATACGATGGATGCTCTAACAATTTGAACTTTAATTCATGGATTTTAGCCATTGTCAAAATGCTCTTGTGACACGGTGCATTGTCCTGATGAAAAAGGATTTTTTTCTTCTGCAAACCGCGTCTTTTTTCACGAATTTTTTCCTTCAGCTGATCTAAAAAGTCACAATAATATTCAGAATTTATTGTTTTACCAGTTTGCAAGTAATCAACAAACAAAATTTCTTTCGCATCCCAAAAAACTGATGCTAACACCTTCTTGGCCGATTTCTGGACACGAACTCGTTTCGAAACCGAAGAACCAGGTTCACATCACTCTTTAGCCTCTTGTTTTGATTTAGGATCATGGTGATGGACCCAAATCTCATCCATAGTGATGAATCGACACACAAAATTCACTTTATCCTTTCGAAAACGCTCTAAATGTTGCTGAGAAAGTCGCACTCGAATGTGTTTTTGTTCCATTGTTAGCGAATGCGGCACCCATTGTGCACACAGCTTTCTGAAACCCAATACTTTAGTCAAAATATTGCTTACACTGTCCAATGAGATGCCTAGGGCTTCTACTAAATCTCTTTCAGTCACTCGATGATTTTCCAATACGATATCCTGTATTTTTTCTACGATTTCTGGTGTTGTTGCTATTTTTGGACATCCTTGACGTGGATCGTCTTCAAGGCTTGTAGGACCACGTTTAAATTCAGCAACCCATCTTTCTACTGTACTAATTGAAGGCGAAGAGTCCTTATACACTTTCAACATTCGTTCATTAATTTCCTTTGCTTTTAAACCTTCTAAAAATAAAAATTCAATCACTGCATGATACTTGATTTTTTCCATTGTAAAAAAATACTGTGACACGTCGATACTAAATGGCTTGTAAACAAAGAATAAATTGACAGATTGAAATGAAACTTCACATAAGTTCATATGAAGAGTGTACCAACATAACAAAAAAAAATTTAGGCTAGTAGCAACACCCTCTCTTATCGAACCGCAAAACTTATTAAACAGCCTGGTATTTTCGAAATGTAATCTTCCTGCTAGATGTTGCTGCTGACTCTCCTATAAATTTCCAAAAAAAAAAAAAACGTTCCAAGGTCAAAGTAACGATATTTTTATACTTTTCTTTCTTTCATCTTTGATTCAATCGTCGACACGTCTACATTTATATAAATTTTGAATTTTTCGCTGTCTTTCATCCGCGGGTATTTCACAGTTTAAATCTCGATGTAATGGTTCTCGCTTTCGAAAGGTGAGTTTGATTTTCATCGATTATTCCATCGACGTTTTCACCTTGACGGCCGCGAGTATGGATCTGTCGAAAATTTTAATATAAGTGCGAGAAGAGCCCGGAGTTTCAAACGGGTAGTTTTATTGAAATATCGATTTTTAACTGTCGATATTTTTCGGAAGTTATAGATTTTCTCTGAATAAAGTGTGATTCGGTGAGGTTTGCATTGGTTAAATTTCTTGTTTATTTTTCCTGATATTCTCGAGCTTTTGTAAAAATTCGACGATAGCTTTTGCATAATTATCCGAATAATTTAGCTCGAGAGACAGTCTCTCGTCAAATATTTATCGACGATGTACAATACGTCCCTTTATTTCGATTTGCTCTTTTGCTTCCCTTTCGCACACATGCACAATTTATTTATTCGAGAATCAAATTCTGAGAAATTGCCACAAGTTCTCGATACGCTTGTGAATGCGGAATAATAAGTCGTTCGAATTGCTCGTGAATCTTTTACGTATATTTACGCACGAAGTGTTTGCTTGCATATTGAAGGAACAGTATGTGCATCGTAATATCATTGAAAAAACTGTGATTTTTATTACGAAAACTTGTAATGTATCATAAGTTATTGTTAATACGATATGACCAGAAAAAATTGATAAAAAATACTACTGTAATAATTTATTCATCGTTGATAAAACGTTTAAAAATATTTAGTATTTCATTAAAAAAATTAGTACAGTCCATAATATTTTCTCTTAAAGAATAAGAATTTTTTTTTGTTCTTTTTGTTTTTAATTACGACTACTTATCCGCAAATACGAAAAAAAAAAAAAAAAAAAAAAACAAATACCTTTGTTTGTTTTTACACTTACAAGTAAGTAGGGTGACGACTCTAGTGAACGAACAGATAAGGAAATTTCATACTTTATTCGTTGATTTAAATAATAAAAAAATTACTTAAAATAAAAAGACTTGCTCCATACGATAATTAAGCTTCTTAAAATTATATACAAAGGGTCATTTTTACATAAAGTATAAAAATTAATTATAAAAAAGATTAAATAAAATTTTTTTATCGAATCTCTAGTGAATGAACACTGCACATATGAGTGGAGTTAGTGAATGAACATACTTACTTGAAGCACATCCTAACCTTAATAAGTTACAAATTTTAATAAAACTAACCTCACAATTTACATCACATAGCCAAACATCGCAGCAGCACTGATCGCACGTTCATTCACTAACTACAAAAAATTATACACACAGCACTAGTAAATGTAACGGCGTTCATTTACTAACTCCATGATCTGCGTGATAGTGTTCGTATTTTAATCAATATTTAAAAAAGAAAGACTCCATTTATGTAAAAATACTGATTGCTAAATTTAATTTCGTACAAAAATTTAATATTGTAAAAAGTTTACTACCGTTTGAGATTAAATTATTTGCATAAAAATACCTTCAAAGTTAGTGACTCTACTATGTTAGCTCTTAAGTAAATAGACGTTTCTCATTGTAAATGCATGTGCACTTATTTCTCTATTTTTTTTTGATTTTTTTTTAAACTCTTTTATACAATTATTTAACATGTCATATAAAAAATGAAGAAAAAATGACAGCGATTTTGGAGAAGTTAATGTTTTGTGTTCAGAAAGTATACAAATTTTAATATCTTTTACTTAATGCGAGTTTGTTCATTCACAGGAGTATGTTCGGGGACTAGGGTCGTCACCCTATATAACTGCACATTACAAAAATAACATTTCTACGATTTCCAAAAAAAAAAAAAAAAAATAATACATCGGCTTCTTCGTACGTATACGAAAAAAACGTAAAAAAGCGTGCGTAAAGAGACAACCAAAAGCGAGGAGTTGAAAAGTTTTCAAAAACTTACGTTCCATCCGCAAGCTTTTTTACGTATACAAATAAACGAATGCATATTTCTTATTTAGGTGTCTCCTTGCGTACATCTGTAAAACCTGGTATCAACACTTGCGCGCATACATATACATACATTAATGTGCAACTCTCGCATCGCTCTATACATCAACGCACATACGCGCGGTATATATTATGCGCGTATGCGAGCTCGTGCCTTCCTCGCGCGAAAGAATCGCGGTATACGTTTTTCGTTATTTATTTTCATTTTTCATTTTTTTTTTTTTTTTTTTTTTTCTTCCTCGTACGCTTCTCTATACATTATCGCGCGCGCGCGCTCGCGAGCTTCGAAAATTTTTCGAGATTTTTCGTGATTTTAAGCGCTTGGAAGTTTGCGAACGATTATATTAGTTCGATGCAAATTTTTTCTCTTTACGTTTCGGTAAAAATTGATTCTATGTTTCTTGATAAAATCGTTTCTTTGTTTTTTTTTTTTATTAATGAAAATATTTATACAATTTATTCATCATCGAAATTTGCATTAATCTTGAATAAAAAAATTGCATATGATTTATGCGATTAATAAAACATTTTAAGGCCAACTCCGAGAAAATATCCGAGAGCGTAAATTTTGTTTTTTTTTTTTTTTTTATTTTATTAAGAATTGCGTTTCATACGTTTTAAATGTAAATTTTAAAAGTGATATTAGTTTTATAAAATCTTTTACTTGTGTATAAATATATTGAAAGGTAGTCGAATAAATTTTTATACCGTAAGTTATTTATTTTCAATTTTATATTAAAAAAAAAAAAAAAAACCGCGAAATTTTTTAAAATGAAAATTGTCTTTAATATTTATTTGCTTTAATTTTTAATTTTAATTATTATTCATTATTATTGTAAATTTTGATATTTAGATATTCGATTTCGTAGATTGATTCTATTCAGTAGCGTTCTCAATCGATAACCAAATAATTGATATAAGACGCTTAACATGATATATAAGTAGTAAGAATTAAAATAAATTTTCAAGTATTGATTAATTATTCACTCGGATTATTTTACGTAACCATATATTTTTTTTCAAAAAAATAACAAAAAACGATTCTCTATGTATTAATAAAAAACAAATTATAATTCTATCGTTAAAAAACAAATTTTCCAATTTCAGCAAAAAAATAAAGTCAGAATTTTTATTGCGGGAGTTTCTAGGTTGAAGTTTTATAAATATTCTCACAATCGATACGAAGTCCAAGTCTACAAACTAAACCTGCTTCACTTACGAATACATCTTTATTCAACACAAACGCAACCAATCTTGGAAAAAAAAAAAAAAAAAAGAAAGAAAGAAAAAAAGGAAAAAAGTAAAAAATATCACGTCGGCAAACGACATTTTAAACATCTCGTAGCTTAAAGCGACGATATACGTACATTTCGAGAGTATTTTTTTTTCGACTCCTCTATTATCTTCTCGACTCATTGTTACCCTGAAGCGCATAATAACGTGTATGCATATATACACATAGACGTAAGTTCGCGGATCTCTTTATCGATGACTTTCCTACAAATTCTAACAAAAGAGGCGAACATTCGCGCGAGCCGTCGCATTAAAAATATCCGCGAACGCGTTTTTTACTCTCTCTCTCTCTCTCTCCATCTCCATCTCTATCTATCGCCTACTTCTTTGCACGAGTCAAAGAAAAGAATAAACGGATAATATAAACGCAAAGTAACATTGTCGCTCCAGAGCCGTGACAATGAAGCAAAAGAATAGAAAGATGGATACTTATTCATCCCTCGGTTTGCGTTATAATGCCTAATTTTTTTTACGACAAATACGACGAATAAAATTTTACATATACTATTCTCGACTTATATACACGTATGAATATCGGTCGACTTATCGTTGAAGAAATTTTCTTTGAATTGTCTCGTTCTCGTTGCCGTTGTTTGCATATGTACAATGTACGCGTGCAACGACATTACATCGTCCGGGTTTCGATTACGAAAAAAGAAAAGAACGCGTTCGTATTGCGACATTTAAACGGTAAAGAGAGAGGGAAGAAAGAGAGAGAGAGAGAGAGAAAAAGTTCATCGATTCGAATATTATACATAGTGGAAAGGGAAACTTTTAAATATATATTCTATGTGATTGAATGGTTATGCGAGCGCTAATGAAACTCGATGCCGAAATTTATTATAGTTATGTATGTGTGTATCGAGTCGAGTTGCAAAAATCGGTTAAGGTGTGTGCGATATGTACAGCTCGATAGATTGCCGCTGATGAAAAGTGAAATTTTTCATTCGGTCGAATGAAATCGCGCGTTGTTTGACCTCGTTAGTCTTCTAAAAAAAAAAAAAAAATTCGAACGAATTTCGCTGTGTGCGAAAAAAAAATTTTGCCAATTGAAAAATTTTACGATGAAATTTGCAACGCGATAAAGATTCTTTATATTTATTTAGAAAAAAAAAAAAAAAGAGAGAAAAAAAAGAAATTTATAAGATTTGTTTTTACGAATGTATATCGTTTAAATTTATCGGTATTCGTTTCCTTACTCTATTATACACAAAAATAGGAAGCAGCAATTGATTATTAATTTTGAGGTTAGTCGAATATGTTATGTCACACGTATCGATCGATCTATCACCAGCGATATGACCCTTTTCAAACCTACATCGTCCATTTTTTTTTTTTCTTTTTTGCCTACTCGGCAGCAAAAAAAAAAAAAACAAAACGAATAGTTTGTCTCAATCGTAAAAGCAAAGAAATTGATTTCTAAAAATAAGTCGTCGCTGTATAAAAAAGATAGGTTTTTTTAAATATCGCCACTCATATATATATATAACAATATATTCGCGTACAATAATCAAGAGAAATTCATTGAAAAAAAAAAATAAATAAATCAACTCTTTAAAACTGTATCTATTTAACTAAAAAAAAAATTTGCTCCCACATACAATTTTTCGTATAATGCAACTACTTATTCGAGCTATTAAAATATAAAACTTTGCCGCGCGTGCCAAACTGCATAACGAAAATTATCCATACACGATGCGTAAGAAAATAAACGTTTAAACCGCGCGTGAAAGAACAATTTCCTCCTTTATATTTTTTATAAATTACATATACGATTCAAAAATCAACTTCTCAACCGTTTCGCATTAAGAGAATAAAAAAAAGTTCGAGCAAGCGAAAATTTTCACGCAAGCGTATATATTATTACGCATTACAAGACGAGTGCGTAAGATACGTATATAAAGTTTATGCCTATATCTTCTTATATCGTTACAACGCATAGTCGAGGCGATGCAACAACATCGATGCAATTCAAATTTATACGCAAGTTTATACGTAGTATATAGAGTGGAAAAAACGAGGTAGGAAAAGAGAAAGAATCACACACACATTCACGATGTACAATAAAACGTGCAGTGACTATATAGCAGTTGTACTGTATGTATTTGTAAGAGGTATACAAATCCCATTATTTATTAAAAAAATTGGTTATACTTTACCACCTATTCATTCCCTATAATTCATTCTATACAATCCGAAGCGATATCTTTTCCATCTCTCTCTCTCTCTCTCTCTCTCTCTCTCTCTTTTTTGCTTTCTCTCATATATATTCTCAATACACGGTTTTGTATCTTAAAAAACAATTCATGCACACACAACAGACACATTCACAGAGATGTAAACAACGATTACACACTCGGCGAATGCGAAGCTATACGCGGGGCTTTTTGCGTTTGTGTTTGGCTGCCAAGCCTAATTGCATGCACACGTAATAATATAATGGCTGTACAGCTTCTTTTTATATATTTTACTATCTATCTACGCTTACATGAATAAGCGCGCGAACGCGCTTACGTGTATATGGACACGTAAACACATATACGTACAAGCGTGTATATATATATATATATATATATATATATATACATATATATATTCGTAAGTGTCCAGTAGTAGACGTCAGCATGAACGTAAGTGATTTAGTATACGATTCACGTTACTACATATATATATATATATATATATATATATGTATGTGTGTGTGCACGTTGATCGATATATATATATATATGTATATAGACCGATTCGAATATTACATTCCTCCCTCTCCCTTTTTGGCTGATTGATTTTCTATGTGCAACCCCTCTCTTCGTCTCCTCGCAAGCGCATGCATTCTTTCTCTCTTTTTCTCTCTCTTTCTCTCTCTCTCTCTCTGTCTCTCCTTTTTGAGCTAAAGCTCGATCGCTCGTGTGTACGCGAATGTGTCCCTCTACGTGTATGTATTTGTATATCTGTATCTACCCACTCTCTGACATTTTCTCTTTCTCTGTCTTCTTTCTTCTCTTTCTTTCTCCCTTTTTCCATCGTTTTCACTCACTTTTATCTTCCATCCAATTTTTCTTCTCCTTCTTTTTTTCGTTTCATCTACGTTTCTCTTTTATTTTACGCTTTTCTCTTTTTTAACCTTATTACATCCACGTGCGCGCGCGTTTGTACGAATGTATATGTAGGACGTTTGCGTAAGTGTATAAGTTTTCGAAATTAATACCTTGTAGAAAAGAGGATTGCTTCGTGTATGTATATGTATATGTATATGTATATGTATGTGTATGTGTGCATATATATATACGTATGTACGTGGATAAGCCGTTGAAGTTTAAGAAAATATACAAATGCTGTTGCTTTCGTTAAATTTACTTATCGATACGTTATCCTATTTCAAAATTAGTATCGAACTCGTCCGATACGGCAAACTTTCACAGTAAAAAAAAATCTGATTAAACTTTTCATGCGATTAAAAAAACGATATTACGAAAAAAAAATTATCGCAAAAAAGGTATATACCAATAACGCTCATCATCCAACGTTTAGTATAGTTTAGATAACGAGCGTCGAATCTTCATAAAAATAACTCACCGCGGCATCCTCTTGTGCAAAAGTATCTTAATTGATTCTTCCAAAGTCTTGTATAATACACACATGCCATCTTAAGTAGGACATCGAAAACTTATGATATATATATATATATATATATATATATATATATATATATATATAATATATGCGCGCGACAGGTTTTATAAATGCGTGTACACACATAGATACACACGGTGACGATTACGCAACGGCGCGTATACGTCGATATATAAAATAGGTCAACGTAAACGTGTATATACGCGCCGGGATATCCTTGAGAGGGTTGCATTTCTCCCTCTTCTCTCTAGATTTCTTCCCCTATGTTTTTCCCCTACCTTCAAGGACTTATTTCTTTCTTTCCTTGTTTATTTATTTATTTATTTATTTTTTTTTTTTTTTCAAGTTCTTCGTTCGACGCTGGCCTCGATATGTGTGTATACGTATATATGCGTATGATTGCTTGCATGTGTGTATACGCGTCGACGATTAATGTTTACGCGATACGCTTTTGTGTTATGCATACATATATATTGCGCTCTGCTGCTGTAATCCATTAATCGTATGTGCCTTTTCGATGCCTTTTGAGTGAGATAATTTTTTTTTTTTTGTGTGTGTGTGTGTGTGTGTTTAGGTCTAATGTGTTAATTATTGGTGAGTTTGATTAATCGTATAAGGATGTAAAAGTTGATGTTTTTTTTTTTGTTGATCGTCCTTTCTTTTTTTTTTTTGCTTTAATTGCAGTTTTTTCATGATGCAATTAACAATTTAAAATATAATCGAAAAATTTATAAAAGTACAGATGGAAGTAAGTTTGAAAAACTTAGCTCTTTTTTTTTGTTCGATCAGTACTAAATTTTTTAAAACCAAAAAAGCGATAAATTATTCTTATTCACAAATTTATAATTAGATTAAAAAATAATTTTGAAATATAAAAACATTCTCTTGCCTCGAATAATAAAATAATGCGCAATCAAACGCAACCATTACAATCGTAACCATCGCGTCGTTATAGTATAGATAATTTCACAAAATAATCTATGTCGTAAGATAAAAAGAACTTACCCTATAAATAATATTAAATGGAATTAATCCTCGAAGTATAATTCTACTTCGATGCATCAAAAATTATACACCGGCGTTTTAAAAAAACAGTTTTTGCGCAATAAGCATCAAGTGAAGAAATATCTTTTTCCGGATTCTTCATGGCCTTGTAACGCTCGATTTGTATTTATTATTTCCGTATGCGCGTAGAAGATATATATATATATATAAATCCATACGTGCATAAACGCGTTATCGTTTGCATTGACAAAATAGTTAAAATTACGGTCGGCTACATGCACACATTATATAAAAATGGGAATTTTTAATATTTAAAATAAACATCGAAGATCGTAACGTTTTATTTTCGTCTTTTAAATCTCTTTTATTATCAAAATATTAAATAATTCCTTTTATTACGAATACAATCTAAATCCAACTCGAATCTTTTGTGCTGTACCCGATCGTTGTATTCGCGTTTACGACGAATTGCTTTCCTCGCGGACGCGCACAGGTTAATCTTGATATCTACATTCATATTATTTTTATATTATTTCCCGCGCGAAAAGAATATTATAAATAAATTTTATTAATATTTTTATCGCCGCTTCTTGTGTTTTCTCTTTTCGTTTTAATATTTCTTGTAAAATTATAATTTATGCAAAATTAAAAATGAAATGTAAAAACGTATATTACAGCTTAAAGTCATATATAAATAATCGATGATATTAAATAAAATAAAATTCAAAAGTTAAAAAATTAAAATTTAAAAATTTAAAGCTACAAGTCGTTAAAATAAATCCAATGAATACGAAAAAGTTTATTTAAGTATTTGTATATATTATGTAATTTTCCGTTTGTTAATTTGAACAAAAATTTATTTTCATATCTCATAAGATGATATTTCAAAATTTGTTTCATCTAAAATTTTGAATAAATGAGACATTTTTTTCACTCGCGATTTAAATTGAAAAAAATTTCGACAAAAAAATTGAAAAACAAAAAAAAAAAAATAACGAAACACAAAAAAATTTTGAGAAGCCGAATGGAATGTACGTTAAATTTCTAACGTAAAACTGATTTATCATACACCGACGGTTAAAATGTTTTATTCGAAGGTTTCTTTAAGAAAAAAAAAAAAAAAAAAAAAAAACGACGATTACACGCGTTATAGCGAAAAAAATCGGTAACGCATACACGAAATCTCCAAGGATAATTCCCCCGCGTACATGCGAGTATGTATCATTTCCACGTATACACACGTATGTAAGAAAAGACGAGCTACTCAGACAATAAAAAACAAAATTAATAAATAAATAAATAACGAGTAGGGAAGAAACAATAAAATGCACGGCGTAAAAATGAAATTTATATACATATAGGTTCGTATATGCATAAAGTAGAAACTCCAATGGTAGAGATATTCACCTGTGGCCTTCCAATTCCTTCGAGAAAGCAAATCAGCGTCTCGTGAAATTGCTCGAAAGCAAAGCAAATAAAAACAGAGTATAGGAAGAAAGAAGAAGACGATGCACATTTGGTGAATAAGAAAATGACGCTGGTTTGTTAGATAAGTAGAATTGTTTTGTTTTTCTTTTTTCTTTAACGAATCGATTGAGAGAGTTGGTGGTTTCCTTTATGTACAAAATACGATTGTGACAGGATACGATTACCAGGCTGTTCAATAAGTTTTGCGGTTCGATAAGAGAGGGTGTTGCTACTAGCCAAAATTTTTTTTTGTTATGTTGGTACATTCTTCATATGAACGTATGTTAAGTTTCATTTCAATCTGTCAATTCATTCTTTGTTTACAAGCCATTTAGTATCGACGTGTCACAGTATTTTTTTACAATGGAAAAAATCAAGTATCGTGCAGTGATTGAATTTTTAGTTTTGGAAGGTTTAAAAGCAAAGGAAATTTATGAACGAATGTTGAAAGTGTATAAGGACTGTTCGCCTTCAATTAGTACAGTAGAAAGATGCGTTGCTGAATTTAAACGTGGTCGTACAAGCCTTGAAGACGATCCACGTCAAGGACGTCCAAAAACAGCAACAACACCAGAAATCGTAGAAAAAATACAGGATATCGTATTGGAAAATCTTCGAGTGACTGAAAGAAATTTAGTAGAAGCCCTAAGCATCTCATTGGGCAGTGTAAGCAATATTTTGACTAAAGTATTGGGTTTTAGAAAGCTGTGTGCACAATGGGTGCCGCATTCGCTAACAATGGAACAAAAACACATTCGAATGCGACTTTCTCAGCAACATTTAGAGCGTTTTCGAAAGGATAAAGTGGATTTTGTGCGTCGATTCATCACTATGGATGAGACTTGGGTCTATCACCATGATCCTGAATCAAAACAAGAGGCTAAAGAGTAGTGTGAACCTGGTTCTTCGGCTCCGAAACGAGTTCGTGTCCAGAAATCGGTCAAGAAGGTGTTAGCATCAGTTTTTTGGGATGCGAAAGAAATTTTGTTTGTGGATTACTTGCAAACTGGTAAAACAATAAATTCTGAATATTATTGTTACCTTTTAGACCAGATGAAGGAAAAAATTCGTGAAAAAAGACGCGGTTTGCAGAAGAAAAAAATCCTTTTTCATCAGGACAATGCACCGTGTCACAAGAGCATTTTGACAATGGCTAAAATCCATGAATTAAAGTTCAAATTGTTGGAGCATCCATCGTATTCACCAGATTTGGCCCCTAGCGACTTCCATCTGTTTCCAGACCTAACAAAATTTATGCGTGGAAAGCGTTTTTCATCAAATGATGAGGTCATAACAGATGTGGAAGCGTATTTTGCAGCCCTTCCAGATTCTCACTTCAGGGATGGAATTCATAAATTAGAATTTCGTTAGAACAAGTTTATTGATGTTCAGGGAGACTATACTGAATAATAAAGTGTATTTCAAACCATAAAATTGTGTTTTTCTTATCTAACCGCAAAACTTATTGAACAGCCTGGTATTTACAGGATTTATGTTAAAATTTACATTTCATTTTTTGAAAATTTATTTTTTGACATTGAATCATTTAGGGACATAATTAACATTTAGTCTCATGTGAATATTGTACATTATTCATAAACATTTTGAAGATACAAACATAATTATTCATTTACATTCAATTGCTATCATGAAATACGTTGATACTCTATTAATTTTAAGTCACATTTAATTTTTCGTCACATGTATCACTCAAACTTTTCCTTGTTTTCTATAATTATATGTCTGTATATATATACACATATAAATATATTTTTAATGCATAATTTTTGTAATTGTATGGTATACTAATATAAATGTAATATTACTTTTAATGAATATTGTATAAATATTGTATAAACACCGATGCAACGGCACGAAATCTTTGTTCTGTGAAATATTATTGCTTTAAAAAGTTACGTAACCAAAGTTCCATTGGACAAACATTCCTATACTCGTTGGTATTCAAAGTAATATTAGTATAGCGCAAGAACAGCCAAGTCGTTAGAAACTGTAATTAAACTTTTGTGCTTTCTACTTACTCGTCGAATCGCACGTAACTAACACATATATTTTTTTCGCTCTTAATCGGCATCTATTTATTTCATTTAATTTGCAATTTTTATGATTCGCTAACGTCATGTAGCTAAAACTGTATGTTTGAGGTAAACTAACAATATAAAACTTGCATGCGCTAAGATCCATCAAAAATTTGAACGAAATGCACTGTATGGTAAAATAAAAGCAAAAAACTAAATAAAAATGTTTAATCCCCAAAGTTAGAGATAAGTCAAGAAATGCTCGATTAAAGTTTTCGAGATAATATGCAAATATATGTAAGTAGATATAGTCAATGTCGAGCAAGACGTGCCTTGATATACTCCGCATGCATCTACTTAAACACGTGTACCTATAGGCTGTCCTTATTCAACTCGCGTGAAACTAAATAAAGAACTATTTTTGATATTAAAATCAATTGAAAAAACGCCGTAACGTTGGAAATCGCACATAGTTGAAACTTTATAAAGAATGAGTGAAAAACTTTTGATAAAACTATAAAAAAGATATATATATATATATATATTTTTTTTATTATTAACGACGTATTATCAAAACGAGATATTTTAGCATAAACAAAAATATTATTCCGCGAATTACTTTTTTTTTTTCTTTTTTGTTGTTATAATTATTCATGCAAATAAGTTTTAATTTGAATTTGAGATTGTGTACATAGGTAAAAGTTAGCACGTAATTTTATACATCTGTGCGCAAGATTGCCTCGAACGATGTTTTTTGTAAAATTTCTAACCTAACTTTTTTTTTATCATTTCATCTCTCCAAAAATAAAAAAAAAAAATATGTATATATAAACATCAAAAACATTCGAAGCCAACCTTGCAATTGAGTTCTGATTTTGCTTTAGGAGATAAAAAAAAAAGAAAAAAAATAAACAAATAAAACGACTCAAAAGTATTCATATTAACGTTACACCGATCCTACGAAACTAAAAAGCATACAATAAACAACATCGCTTTGTTCTTCATATTCCTGATACTAACACTGTTGTAATGCGTAGAAAAGCCATGAATTCCATTGAAAAATCATATCTGATTACGGTTTTCTTCGTACGTCACATTCGCACACAAAAACGCTCTTAACCCATTCGGTTTTCCACTAATTTGCAAAGGTTACGAAAAATGCACGAGGGAATGCATATGGAAATCGGGAAAAATCTAATGCGGGATGGGAACATTTCGTTTAATGTGGAAATGTTGAAAAACAAAAGAAACAAAGGTAAAAAAATAAAAAAACAAACGAAAAACCAATTTAATTGAAGTCGGGGAAAAATGTTTCTGCTTCCAGGTTGACGCATCCAAATATCGTGCAGTTGTTGGAGACTTTCGAGGACAAGCATAAAGTCTACCTTGTCATGGAATTGTAAGTACGCGTATTTTTGCATATTTCCATCCCCCTCTTCGATTTCCTTATTACATTTTTTTTTTTTTTTTTTTATATGTATTCGACGAAACGCTCGTGAACTTTTTTTTGTATTTTAATTTACGAGAAATAAACAAAGCAGTTTTTAATTATTCCAAAAAGAATTAAGTTGTGAAGGTCACGCGGGGTGTGCCTTCAATTTGAAATTGCCGGGGAGATTTAAAAATACGATAAAAGAAAAAAAAAAAAATAAGAGGCGAAACGAAAGTAAAAGTAACCGACACTTGTATCAGAGAAATATTTTATTAAAAGATTCCGCTAAAAAGAAATTGCAGCTCTATTCTCTTAAAGAAACTGCTTTAAAAATGTAAATTATTTCAGGAAATGGAAAAATAGAATATACGCACGGAGAAGTTTATTCGCTCGTTCATTTCCTAAAATGATTACTTTTGACAAACAATTAACAAATAATTGTTTCTAAAAATACATTTATTTTCGTCAACATTGTGTTAACGTCGTTATTCGCTTTTTTTTTTTCTTTAACTTAAAAGATCATTTGGAATATTGAAACATAATTTATGTGTAATTTTACGTTAATTTAAAAAATACGTCTTGGTCATCCAATTTTATTTCCAAGGTATTATATATTCAAAACTTTAGTTACTATCTTGGAATATTAATTATAAATAATAGATAAAGCAACAAAGTAGCGTACATTGTACGTTTATTGGCAAATTTATCGTGTCTGTCGTGTTTCTTTTCTTTTCTTTTTCTTCTTTTTTAAGTAACAAGATTATTATCGCTTAGCGATAGTTTATCTTTTTTTATGAGCCAAGTGTAATAATAATAAGAAATTTATCTTCTATCATAAAGTTAAAAAAAAAAAAGCATAATTAATTAGAATACATAAATTTCCATGTAGTTACTGTAATAATACCTTTCTCAAACTTAATGACAAGATAATTGTTTTCAATATAAATAGACACGAAAGATTTAAAAGCTACGAGAGAAGAAACATGTACGGAAAACAAAATTTAAATATTAAAAAAAAAAAAAAATTTCACAAAAATATTTCACCGACCATTGGAAAAGTATTTTTTGAAATTTATTCTCCTTGAATATACAATAAGTATCTCACCATTTTTGCTCGCTTTAAACAATCCGATTTAGAATATTGAAAATTTACGAGTTTGCGGAATGTACATATATATATATATATATATATATATATATATATGTACGAACGAAAAAGAAAAGGAAAAACGCGAGCGCATTTGGAAAAATTTCAAAACAGGAAAAACCGAGAGCGCATTGATTTATATCGGAAATGAAAAATACAATGTGTCAAACCGCATTACCATATATACGTATGTGTATATGTAACGATTTTGGTGCGCATTTCCGTCGCGATGTGAAAGTTTTCGCGGACCCTTACGTGTATGCGAGTGTGTGTGTGTGTGTGTGAGGTTTGCGGTAATCGCATACCTCTTCCTCTTCTTCAAAGAGTTATACGACGCACTTGTCTCTCTCTCTCTCTCTCTCTCTCTCTCAACTGTACTTGATGCAACAATTTTAATCAGCGTGCAACACGGCTAATTTCTTTCTCTCGATTACTTACTCGAGTTTATTCGTTCATTTGTTCGCTCTTAATAAATATATATGCGTAAAATTTTATTTCTTTACTTTTCATCGCGAATGGAAAATGTATATATGAATTCGAAATGGAAATGAAAATTGTATTGCTATTGGTTTTTAAACCGATGAATTGTTCACATCGGATAGTTTTTTTTTTATTCTATTTTGATGTGCGACATATCGATAATTTACCGTTAGATTTTAATAGAATATTAATTATTTTGAGATTGTGACGCGAGTAAAGGATTTATTTATACAGTACACATGCGATAAATTAGCGATTATAAATATCTGTATTATATGTAAATTGATTAAAAAAAATGGAGAATGAAAAAAAAAAAACAACAATTTGATATTTGTTCACGGTTGATAAAACGAGTGAAAAATTACGACTGATTTTGTTAATGTTTGAACCGTTGAATATTGATGCCTGCAACTTTATAAACAAGTCGCCGTGTATGAGTTGTTCATTTGCTTTTAACAAAAAACTAGAAGTTATTAATAAATACTCAAAGCTTTTAATTATCAATATTTTTTTTTTTTTTTTTTTTTTTTTTTTTTCATACATAAACAACTGAAACGTTTTTGTTTACCTCGATTTTTTTTCTTTTTCTTCCATTACTCGCATAACTTTGACTCTGTTTGAGACGCATCAATTTTTTTTTTTTTTTTTTTTATATAAAACTCTTTTTTACATATCTCTAATGAAAAAAATTATGTATAATACGTATAGTGAATAACTATAAAATTTATTGTACATTGTAATCGACGTTATCCTAATGCTAAGAATCCTATAAAATAACATGTAAAATACATAACATAAACGTTAAATCCAGAGTAACGGGCGGTGAGCTGTTCGATCGAATAGTGAAGAAGGGCTCGTACACGGAGAAGGACGCGTCGGATCTGATACGTCAGGTCCTCGAGGCGGTGGATTACATGCACGAGCAAGGCGTCGTCCACAGAGATTTAAAACCCGAGAATCTTCTTTACTACAGCCCCGACGAGGATAGCAAAATCATGATCAGTGACTTTGGACTCTCCAAGATGGAAGATTCCGGTACTATGGCCACTGCGTGCGGTACTCCTGGTTATGTCGGTGAGAGGCAATTTTTTTTCTTCTGTTCCCCTTTGTGGTGTGCGCTTATTTTTATTATCGACAGAGTTTAAGATCAAATTTTGTTTTATCCGAAGGTTTTATAAAATATCGTAAAATTGATTGATCCATTGGTAAAACAGACCATTTCTTGTTTTAGTAACATTTTTTTAATACGGAATCATTTTTATTTGATTGCTTAAAGTATTTTTTACAAAGATGTACACACATTTTATTGATTCTTACGATCACTCGACCGATAATAAAATGTTGGATTAAATAGTTTTATATTTTACAATTTTTATACAATTACATTTTGAAAAAGATTTTTAATCGAAACGACGATAAAGTTGCTAATTCCATCGACGGATCAAAATCGACTTTTAACTCCTAGTCCCATTGAAATCACACCTTAAAAGTATCCATCATTCGATGCGATGTGCGATAATTAATTCTTAAATTAGCATGGCTAAGTAGCTGTATTTCATTACGCAAAATAGAAAAGATAAAGAAAGAAGTAACGCATAATATAGAAACATACATCTATACAATAAGTAAGTTAAAACACATTCACAATGCAAAGAACGACAACCATCTCTTTTCTTCTTCTTTTTCTTTTTTTTTTTTTTTTTTTAATATATGTATCCACAGCTCCCGAGGTGTTGGCCCAGAAACCTTACGGCAAAGCGGTCGACGTCTGGAGCATAGGAGTCATATCCTACATTTTATTGTGTGGCTATCCTCCGTTCTACGACGAGAACGATACCAATCTCTTCGCGCAGATACTTCAAGGTATTTTAAAAGCTCACTGTGTGTGTATATATATACATATATTTATATACGTACACGAATGCACGTACATACATATAGTGCGTTCGACGTTTCATGATATATTGATGTGTGCCTTTTACGATCAGCCGCTTTTACTATTCTCTTTTTTTTTTTTTTTTTTAATTTATTTTTTTATTCACTTTTATTTTTATTGTCGCGATAAAAAAATGTGTAACCCATTAAGTTACGCGAGAAGGAAAAAAAAGTATTCCTTATCCGTTGTTTTTATCGGACTTTGCTACTGAAAATCGAATTGCGATTTTTTCATATTAACATCGGGTGTCGATGTATTATAAATGTTAGAATTTTTATTCAATGCGTTATTTATTGAATAATTAAAAATTATACTGTAAAAATTATAGAATGTTATAGATGTTTTGATTATGGCAATTATCAGCACATAATGTTTACAACCTATCACAGTTTCATACGATTTTCATCTAAAAAAAACTTGTTCTAACCGGGAAAACAAGTTTGTCTTTTTTTTTTCTTGTTACGAATGGATTGACATAGTTTTTTTTAATTTTACGTGAAATATCGCAGTACCCAAAGCGAATCGATGAATGTAATTAAAACAAAAATTTATTAAAATTCTATACGTCGGTTAAAATATTTGCCGTCTATCGATGAAAATTTTCATTTCATACTGCAAAATATCTAATATAAAAAGCGAAAGTATGGTAAAAGAAAAAAAAAAAAAGAAAGGCACGAAACGATTTAACGGCTGATTGAACGCGAATTCGTCGATTTAATCGAAGAACGAGGAACTAATCAAATTCACTTGCAGGAGAATTCGAATTCGACTCGCCATACTGGGACGACATCAGCGACTCGGCCAAGGACTTCATCAGTAGGCTGATGTGCGTCGACGTCGAAAAGCGCTATACGTGTAAACAAGCGCTTGCACACCCCTGGTGAGTAAACTTATTTTTTTTTTTTTAACGATTACTCGGTTTTAAATGAAAGAAATAAGAAAGATGTTTAATTTCAGTTTTTTTTTGCAATTTAAGCACTTGAATATATTTATTTATGTTTTTTAAATTAAAAGTTATTAAAATAATAGTAAATATATTTGAAAGTAAGTTGTTTTTTTTTTTAATTTAACATTTTTTTTTTTTTTTTTTTTTTTAATGAATTAAAATGTTTCTCTGTATAAATAAATCTTAAAGTGTTTGAACTATTGACAAAGATTCCAAATATGCATTTTTACTTTAAAAATAAAGTTTATAAATAGAATGAATTGAAGAGGGATAACTTAATTTAAAAATACGAGTTTTAATGGCATTTGAAGTACTTTTTAACAAGAACACCAGACTACGAATTCTATTAAGACGTTGGATGAGCCAAATATCGTCTTACTACACTTATGAATTTTAAAAGTCAAAACATAAAGTTTTTCATGACTATTTTTGAAAAGAAAAGATAAGAAAAAAAAGAGAAAAAATTTCAAATGAAAATGGAACACGAGTTGGCGGTACGAAAAAGTCGATTCTAATGTCGATCCAGGTAGCAACGAATGTAAAATTGCTCAGTAAGTAGTGTGGCATTAACGTCGTCGAATCTCAATTCATTTAAAACTAGACATCTGAGTGTTTTGTTTAAGCCATATGTGTCATTCTAATATCTTTGTGCATATATATACACACACACTTTCTTGCTATTCGAACTAATAATCAACTTCCATTAGCAATGCTGTGTTCTTTATTACATGTGACAATCATTACTTCCTACATCGCAACAGAAATTTCTTAAAGTTGTTTCTCTGTTAACGTTGCACGAGTTTTAATAAAAGAAAAAAAAAAAAAAAAAAAAAAATTTAATTGGGAAATTTCTTTGTTGACGCCAAATATGTTAAATGGCAAACGGTTGTTTGAGTTAAGTAAAAAAAAAAACTCGTTTTATGTGATCATCGAGTAATAAATGTGTCTAACAACGATTGTGTTAACATCCATTATGCAATATAACATTATTAATATAATCATTAAAATCGAACAACTTTCATACAATCGTCGTTGAGACGAAAAAAAGCAGAAATGAGAAAATAAAACAAATTGAAGGGGTATTCATTTATTACGAATTTATTCGATCGTTAAAGTATGTATCAATTAAAATTTGCCGTGTCTCTATTCGTTCCAGGATCTCCGGCAACGCAGCGAGCAACAAAAACATCCACGGTACGGTATCGGAACAACTTAAAAAGAACTTTGCCAAGTCGAGGTGGAAGGTTAGTATTTATCCAATAGAACACAGCGCGTCTGATCACGTCTTGTGTTTCTCTGTGTGTATGTTATTGTGGCTCCCCACAACAAATCACTGCCGGTGCTGGTGCAACCCAAGGAATGTCTCTCATGGTTGCAGCAAGCCTATCACGCGACGACCGTCATTCGCCAGATGCAGAGGCTCGCCCTGAACAGCAGCAGCAATCCGAGCAGCACGAGCGGACAGAATCAACAACAACAACAACAACAACAACAACAGCTGGGACAGCAGGGCCAAGGTGCGACCGGCCCCTCAGGCGGAGCGAGCCCGAACCACCGGAACTATTGAAGTTCTTCCGCGAGCAACAACCAGCATCGACAACGGCAGACAGCCCCCTGACCGAGTCCGTCCGGATCTGGAGCAATCGGCGTTGTCATCGTCGTCACTTCATCGTCGTCGCCGCGATTTCATCCTCCTCCACTTCCTCATCATCGGCCGCCTCCTCGCCCACGCATCAGCAAAAGAAACAACAGTCCCGGATGACGATGACGGCTAATCTACTAAACGGAGCCAAGAGCCAGAAGCTTTGGGCGAGTGTCTTGGCTCTACTCAGGCTCGACCTTACTCACATGAGACGCCGACGATGGAAGCAGGAGAAAGGCTGAGCAGGACGGATTTTTAGATATATATATATATATATATATAGCTACTATACTTACATGAGAAAATGCTGGTTTTTCTTCCTTCTACTTCTACTTCTTCTAATATCACTTTTTACTCTTCTTCTTATTATTATTCTTCATCGTACATATTGCGCCCCGAGGATGTAAAGATCTATTTTAACGCGCGTGCGCGATCACGTAGACGCGATTGTTAATATTTATGTATTCTAATAAGCGAGATCGAAGAAGAGGGTCGAGAGATTACACATCTCCGCCATTTTCTATAGCGCTGTGGCCATTACGCGAACGAGACAATGATGGATATAAATATCTTATAGGTACGAGCGTGAAAAGAATAACGGATCAAACGAAAAAGAAAATGCTACAGCCTGTAAATTGAGTTACTATTGCTCTTATAAATACTTATACATATATACATATATACATATATATATAAATTCAGTCAGTGACACGTCTGAATTTCTTGCAACTTCCTTGTGGTTATATTTTTCATCAAGATCCGTACACGTAGTAACAAAAATATACACAAAAAGAAAAAAAAAAGATATTCTTGCCTTTAGAATTAGAAGTTACTACATTCGGGATATAGCGCGTATAATCCTACTCATATATCTTACACGGTGAATTTATCTAGCGACTTACGCCTTCTTGTATCACGATATCTTACATATACGAATATTCGCTTTCTTTACTCTGCTGCAAAATTTTTAAAATGCTACCGTATACTTGTTTCTTATCGGAAATTTTAAAGTGGATGTATTTAAATTAGGCTTTACTCAATTTCCACTATTTACAAAAAAAAAAAAAAAAAAAAAAAAAAAAAAAAAAAAAAAAAAAAAAAAAGACGGGGAAAAAGCAGCTATTACCGATTGAGCGACCAACTGCATTCCAATATTTTTATTTATTTAGAATTTTAAATTAGGAAAACGTTGAGTAAATAAACGATACTATTTAATAATTCTATAATGAATATTTTAATATACTGCTCGGTCGGTAAACGAGTCGCATTCCTTGCATATACATATACATTCTACGAAAACTTGAGAATGTTTTGAACGCTGACATTTATCCCGGCGAGGGATGCCGTGCGCACGACGGAAAAAAAAACAAAGAAAAAAAAAGAAAAATAGTAAAAAAAAATAAAAAAAAAAGATGAGAAAGAGACGCGTACCTATTTTTATACGTAAACGCTATTTTTTAAAAAGTTGCGTACAAGAAAAAAGTGGGTGCATTATATTTTTTTATCGGAGTCGCTTGTCGCTAAATGCTCGTAAGCATGAGAGAGCACGTCGCGAGCTTGTTGTCGATTGTTGAGACGAAAGGTGGGGGAAGAAAATCAAGCGGTTATACGCACAGCTAGGAACAAATGTCTCGTATATGAGTATTCGGCACTTGGAATTTTCTTATTCGTTTCTCTTTTTACGAATCTCTATATATGCGTGTTTTATTGAGCTAAAAGTCAGTTTTTTTTTTTATTCTTTTTTTTTTTTTTTGAAAATTGGTGTAATACTCCAGTTTTTAAATTAATGCAGTTTTAGAAAGAAAGATTTGTAAATCGTTTGAAAATTGTTTTAAAAATTTAAAAACCGGATGATTTTATTTTGTTATAAAAAAATAAAAAAAAAGAAAAAAGAAACTGCCTTGCTACTATTACATCGAATCGAGACATAATATTTAATCATCGAAACCTTATTGTCGCCGTTCTATTTGTGCTTCCGTTAATATAAAAAGAATTATGGCGATGGAGTCGATATCTCGAATAATCTATCAGTCACCTCTTGAAGCTTTGTAATTGGTGGATTGAATTCAATTTTCCTTCATAGAAATGTGATGGATATTGAATCGATACCTTGAGCGGTTCTTCACCTTATTCTAATATCATAAGAATTAGTGAATTTAAAGAAGCGCGTGAAAATACGTTATCAATTTAACGGTGAAATTTATTTTTAAAATTAACTTTTGCCGATGAATTTTATAAAATGTTTATTTTAATAAAGGAATATTACACCAATTGTTACATTGTTTTTAAAAACTTATAAAATGCAATTACACAATATATTAATTAGATATGCTTATAAAATAAAAAAATAGACGTTCAAAAGTAAAATTATTCTTTTAACATAGAAAATTATCGTAGCAAGTTTTTAATTTGTTATTTAAAAGAGTAGCCGACTTAAAATGTTATGTTTAAGATGAAAAGTTTATTTTTAATAATATTAAACTCTCATGATTAGAATCGTCCTATTGTATACAACTATTGAATCTCAATGCAATGGTTAAGCGTCACCAAGAGAAGAAGAGAATCATCTCGTGTATACGTAAGCATCGATACACATAAATTTTCTTATTACATTTTTTTTTTTTTTTTTTTAGCTTAAAAAAATAAGATTTCAAGTCGACTCTGTTACACTTTAAAATCGTTTGCTCCCATTTTTCCGACGAATCGATCGTTTGAGCAATAAACCCGACATCATTGTGATAACACGTTGACGCGAACGAAGCTTAAAAAAATGACAAAACGGAGCGACGAATCGCCGATGGCTGATTAAGCATATGTCTATGTGTATGTGTGTACGTATGGATTTTTAGCTTTATACGACGATGTGTAGATTCGGCGACCTTAAACGGCATAAATTCTCCGATTAAGCCAACGAAGATTTCCGAGAAATTCATTAAAATGCTTCGTTATACTTTTTTTTTTTTTTTTTTTTTTTTGAAGTTTTCCGAATGTATTCTTGGATTATTTAAAATGCTGACGCTTGCACATAATGCTTCATATTTTCTTAATGTGAATTTAACGTGTCGCTTAAATTTTACATGTAAATAAAAAAAAAAAATTATTTTTTTTGTTTTTTTTTTTTATGTAAGATACCTATATGTAAAAAAAGTTTCATTCATAACTTAAAAGATCATTGATTTGATAAATATTGTTTGAACACACATGCTACACTAAAATATTCTTGTCAATAACAAGTTGTCCGTAAATTTATTCCTCTTAAATTATAAATTTTTCTACTTTCATTATACGCGCACAAGCACAGAAAACTTCGGTGAAGAGAGAAAATAAACAAAAAGGAAAAACGTCGAAATATAGAAGAAACTTATAAAATTAAAGTACGAGCACGAGCGGCGAAAATGTGTTCCGAAAAGAAAAAAAAAAAAAAAAAAAACGAAAACAAGAAGATAAAGAAAACGCATAATTATAGCACGTGAGAATTCTATCGATGTAAAGTTTAGCTTCTGTATACGACGTAATAAATTTCTATACTATAGACGCCTGCGCGATTGTTTGCGTAACTTGAAAAAAGACAAAAGAGCGGTAAATAATTCCTCGTAGAATGTTTTCTTTTTCTTCTTCAAATTATGCGGACATGTCAGCTAAGCGAGATCGAATTCTCTCATTCGTAGTATTATATTAAATATTCTTTAAAAGAAAATAAAAAAAAAAAAAAAAATGAATAAAATAAATAAATGAATAAAAAATAAATAAATTGATAAAAGCAGAAATCTCCAATATTGATATTTCTCTTTCTCTCTATATTCACTGTAATGGTAAGGAACATCAACATGATAATCAGCGTAAGAGAATTTAAAAAAAAAAAAAAAAAAAAAAGATTTTAAATTAATTGAAAAAAATATAAATTGACTACATGCCAGTAGACGTCCGTCCGATAATCGGGTATTCACAGAAAACGCGAAAATATTATGTTGTATGTGCGGATTATGTATAGTCAAGACCTTCATTATGTTTCTTCTTCGATGTCAGCATTGAATTTTTTTCATTAAATCGACGCGTTTTTTTTCAATACAGATCTATAATATAGATTATTTGTAATTTTCTCTTAATTAGATTTAGTTTCTAATGCCGATAGGAAATAACTTGTGTGTTTACGTATTTAAATAAAAATTTGGAGAATATTTTTTGCAATAAATAAAAAACGAAAATCATCAATACACGAAAATCGAAGGTCTGAATGACTTTATTAGATAACGTGACTCATGTGCGAGTAAGCTTGGGAGTTGAAGTAGTTTTTAAGGCATTTATCCTTTATCCAACGATATATAAAATGATTGTACGAATTAAAAAAAAAAAAAAAAAAAAAAAAAAAATTATATAAATATATTATAAATAAAGTGGGTAAAAATTTAATCAAGATAATGGCACGAACAATGTCATTGATTTTATGCTAGAGTCTAACGCTGCCTAAGTGCAGTGTAGAGAAAAAGCATAAGAGCACGGTTACAAAAAAAATCAGCTGAAAAATGATACGCGTGTAAATCCTTGAAAGTAACGAGAGTAGTAGCGAAAAAAATAATAATAGTAAAGGCGACGCGATGATGATTTTTTTTTTTTTTTTTTTTCTTTTTTTTAACCATAATTTACGATGATGAAAAGCAGAAAGAATTACGAAACGATTATCCGATGTTATAACGTAAGAAAGAAAAAGATGGTTTATCCTGTTTGAGGACGTTGTCTAACGAGTAACTTGCAAATGTATAATACGAAAAAAAAAAAAAAAAAAATTGAGGAATAATAAAGCAAAGTTTATTTTTTACATCTTGTGATTGTTTGCAATGCGAATTATAATTTATTTTGCATATAAAACATTTGTAAAAAATACTTGATTTTTAGCCGTACAGTGAACAAATTGTTGCATTTATTAAATTTATAAACCAGCGCTTGACAGTTACTACGTTTTAAATATATAAAATATATTTTTTAAATCTATGTATAAACGGTAAGTTTAACTATCGGCCAATATTGGCTAATAAAATGTTAATGATTACTTTGGTACTGCTTCGTTGCTCAACAATAACTGTGCCGTACTTAAAGAGAAAAAATATGAATATCCTCTCACGGGACAAACTAGAGAAAGG
Source organism: Chalcis sispes (assembly GCA_949987625.1). Lineage (NCBI taxonomy): Eukaryota > Metazoa > Arthropoda > Insecta > Hymenoptera > Chalcididae > Chalcis > Chalcis sispes. The sequence goes on along the minus strand of OX465096.1, from coordinate 57,559,280 downwards.
AAATATTTGAGAAAAAAAAAATGAAATAAACGAAGTACCTTATATACTTTTGTCGACTAATCGCACGTAGCATAGCTTCTTGTAAATTATAAACATCTTTGTAATATTGAAATAACGTCTGAGTAAAAATTATTTTCAAATTAATCGATGCACTTCAATCTTCTCGATATATAACTATTTTAATCCTATTATTCATTCTATTCGAATCTTACTATCTTCGATATATCACAACTATTTAAAAAAATCACCTTAAAATTTAACGAAGAACATACAGAGTTTTTGCTCGGACGATTAAAAAAACGAAACCTCGCGTTCCCCCAAGTCACTTAATGGAAGCCCGAAAAAACCGTTGATTTACCCTCGCAGTTGCACAATATACACATATATATATATGAATACATTATTTTTGTATGACAACTTTTAATTATAATGACAAACGTAAATGAAGTGAACAAAAATAAATAAAATAATAATCGTTGTGTAAAAATAAAAGCTAAAAAAAGCTTCCGGTGACTTTGGTTAAACGAGATTTCATCGATATATATATATATATACGAGAAAGTAAAAACTATACATTCGAGAGACTACATAGAAAATCAAAACTAAAATATAAAAGATAAATGAAAAAAAGTTACTCTTCGCATTGTGAAGCGATTATTATAGCTCATTCTTGGCTGTACGATGCATCTCTTGTAATTGTAAATAATCTTCTCTTTCTTACATACATATATATATATTCACACACGTATATTACATATATCTATATATAAAAACAACACTTTTCCTCTTTAATATCTCAACTTTTTCTTCTTCTTTCTCACTTTCGTCACCGAAAAAAAATTAAACAAACAAAAAAAAAATTAAACATATACGAGAAATTAAAGGAATTATGTGTAACGAGCGTCGCTTTACACCGTATATATATATATATGCATAAAAAAAAAATATATATGTATATATAAAAAGAAAGCCCCGCTGAACCCCATAATGTGCCATTGTACGTATATCGAATGACCAAATAGTAATATTTTTACGAATTCCAGTGTTAGATATATTCGAGTACTTAAAAAAAAAAAAGTAAGAGAAAAGATATAGCGAACGCGCAGAAGAGAAAAAAGAAAAAAAAAATGATCGATAATGTTTTGATGAAGGCTTCGAAATGCTCCCTTCGTACTCATTGATATGTAAGGATATAAATATACAAAATATGCATATTGATATATAAATACTATAATGTAAAAGAATCTGCTTCGCGGGCCATAAGTGTTTCCCAAATTGAAATAAATAAAAAATAAATAAATGTAACGATGAAGTACACGTATATATACACACACACACACACACACACACACACACACACACACACACACACACACACACACACACATATATATGCTTCCTGTTAATGGACGCATCGAAGAAACTTTGAAATTTATAACAAAAAAAAAATAAGTAAATGAATAAATACATAAATGAACAAAATATACAAGTAAATAAGAACCGTGATTGTTGAAAAAAAAATTTAATTAATAAATAACTAAGACGATGAAAGACTAAACGAGCAACGAATAAGCGATATTATTTTTCTAGATTTCGATCTTAACGGAAAAAAAACTAAAAGGGGGTTAAGTATTTGATGTTTATGATCGGTCGTTTGATTTCTTATTGTTGAATCGTTTATCATTACATTATAATATGTTTAAGTTAGCTTTATTGTCAAATTTTAAAAAAGTATGCGACGACGCTGAAAAATTTTAAATTTAAAAAAAATCATAGACTATGAATTTTTAACGTTTTTAAATAATAATGGCAATTAATAAGTGGACAATTCAAAAAGTAGAAAAAAAAAAAACTTAATTGAACAGCTCAAACAATAACGGCATTTGTTAAGCGTAAAAAATTTCCACAAAATTTTATGCCTATAAAAAGGGCTAATATATAAATCACATTTAGGGACCGACGGAACATCTTGCAGTGCCATAATAATAAGCAGACATATCGGCGGCGAAGTCGAGATGGAAATAAAGCAAAAAAAAATTAAAATAAATTAAAATAAAATAATAATAATAAATAAATAAAGTAAATAAATAAAATAATGGAAACACATATGCGTTAGGTATATCTAAATTGACAAAAAAAAAAAAAAAACAAAAAACAAACAAAAAAAAAATAAAAATAATAATGTAAATGTGATTGTAAAAAAAAAAAAATGAATAAGCTTGTTACCTAGCGGCAGTTTTATATATATATATATACATACATACATACATACATGCATACATACATACATACATATAATCGTTGAAACAACAGACAAGTATATAAATTCAGACTGATATTGTTGTCTAAAAGGAGATAAGAGTAACGAAATAAAAACAAAGAAAAAAATTTTAAAAATTAAAAAAAAAACAATATCCATACGTAAAAAAAGTGTAAAGAAGGATTATTTTGTTGTTGTGAATTATTAAGAAATATCGTTGCGTGTGTACTGTTGAATTGCGCATAACATAACAATATATATAAATATATATATATATGACATTCCTTTGTACCGTTAACATATAAATATGATATTATACGATATATACGATATATGAATATATATTGTACGAGATTTTTATTTTCCAACCAATTCGTAAATAACATACAAACACATATAAATTACAAAAATGTGGTGCTGGTAGTTTATCGAAATAATAAATGAATAAAGTATAAAAATAAAGAATTGAATGGAAAAAGACACACGTTAATTAGCCATACGCTTGAAAACACACGATTATAGCTTTTTTTTAACGCCGGTTTAGGTTTAGCTAAAAAAAAAACGTAAATAAATAAATAACGTTTTCATAATTGTTAACTAATTTAAACATACTTTATCTGTAATTACGTTTTACAAAATTCTAAACAGTCATTTTTAATTATCTTTTCGAGTCATTTGAATAATGCATAATTTAAAAACGCACAATTTATATATACACGCTATTTGTTTTTTACATTCATTGAGTGTCGTAAATTTGATACTCTTCATTAGTTACCTTTTGATAATTTTATAAGCATTAAAAAAATTATTTTCTGTTTAAACTAAATCGATTCGTTATTTATTTATTTATTACAAACGAGAATGAAGAAAAAAAAATGTTAAAAATATATTACAAAATAACTTGCAAAATGTATTTTCGTATAATATAATTTTTGCCGATCGATATTTTTCGAGTATAAATAATAGTACGTGATTGATCCGGACAATAAAGAAAATTTGTGAGAGTATAGCGATGTTGTTAAAAAATTCTACATTCGCTCAAAAAATTAAATACTTTTCTCTTTGGCTTCTAACCAAATATATATATACTTTACAATTTAATTAAGATCAGGTTTCTTAATTAAATTGTAAAGTATATTTTTATAATTTTTAATAAACAATATTTTTTACCATTCAAGAAAATCGTTTAATCGGGTAAATATTTCGTCAAATTTTTAAATTAAAAAAATTTGATTGCGCGTGACTTTTTTCAAACCGTAACACCTTTTTTTAATGTTTTTAATTTTTTTAATCTTACCATGAATTAATTTAATTAAAAATAAAAATGTTTATTATATTTGCTTGATCTATAATCACGTAAAGTATATATCAATTTAAAAAACAATTTTTTATGAAAAGTCTTAACGAACATAAAGAAACAATGAAAATTTAATTTTATAAAAGATGATGGAAAAGAATATATACATAAAAAGATTGACAAAAAATAATTTATTCGCTTTCGAAATGACGAAAATCGTTTAAAATGCACGTAACCACCGAATAACTATATTATAATATTATTCCGTTGACATTACTTGCCTAAAGATTTTTACGCATTCCTTTAACTATATTTAAGCCGCATACTAGATTTCTAATATCTTTGCTTCTTATTGGACTCGAGTGACGAGCGGCGATGGGGGAATATAGTTTTTATACAGGCGATCAAAGCGAGAATTAAAAGTGAGATACTTATATCGATAAATGTAAATAATTCGGTGTAGTGTATATATATATTATATATTATATATACATATACGTATATGTTAAATTTAATTGTAATAAAAGAAAAAAAAGAGCTTCGCGCTTTTCCTACGTATACATATATCTAAAAAAATTTGATTGTCTTCATTCGATTAACATTCGCATCCATTGTATTAACACGTAAAAAATATTATTTGCAAACCTTAACGAGCGAATTATTTTTAAGCTAACGTTTAATAATTGGCTTTATTTGTTAAACTATTGAAAAAAAAAAAAAACAAAACAAAACAAAACAATACAAAACAAAAAAAGAAAAAGAAAAAATATGTTAGGATGTTAAGTGAAGTTAATATTAAATTTCCATATGAGACGAATGAAGGCAATCGATGCAATTGCTCGAAAGGAAAAAGAAAATTATTGAATGAGTAAACTTGAATAGAGAGAAGACGCGACGTTTTGCTACTTTGTAACACACACACAAGACATTGATTTTTGTGTAAAGATAAAATATCGACAAAATATCTTATTACCACTTTGACTAGCATAAAAGAAAGAAACGTTATTGAAACGGCCAAGTATACATAAAGAAGTAAACTCGATTTGCGCGAATGATAAACTGCATTATATTAATTTTTTTTTTTTTTTTTTTTTTGTTTTTCGTTCGAATGAATTTTACGATTTTTCGACGACAAAAAGCATAAGAAAAAAAATCTCAGACATGTTGTCGACGTAAATACGTTATTTGACACCGTCGTTTATTCAAACGAAAACGAAAGAGTTAAACAACAAACTTATTATATATACATAATTATATTTATACATAGATATCAATATTTATAAATAGAAATGCAAAATTGCAAAAGCCATAGACGTCACGCATGCAAAATAGAAAGAGAGAAAAAGAAAAGCGAAAGAAATGTCGTCATCATCAACTGGTCCGTGATAAACGATGTATCTACATCACATCGGACAAAAAGTCTTGCTATCGAGCGAATACGCTCGTGAATACTTCTACACATAAGTACAGACATACACTAGTGCACGCGCACACACATACACACACACACAAATATATACACATATAAATATAATTAAATGCACGCTCGAGACAAAAGATTAAAATAATAACAATAATTAATAATTATTATGATTGTAATAAATAATTAATTAATTAATAATAATAATTATTATTATAATATTAACGATAACTATAAATGAATTTAAAAAAACTGAGAAAAAAAAAAAGAAAATAATGAAGAATTTAGTCCCCCAGTTTTTTGTATCGACCGAGGAACATCGTGTATAATCTGTGCAAAATAAAGAAGCAAAATAACAAAAAAGTGTTGTCCAAATAAACTGAGCTGAAAAGTGAAAAAAAGAATAAATGCTTCACTTTATTATCCTTACGCATTCCTTCATCTTCAATCGTCGTGAATAAATCATGAAAGAAAAATCGACGTTTGTAAATCAGCGATTTCGAAAGCTATTTTACTGATTCAATTAATGATATATTTATAATTATTTATTAATAATTAAACTTTTGATTTTTTTCTCTAATAAGCATTGACGACTTAGTGAATTTATTTGATGTATTTGGAGGAAAATCAACTACGCTATTTATTTTGTTTAAATTTTTGTGTATTTTTTTTTTTTTTTTTTTTTCAAGCTATATTAAGGTTTTGAAAAATAAAATAAATGCATATTAATTATCAATTACAGGACAGTTTTTTTCATATTTATTTATATATTTGCTATTAATTAGATCAACTTCTAATAAAGGTTTAGAAAAGACAGGCCTTTTACACAAGTAAATAATTCTAATAATTGATTTAATTTGTTTTTCTTGTCAAAGAAATACAAAGTTTTTTGTTGATTTTTTTTTTGTTTTTTTTTTTATCTTAAATAAAAATAATGTTTGTTTACAAAAATAATTAATATTTAGAGAGAAAATAGCTTTCTCGCTTGTGAAGACACTTTTTGCTTATAATCATTAGAAACATTATTTTTTCCGCTTTATTATCATTATTATTTAAAAAAAATTCTCGAAGGTTTCAATTCTAATGGAAAAATTTCTCCAAAAAAAAAAAAAAAAATTAAGGAATGAGTCGATAAAAATAATGGACTTTTTTTTTTTATTTCATTTCCTAAAAACAATATTAACGATAACAATATTTTATAATCCTTTTTTTTTTTATTTCGAAAGTTCTTTGTACAAAAATATTATTTTTGTTTAAAGATGTTTCTAAAAAGATAATATCTTCGGAGAAATTTTATCCAGCGGTTGATTTATCTTAGAATACAATTAATATACACAATTCATTTACATAGTATTGGTATAACATTATAATTACAATTCATATATCTTACAGTCTGTATAGTAGAGAAAATGCATGTGACAGCGATTCATTCTATACTCGAAATCGCTTTTTGATATTTTTCTTTTTTTTTTTTTTTTTTTTTTTTTATTTTTTTTTTTAATTTTTTTAACAACAAGCTATAGCGAATCCTTGATTAGAAAATATCATTGCGAACACTAAAAAATTTACAAATCATTTTTAATACGTCATTTTAGCGGTAATTTCGATTGTTATTACGAATATACATGTACACATTTATAAAAACATTCATTACGTTCGGTACACAAATAAAACATATAATTTTTAGCAAATACAATTTTTTAAATTAATTTCTATTAATCAAACAGATTATACATCTTCTAATAGAAATTTGTTTCGATTTTGTGAATATACATTTACGATAAGTTTGAAAAAATTGTTATACATTCAATGAGTTATATCTCTTAAGATTTAAATAATCAATAATGTCATTCTTCATTTATAAAGATTATAAAAGTCATAAGCAAGTTGCGATAAATTTTATCGGGATGGAACATACGTGTGCATAAATATTATTTTAAGCAGTATATTGTACGAATTTGTAATTAAAAACAATTTAACAAAATGATTTTATAACATTAATTTTCAAAATATTTTTGATTACGCATACATGAACAATTGTTTTGAAAACTCTTGTACTGTGGTACAAGAAAAAATTTTCATAAACAAAATTCGATATAAAAATAAAATACTTGCACATTTATATAAAATTATTACGCAATATAACAGAGATATATATATATATATATTTTTTTTTAAAAATATTTTTCAGCTGCACAAATATATCTTCTTTTTAACCTCGACCATAAACGAACTAAAAATGATTCGTGAATTTAATAATCATTACTTAAAGGCAGTCGGTAATGATTACTTGCAGATAATTGCTTACAATGAATTATACCATTATGCGGATATATAAATGTGAGTACTTTTAAATTTTGAAAAAAATTGGCCAAGTCCGAAAAGGGAATGGAATTTATATATATATAAAGTAAATAATAATACGGATACAATGTATACTGCAAGCCTAAAAAATTACAAAAAAAGAATTTAAATTTCTTTAATCGTCTCACATGCAATAATTACAAGTAATCAATAAAACGTTTACGATGAAATATCAAAAATCATTTTTATTTTTTCACTTTAACAAAAGCTATATTTAAACCTTACTATTACAATGTTTAACTGTTATAATACTCGTTTACTTAATTAACTAGACTTGCTTGTTACGCTCATACACGAATAAAAAAAAAAAAAAAAAAAAATGCTAGAAGTTCATTAAAGTGAAATATAAAAGCATCGTTTACAAAACAAACGCAAATGATTTCTCGAATCGAATTAAATTTATGCAAAAAAAAAAAAAAAAAAAAAAAAAAGGAAAGAAAGAATTTGTTCTCGGACCAGGCCATTCCTTCATCGATCGTTTTATCGAGTGCGCGTAATCTTTGCGTACATGTATGTATGTATGTGTGTACGAGGGATTGCTCTAGGCAAAAAAGAAAAAAAAAAAAAAAGAATTGCATTGGACCTCTCTTCGTTCGATTATGCAAGGCTGGTTAATTCATTTATTTTTCTTCTGCACGCATGTACGTTTGTGTCTGTGTGTTTCTTTTTCTCTCTTTTTTTTTTTTTTTTTTTTTTTTTTTTTTCTTTTTCTTTTTCTTGTTATCCTTTTACTTATATATAATTTCACGCTCATTTTTAAACTTCGATAGAATCGGATTCACCCGTCGAAGAAATTAAGCGCCTCTTGTAGCTTGTTAACGATCTTCTGATAAAAGTTTATCTGTTCGACGAGGTGATTCTTTACCGCTTGATTAATATGAATTTCCCGCTCAGTTTGGAAATGCGTCTCTTCGGAACCCAATGCGCGCGCTATTATGTCCGTCCTGTGATTCAATTCTCGTAATTGTTGCGCTTCCATCTTGTGCTCGCTCACCAGCCTCTCGCAGTCTTTACGTTTTTGTACAGCACTCTGTAAGACGTTGCAAACAACATTTTTCTTTTTTCGTTTATATTCTTTTAAGTTTTTTTTTGTCGTTTTTTTTTTTTTTTTTTTTTTTTTTTCTTTTTCTTAATGAAAATTTATTGATCGTATAGATATAAATGTTTTGTGGTATCAAAATTAATTTTTCTTTTAACGAAAATTTAAAAAAGTATTTTTTTAAAAACGCGGTTAAGGTGAAAACTTATAGTATGGTAAATTAGATTCGTTTTAATTTGGTGAATAACGAATACAAATGTAAATGCATGCATTAATATGATACGGTAACCGAATATCTTAGAGAATGTTACTACTGTACGAATAATTGTGGGAAAGGTCGTTTTTTAATTTGATTAAAAATAATCGCTGGACTAATTAAATAACCAAACATTTGCAAAACGAGTTTGCTTCACGACATCATAACCAAAGTTCAAAATAAATACCCAAAAAAAAAAGAAAAAAAAAAAGAGTCCGTGTGTTACCTTATGTATACCGATGACATCGGGAAAGTTACTAATAATACCCCGATATATGTGAAACTTATCGGCTAAAGGTTCCCAATCGAATTTCGGCTGTTCCTCGTACAATTTTCCGATCTCGGTGTAAGCGTCGCCGGTGTGCTTAAGCGCCTGATTAAGCTGGATACGCGAGCGACCGGCGTCCTCGAAATCTAGCGCGTTACCAAGCGACCAGAAGCACTGGCCGATTTTTTGAAACTCTCGCTTGTAAAGCACTTGATGCTTCTTCGCTTGATCCGTCGCCATCGCCATGAAGTTCTTCACCACGGGATCCAAACCCGAGATGAACCTATTGGATTGATAATTTTTTAGGATAGTTATTTTACGAGTATCTATCTATTTAGTTTTTGTTTTTGTTTTTTTTTTTTTTTCTTTTAAACTTGTTTAAAAATGTCGTTCATTATTGTGAGTTATTTAAACATTGACAAAAAAAAAAAAAAAACATTTAATTAGATTTATTAATCATTCGATTTGTCATGCTTATTATTGATGAGTAATACATCTCAGACGTATCAATTTATAAAACATGTACTGTCACAAAAAAAAAAAAAAAAAAAAAAAAAAAAAAAAAAAAAAAAAAAAAAAAAAAAAAAAAAAAAAAAATTTTAAATTAAAGTCTTTAAAATTCACACAGTTTAAATCATAATTTATTAGAACGAAGCTTAATAAATGTAAATGAATTATCTTATTCCAACAAGCTATTCCTCACCTATAAAAAGCATCAGTCTGAAATTCAACTTTGATTGCATCGAGAGGTGTATCCGAACACTGTATCCCATGAAAATACGTGACCCCGAGTAATTCATCTTTCTCAGCTTGGCGTTTACCAGCTTTCCAACGCTTCTCGTCCGTGCAAGTGATAAAATGTTGCCAAACGCGGCTCCTCGATAGCACCGGATGCCTGCACACGTAGTCGACGAACTCCTGCAGCTGAGTGCGCCGATGTTCGATAAATTGCTCCTCGTAACGACCGGATATCTGCTTGTCCGGTAACGGTGGAATTGGAATAAAACAAAATTTTTCTTCAAGTCTCTCGTGTAGCCAATCGAAATGCTTATACCTACGCAACACTTTTACGTTGTTGAACTGTACAAAGAGAAAAATTATTTATAAATTAATTATATAATCTTTTCTGTATGATTATCATAATTGATTATAAATTTTATGTAACGTTGAGTAAATTGAATATTTATTTTAAGAAAGTGTCTTCGTTACCGTTGGAGTTAGCTGATAAACAATGAAGCTCTTTAAGCCTTTTAGCTTGGATTCCTTTTTAGGTGAAGTAACAACGCAGTTATAATTTTCACCAGTTGGAGCCCAAGCAAAACGACCGTTTTCAATCTCTTCTATATATATTTTTTCGGATTCTGGCACAATCACTTTCTTTTGACTAAGCAAAAATCCTTCTTCGCCTGACTTAACCAAGGCACTAAATTTGTTATTTTTCTTTGGTACATTTGGAATTGCTCTATCTGGTATAACAGAATGAACCGTATGCATAGATACATTATCATTGTATTCCACGCTGCCGGATTGAGCTGACTGTAAACTTGGTTGTTGTTGTACAGGTGGTACGTAGGCTTGTGTCTGGCCAATTTCTGAATCATCGTCCCAGTCATCGTCCCAATAATCTCCTGTACTTTGCTGCGAGTTCAATTCATTACCTAATTTCAACATAAATTAACAATTTCATTATAATACCTATAATGAGATAGAAAATCATATAAGATGTATATTGGGAAAAAACCAGTATTTATTTTATATTTTATTTTTTTCTATTAAAAGTAATTAATATTAATAATCAATAAATTATTATAATCAACACAAAAACTTTAAATTTAATAAAATGTATTAAATTATAATGTATCTAAAAAAGATACTATTTGAAAAATCTGGAAAAATGTTTGAAGACGTTTATGTAAGTAATTAATTCATACACAAGTTTATCAACCCACTGTCCAAACTATTTTCAGATTCAAGGTTAGCAAACCATGTTCAGACAAATAAAGATTAGAAACACATGTTTTAATTGAAATATATATGTGTATATATACATATGAACGTCTCACAAATTTTTCATTGAGAGCAATTCTTAGTTTATGTCTAAACTCAATAGTATTAAACTAGCAATGTAATTCAGTTCAATCATTCTGAGGAGAAAATTAATCAATTTCTCACTTCCTCTTTATCTCTTTGTATTTGACTATCCGAAGAAGTATACTAAAATATTATTTTTCATAATATAATAAAATAAGAATCAAACAAAATGTAAAAAGAAACACCTGACTTTTCATAATGAAAATTCTATTTAATTTAAATATACTTTAAATTCTTAATTTCATGTAAAACAAATTCCAAGAAAATAAAATTTATGATATTGAAAATACTTAAATTAAATTACAAAATTTGATGTTATAAAATATTCAAAAAAATGTATCAATAATAACATTTTCTTTTTAAAAAATAATATTAATAGGCAAACGATTGAATTTTCAACATAATAGAATAATACAACAATTAAATACAAAAATAAAACACATAAATATAAACAACCTGTTGTTGGAGCAGTGGCCTCGATACTTTGTACATAAGCAGCAGGAAACAGTCCAGATTGACCAGTCTGATTAAATCCTTCGCACCATCCATCCCCAACATTGTCTCTCATAACCGTGAGTATTTCTCCAGCTGTAATAGATAACTCTGCAGATCCTGGTTCGCCAGAGAAATCATAGAGAGCTCGTACCTAGAAACAAAAAGATACTAGAGTAAACAAAAAGGATAGACAGTTAGACTTATGAGTCAGAACAGCTGCACGAACAAAGCAATAAAGGGGGTGTTGCCTCAGAAGATTCCAATAAACTTAGAGAAAGCAAATTGCTTACAATTGAAACATAATTACTCCCAATTAAATGAACAGGCTACAAGAGCACTAATTTATTGTTGAAAATCACAAAATAATTCATTTTTCGCTCCTCGTACGCTATGTTACCTGTTGTCCGTCCATTACGCTGTGGCTCTGTAATCAGGATGTCACAGGCTGATGAAGCTGCTGTCCGTTGACGATGACTCCGAAAATCCGTCGTGGCCTGACATTTGCCGCGCGTGCTCACGCGTCAGACCGTCGTCGTGTGCTGCGATTGTATGTGTACATACACTATACAACCTACTGGACGCGATATCGCTTTTTTCCAACTCCCCGGAGGTGCAATCGCGACGAACGACAACGAAGACCCTCCTCTTTTTTTTTTTCTCTTCTCTTGTTTCACCAAAGAAAGATAGAGAAAGAAAATGCAAACCCGGTATACACGACTGTATAAGCAATACTGTCTCTAGTTAGGCGGTCAATGTGAAAGCCCTTATATTGAAACTATTATTTATAGATTAGAAATTATTTTAATTTATCGCGTCATTTAACATTAACTAATGTTTCTTGATAAAGATTTTGGTCTGCAACAAAATTTTTAAATAGACAAATAACAAAAGATTATCTTTGTTGTATTGTAACTATGATAATTTAAGATTAAGGCACGAGGGTACATTCATACGTTACTGAGTGATTGTACGGGAGTAAACGCCATTCATTTGCTAATAAATATAGAGAGAAAAAGAGCAACAATTTTTCCTGTATTTGAAAGATAATAGTAGCTAGCGCGGAATTTGAAATAATCTCTGATATAAAGTCCAAGCATTGCAGCGTACCTGGTGATTACTTGTCTTGTTTGTTTAATGCTTGGTTTAATGTTGAATCAGCTACAATTATCTATTGTGATTATTATTGTGATTACAGTTTATATTCTTTTTATTAATAAAGAAAGTTGCGTAAAAGGTATCATGACCATTTGATAATTTTTTCAGTTCTATCAATTTTATATTTAGAAAATAAGTCAAATGACCATTTTGATTTATATTAAATTCGGTCTTTCTGTGTCAACTACTTATTTCACTTCATTTTGAATTGAAATAAGAAATTAAATGAAAGTTAAGTATATATTATATGAAACAATATTAAATTTTAATATTAAAAATTCAATTACATTTAATAATGCTTAAAATAATTTTTGATTACTGTTTAAATTCTAATTATTTTGATCAATTTCTCTTATTAATTTCAAAAAGAGCGCCAAAACTGAAAATAATCAACGTTACAACTAGATGGCGCTAGTCTTTTCTTTTTCTTCTTTTCTATAATTATACCAATAGCTCAACAATACATGCTACTTTTTCAACAACAATAGTAAAATTTACAAAAATAAATTATATATTATGTACACAATCGACACATAAATATATTTTTTAAAAATGTCACAGTTACACAAAATAGTTTACATCAGTATAAGTGAACAAATAGATCCTGACCGTAACTGACGTCATAAAATCATCAGTGCTACTCACATAAACGAACTTGCATTCGTAAACCTCTTTCATAAGAAAGAGAGAGAAAGACAATTGTAAATCTAAAAAACATGACCGTCATACAACATTGCCCATCGGTAATAATCTCATCGTGATAAATTTCGCGCGCTAGTATGCGAGAGGTAACGCATACACGCGTGCCGTGTGTTCGCATATACATCACGGTCGTCTTACAAGGCGAAGTAACAAAAAAATAACGCGTGCGCGCAGGGCTAAAACAATACAATATATGAACATACGTTGACGTGAGCGTCGAGAATTGTGCAAGTGTCGCGTCGTGTGGGTGCGTGGGTGAGCTAATAAAAAAAAGAGGGAGAGTATACACAAAGTACGGTGGTAAAGAAGGCGCAGCAGCACTGTACGCGAGAGAGCGCGCGCGCTCGGCAAACTATATACACACACGCCGCGTACCGAGTTAATATATACATAATACATAACAATAGTATAGTAATAATTAATATATACATATATATATATATATATATATATATATATACACAAGTGTATATACCTATACACGGGGAGAAAGCGTCTCGTCTTTTTTCTCTCGGACGCGTCGCCGTTTTTATTGTGATAGTGAGACTTTTTGACACGACGACGCCCGCGAGAGGAGGGCAGGAGGAGAGCAACAAGAAGAGAGAAAAAAACATACACATAAGCAACAAAAAAAGAAAAAAAAAATAGGCTGAAACCAGTGCGCGGAATCATCATCATTGTGTGAAGAAAAAAAATATTTTTCCTCGGCGCGCCATACGCACTCATCCAACATACACTCGCAACTATTTTCAAGCTGTCTCTCTCTCTCTCTCCTCTCGGTCTCTCTCACTAAGAAAAAAGGTAAGTTTTATCATTTGTTTATTTGTTTTGTTTCTATTGTTAAGTTAATCGGTGTTTAGCAGTTACTCCATAGTCGTGGATTACAAAGCACAGGTTACTACGAGTTTTTCGTGAGTCGAAACCTAACCTCAAAATCATATGTAACGGAGATCTGTTCTTTTTAGAATTAAATTCCATGAAGAAGCAGTTTTCCGTGTCTGTGCTCGTGTTTATATTTCATAATAAACGTTGCTATAATAGGTTAGATCTTTTCGATTTTTTTTATCTATTTCATTCTCGTTTAGCGAGCTAAATATTCATTCGTCGTTTCTTTGCCATGTTGGCATACGTACGGCACGATAGCAACGTTTTGCGCCTTCTCATTTTTCCGTTTCGAACAGAGATGATATATCAAAGTTCGAGACATTTTTAGGTTTAAACGAGTTCTTTTGGTGAGCAAATTAAGTAATTCGCCGATTTATTGAGAAAAGACGAGGCGGGATAATAAGATTCGATGGTAATGGTGAGCTGCGCCAGATTTTTTTTCTCCGATTCTTGCCTGGAATATCTGCTCGCGCACGCATTCGTTTATTGTAAATCTGTCGTTATTGGCAGACTTTTGAAATTATTACACGCGCGAATGATAACAATTTTTGAATTTCAGAAACTGGTTTTCATTCAGAACATAATATTATTTTGCGATTTAGAAACAAATCATGTTTAAAATGATTTTTGAGTAAACGCTATTAATTCATAATCGTCCCTATCTTTAAAATATTTATATAAATGATTTTAAATTGTGTGACTAAAAATTGTTAAAGTTAATCAAATTCTTACAATCATTATTTTGAATTTCGCTAAAAAATATACATTAATAATTAGTAAGACTTTTATATACATTCTGTTATTTACTAAGAGACATATTACATTGCATTACTGTAAATAATTCCACATCTATAACTTAACAATAAAAGTTTTAAGATAAAAACGAAGTTTCAACCAAAAATGTAAAAATCGCGTGCACGAAAAACTTAAAAACTATCGACTCTACCTATATCCTACAGCTAATAAAAACAAAAAAAAAAATTTTACTCGTGAAGTCAAAAAAAAAAAAAAAAAAAAAAATATATAAGGGTATATAAAAAGGTAAAAAAGTGTAAAAGGCATCGGCAAAAAATGTTACGACCTCGCACGCGAAGGCGCTTATACATACGTACACAAAGTAAAAAGAGAGAAAATGCCTGAGGCCAGTTTGCCTTCCTAGCCGGTCGTTGCTTCGTTGCCGGCGCAAGGAGAAAGTTTGGAGGAAGTCTAGTTTCGCAGTCACGGGCCCCGATGCTGAAGCTTCTATACACAACCAAACGATTACACTAAAATAATCTACACGATTCTGCTACCACGGATGTAACCGTGCACATGCAGAGAGAGAGAGAGATATCTACGGTTAGTCGTATGAGAGTTAGCTAGTGTTTTTTTCAATACCTAAAACCGCATCGCGGCGCACCGGAGTCTCTTGAGAAATTCGAGTGCGTCACACACTACGCGACACGCTGTTATAATTGTCCGTTAGAAGCTCGTTAAACATAGCTACATTTATATAAAGCGTACGCAAATTATTTTTTATACGATGTCGATAATTTTTATTTCATCGAGACGTTTGAAACAATGCTTTTTTTATTCATTCTTTTTTTTTTTTTTTTGTTTTTTTTTCACGCGCTTGTTAATTGTACGCTTTGCTTGCGGATTGAAAATTGCGAGAGTTGCCTCTTGGTGTGTACGAGAAATGAGTTTATTTATAGAAAAAGTTTGGTAAACAACTCTATTAATATTTTCCTTTGTTTCTAAATATTTTTTTATTTATTTTTAAACGTTCTAGGTTTGTTTTTAACATATTATTTATTTATTATTAAATATTAATTTATTATAGATGGTAACATTTAATGTTTAAAAAGAACATTATATTCTAAATTTAAATTTTAAAAGTAATTGCATAACAACGTTGTATAATCTTTAGTACGTTTAAAATTCATTTTAAAATTTTGTTCTTTATTCCTTTTTTTTCTTCTTAAATATAGTCAGTCTCGCAATTAAAATTTTATGCGAATTACAGTAAAATTATCCGCTTTGGTTAAAAGTATCCCGACAAAAAATTTCAGATTATTTCACGCTTTGCGCGATTAAGCATTTGTACTGTTGTCGGCTTTTTTTTTTTTTTTTTTTTTTTTTAATTTTATTAAAAATTAAAATCGCTCTTTTTTTCTATGTTGGATGAAATTTTCATCCTTATAAAAAGTTTATATGTAGTTAATAATTACCAGCGAGTAAAACAAAACAACTTTTAATCATTGTATATCTAACTTTCCTTTTTTCACGAAATTAAAAATGCAAAATCCTTTTTTTTTCCTCGAACATTGTCTTCTAAGTTTTCTTCGAATTCCTTTTATTTTTTTTTTTTGAAGCAATGAAGATTCTCTCAGCAGAGAAAATGTATATAGAACCACTCACAAGTCCGTCATAACCTCAAAAGTAAAGGAAAAAACCGAGTATAAAAAAAAAGAAGGTACGAAAAAAAAAAGTTAGCACATACAAACGAGAGAAAGTGCGCGCGACCGCTAATTAGTTCCGTCGTCCTTCGCGGGTTGTAAGAATAAGGACGCCTAGATAAAAGAGAGAGAGAGAGGGAGAGGGAGAGAGAGAGAGGAAAAATCAGAGAAAGAAAGTTGAAAAACCGCACGAAGAAGAAGCGGCAAATTTAAACATTTCGCTTCTTTCTTTCCCTTCCTCACTCTTTCGTCTTAATTATTGCCAGTCGGCGGTCGTCCGCCCTCCTCTTCCTCCTTCTCTTCCTTTTCGCCCTCTCGGCGGTGGCGGCGCGAGCTCTTCCGCTTTTCGGACCGTGCCAAGTGGGTCGTCGGTGCGTTAACGCTCGAGTCGAGAGTGAGAAAGGGAGGGATAGAAAAGAGGATATTCTTTTTTTTTTTTATTTATTTATTTTAAGGAGAATTTGATTGAAAAAATGAAGATTAAAGGATATGAAGATTGGTTAGATTTTTAATCCTTGTTTGGGGTTTTAGAGATGATGAGTTATTTTAAATAGACTGCAGTTTGATTAGTTGTAGAGGAAAAGATGCAGTTTGTTTGAAAGCTAATACTTAAGTAAGAGTAGGAAACTACCAAGAATTCTTATAAATTGCATTTATTTAAAATTTAAATAATAAAAAAATCTATTATTTTAAACAAGATCACAAAAATCAAAAGTTATAATTCTCATTTTAAAGTGTCGAAGAAAAATATTCACTACGAGACACATTGGTAAACGACGAGTTATAAATTTAATTAAATCAATAAAAACATGAACGAAATTCATTCAACAAAAATCCTATAGAGAAGAGCTTTACACTCCCGTCGGTTTTTAAAGAGGACAGAAAGAAAGCAAAGGTCGGCTCGCTAGTAGTCGAAGCAAAAAGGAATTCGTACGAACGCGTTCGTTGACCTCTCTCTCTCTCTCTCTCTCTCTCTCTCTCTCTCTCTCTCCCTTTTCTCCTCTCTCCTCTCTTCCTTGTTGTGGCGTATGCAGTGTAGTTTTTAACATCATAATAAAGTTTCTAATCGCCTAGGTTGTTTTAAACGATACACGCCCGGGTGGCCGAGTGTGTGCAATTGTCTTATCTTGATTTTAACCTAGTTGAAAAATTTTAAGTTTGTAGACGTATGTGCGAGTAATGTTTAAAAGATTTGAGAAAACCGTTCGCGTTGCGTGTCGAGACTATCGATATGTTCTTTTTTAAAATATGTCAAATTGTTTAACTTTTCTCGCCTCTCTCTCTCTCTCTCTATATATCTGTTAAACCATTATATATAAAAAAATTTGCCGTGATTAACCTAAGCTTAAATTGCTTTTACGTTCGATGAATGAAATTAATAATTCGAGATTGTTAAATCACAATGATTAATTACCGGCGTTTAATACACGACTACATACGTAATACCTGCATCGTTTTAATCGATCACGTAACACGAAAAGATAAAAGAGGAAGAAGAAGAAAAGGAAGAAAACGAGTAATTTAAATAATTTATAAGAATTAAAAAGGCGCTGTGTAAAAATAAACGTACGGAGAAAAATTCAATCCCGTAATATAACGCGCGAAAATAACTTTCGACGAAATTAGAAATTCACGGTGACGATTATACGCAAACGAGAGAGAGATTATATACCATTCACGATTTTCTCGTAACGCGAACACATACACATATAGATACGCACATTTTGATTTTGTCCCACAGAGCCACCGCTGCGTTTATACTCGACGCAAACGACGACGTGTGGCATACGCATACTCACGTACACGCGTTAACTTGCGCTTTGAACCGAGCAACGACGAAAGAGAAAGAGAGAGAGAGAGAGCGGGGACGATCGCCCCTCAGGAATGCGGTCTCGCGAGAGTAACGCGTGTCTCTTTTTCCTTTTGGCTTTTCTGCGCGCTCCGTCGACGCAAGGTGGACATGCTAGCAACTCTCTCTCTCTCTCTCGCGCGCGCGCGCGTGCTCATGATTCAGTGTGTGTACGTGTAGCCGGATATTCGAACAACTTGTGTGTATAGGTTACGTTGAGGTGAAATTGTTCTTTGTTGGGGGAGGGGGGGAGAGTTTTGAATTGTTTTTGAGTTAGGTCGGTTTGTTTTGTTAGCTTGTTTTTAAAGCCCTTGTACGAGGCTTTTTCTTTCTCTTTCTTTTTTTTTTTTTTTTTTTTTTTTTTTTTTTTTTTTTTTTTTTTTTTTAAGTTTCTAATGAATTTTTAAACAAAAAGAGGAAAGAAAGTTTTTTAAGCTGGAAGTTTATTGCTTGTTAAAAAGTATACCAAAAACTCATCGGCGCTTCTTTTTTTTTTATTTTGAAAGTAACCATACTTTGACTGACAAACTAAAATTGGATTTCCGTCGATCAATGGAGCTGAAATTGGTTTCGCTTTAACAAAAAAATAAATGAATAAATAAATAAAAAATAAAAAATAAATAAAATTAAAATATTGACTCTGCGTTTTGCAAATTTTTTAAAACGAAATCCAATTTGAAATTAAAAGTTTAATATTTTTTCATTCTAAATAAAAATATTTTTCGTTATATAAACAATTGTTCCAATTTTATTTCAAGTATTTTAAAAAATAACATTATAACTATGCATCGCTTTTTTTCTTTTATTTTATTTTTCATCAACAATTTTATAATATTAATTTCTTGAATTCCACTATCACTGTCGTTGCACGATGGTAACAGAATACACGACACGGAGGATGAGCGGTTTTTTTAAAATAATTTTAAATGCTTTAGAAACGCGTCTCTTACTCATAACAATGGAAAGACAATATGAAAGAGAATACTTTCAATGACTGTAAATTATACATTTTATTGCGTGCTTATTTTACACATGTACATAACTGCGTAAATGTGTGTGTATGTTTGTATGTATATAAATATATCAATGAAAGGAGAAATTAAACATACTGTTAATGCACTAATAATGACTTTTTAAATAAAATGCTTAACAAACCTTTTAATCTTCATCATGATGCTTGCTGGTAAAATTGGAATTTTTTATTAAATTATCGAATCAAATTGTGTATCGTTAATTTTGGGTTTTCCGATATACAATAAATTTACAGTAATAACGATTATTTTCAATAGAAATACGCTTTATCGGTACCCATTAACCGATACATAAAATGTTAATAAAATTAAACGTTTTCACAAGTTATTCGATATTTCCAAATAAAACCAATTATTGTGCAAAATTTAAAGTATATATGGTTTAAAAGAATGCTCAATGTTTAATCGATGTTATTATACAGGGTTATCCATTTCGTGGTAGGAAAAGTATAACCCTGCCATTTGACATCTGTCTGAGTTAAATGTCATCCAAAGCGTGTTTTTTTTAGTTGAAGGTTTGCCATTTAGAAATATGGATCGTTTAACAGTCGAAGAACGCGTTGAAATTATTAAATTTTATTATAAAAATGGTGATTCTGCTGTATCAACATTTCGGGCTTTACGAGCCGATTACGGTCGACATAATCGACCTACACAGCAAACAATTTCTAACACAGTGAGAAAATTTGAAGAGACTGGATCGGTTATTGATATTGCAAGGCCTGTGCATCATCGCAACATTCGTTCTGCTAAAAATATCGCTGTCGTTGCTCAAAGTGGGAAGGAAGACCCGAGTTTGTCGATTCCTCGACGTGCTCAACATTTGGGCTTGTCTTACGGCTCATTGTGGCGGATTTTGCATTTGGATTTGCATCTCCATCCGTACAAAATCCAACTCACTCAAGAACTTAAGCCTCAAGACCATACACAACACTGAATGTATGCGAATTGGGTGATTGAACAACAAGCCATTGATAACGATTTTTCGAACAAAATTTTCTTTAGTGATGAGGCTCATTTTTCGCTCTGTGGTTACGTAAATAAACAAAATTGCCGCATATGGGGCTCTCAAAATCCTCAGGTGATCGCAGAAAGGCCTTTGCATCCGGAAAAAGTGACCGTTTGGTGTTCATTATGGTCTGGTGGTGTTATTGGCCCGTATTTTTTTGAAAACGATCAAGGAAGAGCCATTACAGTCAATTTTGATCGCTATGGACGGATGTTAACCGATTATTTTTGGAGAGAAATTAAAGATTATGATCTGGAGAACATGTGGTTCCAACAGGACGGAGCCACAAGCCACACAACACAGGCTAATCGAGCACTTTTGCAAGAGAAATTTCCAGGACGCGTAATTTCGAGATTAAGTGATGTCGATTGGCCCGCAAGATCCTGCGACCTAACACCTTTGGATTTCTTTTTATGGGGCTATGCGAAAGATCGTGTTTACGCGAACAATTCTCAAAATCTTGAGCAATTGAAAACCAATATTCGTGAAGTTATGGCCGAGATATTGCCGGAAATGTGCCGAAAAGTCATTGAAAATTACCTTAAAAGGATTGAGGCCTGTAAGAGGTCCCGTGGAGAACATTTGAATGATGTTGTGTTTCACGTATAATTGCAAGGTTCAATCTTTATATTGAATAAAGAATTTCGTTTCCATCTGAATATTTTATGTGTTTTCTTTAGCTTTACTTTCCCAAGCGTAAAATGGATAACCCTATATATTTAACTGGATTTGAAAATAATTTATCTGATTTACATCCATATGGATATAAAATTGAGGGCCCCGGAACAGAAACGGGACACAAGCGAATTTTGCCGATTAACCATTGCTCAAATCATTTTTTTTTTTTTTTTTTCAACTTACTCAAAAATAAATTTGCAAAATTTATTCCAATAGAGAATTTTTATTTATCGGGAATTTCAATTTATATTATACAGCGTGTTTTGAGCCGAAATTCAATCTATAATTCATAATACAAACAAAATGGCGATTAAAAAAAGAAAAATCATTGAAAAAATTCTTTTATTTTGTCAAATTAAAAAGTTGTGTTGCAAAATTTTTATTTTTGAATTTTATAAATTATATTAAAATATTCGTATAGGTACAAAGAAGTTTTTTGTGTAAAATAGTGATAATTTTCTCTTGAATTTCAAGTAATTTTAGTGTGTCATAATAATTTTCATACAGTTACAAGCTTTTTTAACTTTATTACGCTTCCAATCATTATCTCTTAGAATACGTTTTTGACCTCTCGTCATATTTTCTGTTATTGTACTCATTTTTAATAGTTTTTTAACTAACTAAAATCTAGTAAAAAGAAGAATTTAATAGAGATTATGTATTAAAAACGAATTAAATACGTATAAACATTACATAAGTCTGCAATAATATTTATATAAACAAAAGAGGAACGATCTTCTTGTAGCAGCCTTTTTGTGTTGCTTGTATTGTATTTACTAACCCGTACTTTATAAATAATTCTTCATTTTTAAATATTTTGTAATAATGAATATTGTTTATTAAATAATAATTGGTCCGATTATATTCTGTATATTGTCGATAAAAATATGCTAATATAGTCAATTAAAACATATATTTTTATTACGATACATGGGTAGTCGAGCCGAGATGAGAAAATGTCGCGCGTGCGAAGAAGCGCTCACGAAGAAGTCGACGATACTTTTAATCAATAAAAAAATAAGAATTTATAAATTTACGAAGAACATCTTTATACCTATACGAATATTTTAATATAGTTTAAAATTCAAAAATAAAAAGTTTGTAACACAATTTTTTAATTTGAAAAACTAAAAAAAATTTTTCAATGATTTTTCTTCTTTTAATCGCCATTTTGTTTTTATTATAAATTATAGATTGAATTTCGGCTCAAAATACGCGGAATACATTGAAGTTTCTTGAATTAATTTTTTAAAAAGAAACAAGCATAAATAACAAAGTTATGGCGAGTTGAAGTGCAAAAAGTATTCAAAATTTTTTAAATCAAAAATATCTTTTTTTATAAATATTTAAAAAACTACTAAAAATATTAATATAGTTTATAGGAAGAAAAAAATGCGCAATAAAATTCTCTATTGGAATAAAATTTCCAAATTTGATTTTTGATTAAGTTAAAAAAAAAAAAAAAAAAAATGATTTGGACAATAGTTAATGGGTGAAATTCGCTTGTGTCCTCTTTCTGTTCCAGGGCCTTCAATTATGAACGAGTGATAACATTATTAAAATAGTAAACAGATAAATTAACAATTTTATCTATTGAAAATAATTATTTACTTTTAAAATTTAAAAACATTCGTTGATAATAAAGGAGCTTTCAATATATCCTTAAGCTTTTCCAAGGTAATCATAAAATTTATGCGCAACGCTAGATCCTCGTTCTACGCTTGATAAACCTTTCGTTTTATAAGATAAAACAAGGGACGATTGCAAAGTTCAAAAAGATACGCGTGTGTGTATACTATAAGAGAAGAACAAGAGTCACTTTTAAGTCCTTGAAAATCCTTTCATTTTCAGGCTCGAAAAATCGGAAGCACGAATGTTATACACTTGTATACATATAGGTATATATATACCCCCGCGACACATTCCCTTAATTTATGCAGCTTTACCGGCGCACGTGCCAACATCGAAGGTCGATGCTATCTCTCTCTTCTTTCTCTCTTTCTAACTTTTTTTTTTGAGAAAGACGATTTTACGACGTAGATGCAAACGAACTTCTCGCACGCACTTTTGCTGCACTATCTTATTTCCGTTATAATCCAATCAATTCTTGATTATTGATTAGTCGATTACATTTTTTTTTCTTCGTATATCGATTTTTTATATGAATTAAATAATTCAAAAAGTTCACAAAAAATTACTCGGTAGTCGCAAACTAAGAAAAAAAAAATAAATAAATAAATAAAAGAAACGAAACGCTTTAAAGTATATAAGTGAATTATTATGCATTTTCAAAGAATAAATAATCTCATTTGGAGAAAAAGATAATAAAATAAAAAGATGGACAGAGAAAATGACCGTGTAATGCAATCCGTGAAAAAAATCAATGAAGCCATACGCATAATACAATCATTCGGAATTAACGCCATTGTTGAAAAATTCGATCATCGTCGACGCGCTCGTACATATCATTATAAAAAAGTGAGAGATTCGTTTCTCCATCTCTCTCTTTCTTCCTCTCTTTCTCAAGTGTTTCTCAACAGCCTTATCCAACTGAATAATTCAGCGTTAATAATCTGAAAAGCAATGCGTGAACTAACACGCGCGTATATGCGTAACCTAATCTCCTTTACTCCCTTTCTCTCTCTCTCTCTCTCTCTCTCTCTCTTACTTTTGGAGCACACCGCACCAAAGCTAACCTCAAAAAGTAGACATCCGTGAAAACCGCGCCCCCTTACATTCATCGATGTAACCAAGTGTCTTATAACGGCAATCCGCGGTGTATATATATATATATTCCTCTATTCGTTTATAAAAGAAATGAAATAAAAAGAAAAACAATGCATAATATGCGACACATACATACACATAAACTTCCTCATAGCTATCCGTCCTTCCACTTTTTATTTTTCGTCTCCATCATCTCTCCTTCTTTCCTTCTCTTTTTCTCTCATTGCGGTGCACAAGGATTATTTATGCTCATCGGCACATAAATTCCCTACGGCCTGCACGTTACATATGGAAGCTAGAAAGAGAGAGAGAGAGAGAGAGAGAGAGAGAAAGAAAGAGAGAGAGAGAGAGAAACGAGAAAGAAACTCGCTCGTTCGGTGCATGTATAGCGTCGTATAGACTTTTATATATATCTACACCTTGAAGTGTGTACATACTCACTCACTCGTGAGTATATACATGTGCGTATGCGCGAGGAATCGTCGCCGAGAGGTAGCGGATAGACTATATAGCCCGGTTTCGTAATAAATATATATGTGCCGGGATAAAATAGCCTCGGTGGTGGGGGGAGAGAGAGGGTCGACCTTGCCCCGCAACTTGTTCTCTCTCTCTCTCTTTCTATAGTAGTACACCACCGTCGTTGCTGCTGCTGTTCCTCACTGCTACTGCTGCTTGTTGCCAAGCTACATTGTATATATAGAAAGAGAGTGCGAGTTAGTTATACTCCTACACACGAGAAACGTGCGCTGTCGCGCACGCACGCGCGCGCGCACACACACACACACGAGCGCGCGTTGCTAGGTTTTTTTCTTTTCTTTTTTTTTTTTTTTTTTCTTTTTCGTTTTTATGTTTCGTGCGCGCATGTTTGTGTATATGTGTGTGAATTCGTTTCAATTTATCTGTTTGATTAGCTTATTTACACGATGTCCGTTTTTTTTTTTTCTCTCTCTCTCTCTGTCTATACGTACATATACGAACGGTTTCACACTTTGCACACGACGACGGCTATTTCGTATTATACATATAGAGAGATATCATGTAGAGGCGGCAAAGTGCACGCCGAATTTTTCCAAAAAACGACACACGTTGCCGTACTCACGCACACGCGCGCGTGCGCGCGCGCCTGCACGAGTATGTAGACGCGTGCACGAATGCCGAAATATGTTCGTTATAAAAGTAAAAGTATCGCGTGTAAGATAGCTTTTTCCTAACGCGTCTCGTATCGAATCGATGTTTCATACACACACAGACACACATACACACATACACACAAAAGCACGTACGAATATATGGTAATCGTATTTGATGAAATGAGCATAAATTATCGAGTAACGACTGCCGCGCGCTTTTTTCGAACGTTACGCACGGGATTATATTTTTTGGCCGATTAAAATCAAGTTTCCAACGCACACGGGCACGGAAGCGCGCACGTGCGTTATATGTATTATATTTATATTTCAAGTGTGTATTTACGCGCGTCATTTAGATATAGTTATTGAAAGTGGAGTTCGTATGAAAAATCGTGTATACTTTTTACGCGAACGATACAATATCGTTAAGTATTACTTAACGATCATAACTGTGTGGTTAAGCATAGAAAATATCATTTAGCTCACAATAAAAAAAATTTTAATATTTATATAGATTTACGATAGCAAAGTTTGGTAACCTAATAAAATTCGCTGCTAATTATCGTCGAATAATCTGTATGCCGTATAGTTACACGTTTATTTGATATCGGTTAAGAGATCATCAATGGAGAATGGAACGAGCTAATATAAAATGAGTTGAATTTTTTTGAGAAAACAATGCGTGTAATAAAGTAAAACTAATATTAAAAAAACAAACCTAAATTCGATTCAATCGTTTCATTTTTAGCATTTACGTAGAAAAAATAGCCTTATTTTTACCCGCGGTAAAATTATTGTGTAAGAGTGAACAATAATAATGATTTAATCAACAATGTGTCTGAACAGGAAAAATAAACGATAATATTTTTATTTATATCTTACAATATGGATATGTCAATCAAAGATAACAATTATTAAATTTTCAAAATTATCGTATTTATTTTTAAACGTAAGTTTTTAGATAAGTATCTATGAGAATATATATATATATATTTTTTTTTTTTTTTTGCACAGCTTATGTAAACATTATTTTAATGACATAATGTAAAAATACCCCTTCCGCTTAGTTAAATAATTTTGTTGTAATAAAACCAATTAACATTTGCAATTTGAATTAATTACAATGACAACATCCGACGTCGACGATGAAGAAAACAAAGAGTATACGAAACGATAATTTAGATTACTTTTCGTACACAAGAGACAATTTAAAAGAAACCCAAATAAAAATTATCTCAACATTTAATTAATAAAGTCGCTCGCGGTGAAGAGTAGGAACAAACAAGCGAAATGTACATATATATATATATATATATATATATATATATATATATATATATAGTACTTTTTGCATAATCCAAAATTATCGAAAACGATATTATCGCACTGATGTCAGACCGCAAAAAAAACACACGCACATATCGCGCTTGCAAAAATAAAATGAAAAACAAAATGAAAAAACAATAACAAAAAAACAAAAAACAAAAAAAAAAGAAAAACATCCACCGTTTTGCATCAATGTCGAGGAGCGATACGTATATATACGTACAATTCACGTGAAGCTATCCATCGAAATTGGCATCAATGCAACGTAAAGAAGCGACGTTCGCACTTCATTAAGTGCGCGCGATGAGTCATGTGCGCGAACGTCGTGTGTGCGAAATTTACTAAGGGAGGGAAGAGAGAGAGAGAGAGAGAGAGAGAGAGAGAGAGAGAGAGAGAGAGAGAGAGAGAGAGAGAGAGAGAGACGAGTGCATCATCGTGAGGATGTATATTTATATATACGTATCGTCATATCTTGGGTATCCGACTGAATTATGCAAATACGAGCGTATGATTTAATACGTTTGTTATGCAAGCTAAAAAATTCTTCCGTATTTTTGTGCATCTCGATGTTAAATGTGTGTACATTTTGATTAAAAAATTTCACAGTTTAGTTCATTATGCTTTTCTTTTACACGGGAATGCCTAGCGAAGTGTTAAAAGATTATTGGCGAAGTGTCAATTTTCGTTAAAATTTTAAAATCAACGTTTTTTTTTTTTTTTTTTTTTTTTTTTTTTTTTTTTTTTTTTAATGCTCTGTGTGTAACGTCTTCGTTTCTATTGTTAGCCTACGCTTTGAGTGCGAAAAGTCGGAGGTTATTTGAATAGAAAAACATATATATATAATTTTCAGCAAATTTTTTTTCTCTACTTTACATATTTGTCTTTTTAAAACAATTAAATATGCTTTTAGATATTGTCTATTCTATCGATTGTTCATAAAAATTCGTATTATTCACCTACGATTACTCGGTATCCTCGCTACTAAATCATCTGGGAATCATAGAACAACTTTACATCTAAAGAAAATAGTTTTATCTTTACTACCTCCTCGTCCGCGACACGCACTCGCCATTAAATAATAATCTAAAATAACTGAAACGCAATCGAATCGTCCCCTCGTTTATAAATTATATTTAAGCTTTATACCAAGCGCGACACGCGTTCCCGTACAAAACACGCGTCCAAGAATGTAAAGTCCATTCTATTTGCATAAACGCCACCGCGACTCGCGCGTACGTACGCTTATACCTACTCTATGCTTGCGAAAGATAGAATAGCAACGTCGAAGGAGAAGAGAGAGGGAGAGAGAAAAGAAGAACCGAGGGCAAACTCATATGCAACCAGCGCGAATAGTTTTTTTTTCTTTCCCGATGTTGTGTAAGTTTCTCTCTCTCTCTCTCTCTCTCTCTTTTCTCTCTTCCATCCTTGACTCTTTCTATCTCTGATGTTTTTGTGTACCATGTGTGTGAGGGCACACATTTATGTACACGGATAAAATTTTAACAATTCGCGGGTACACGCCTACACAGAGCGTGAGATGGAGAGGAGTGTAAAATGGAATTTCACGATAGATGCTGGAGAGAGTAGTTTACTTTATCGACACGAGACGAGATACTTCATAAAGTTCTTCGCTCGTTCGTTGTGTTCGTTAATATCGCGTTGAAGTTGTTAACGAAATATTTGTTCTATTTAACGCTGCAATCTCAAAAATTTACGATATTACTCGTACCGTATAATTTTCTTAGACATGAGAAAGAAACTACACATATTGTTTAACGCGGGAACGAGAATTTTGAAAAGAAAAAAAAAAAAAAAAAAAAAAAAATTAACCGTTATTAATTTACCTCAAAAATACAAAAAAAATTTTATCCGCGAAACAATTTAATATTATACGCTACGATAGGATCTTTAACAAACGAGTTTAAATTTTTCCAATTTTCCATGAACTACGGAACCGCACCCTGTGTGTAAAATCTTTTAAAGATAGAGAGAGAAAGAGAGAGAGAGAGAGAGAGAGAGAGAGAGAGAGAGAGAGAGAGAGAGAGAGAGAGAGAGAGAGAGAGAGAGAGAGAGAGAGAGAGAGAGAGAGAGAGAGAGAGAGAGAGAGAGAGAGAGAGAGAGAGAGAGAGAGAGAGAGAGAGAGAGAGAGAGAGAGAGAGAGAGAGAGAGAGAGAGTAGGAAAAGCGCGTACACACTACCGTGGACGACACGACGACAAACGTCGTGTATATATATACACACATACATACACTATGCTATAACCCGGAGCTCTCGCGAGTCTCCGTCTCTCTTGCGTTGGCGCTCCTTTGAAGCGACCGCCCGCACTCTCGCTGGATCGATTTCTGCTTGCAGCACCGCCTGTCGCTCTGTCCTCGCGGTCGTCTATATACATTGCTTCTCGTTCCTCCCCCCTTCCCCTTTCTCTCGTTCTCTCTATTTTGACTGGTGCGGCTTCCTCCGTTGTACCTTTTTCTTCTTTTTTTTTTTTTTTTTTATCCCTCGGTGTAGACTTCCGGGTGGATTTTTGCGCACTGACACGCTCGACAAATAGCGCCCTAGGAGATTTCGAGATTGTTTATTTTTTATTTTTCTTCGTACATCTATTATTCAAAACGTTTGAACTAGTCGTGGATCGTCGGCAAATTTTTTTTCTCTCGTCTCTTCTTTTTTTTTTAATTTTTTACGATTTTTTGCAGAATTTATGAGAAGTTTCGTATCAAAATATTTGACTTGCACGCAAAAACTTGACATTCTAATACTTTTTCCTTTGTTTTTATTTTGAAATAGCTGAGCAAATAAAAGTTACACGTGCGCTCCGCCTTTGCCAAATGCTTCATTAACACACAATTTATTCAATTTAATTTGCAAAATTTTTATTTATAAAATACCTAAATTACATAAACATTTATTTACACCGAGAAAAACAAATGTTCCGTAAATGTTTGATTCTCCATTTGACCGATAGATGGCGAATCAACAAATACAACAAATTCGCAAATGAACAAAAAAATAAATCGTCAACTTTGATTTTAATTACAACTTTACGAATCGCTAACTTTCGATGCCTGTTAATTTAATAGTTTATCAGATACGTATATAATTTCGACATTCGCGCAGCAGTTTATATCTTTATTTATTTATTTATTATTTTTTTTTTGTTTTATCGGCTTCGCTATTTTTTTTTTTTTTTTTTTTTTTTTTGCGATTATTAACTCCCAATGGTTTGGACTTCGCGCGTTTTCTCTCGGGAGAGGGAGGGGTAGGGGGTGAAGGTTTTTTTCACCACAACGCCATGCGTATATGTATAGCTCGACACTTGCAACCACACGGTCCCGCAACGCGTAGTGGTAGCTTCGAGCCCGGTTCATCCGGATGATACCGATCGATCCTGCTAGCCGTTGAGCTCTTTCCCTCTCTCTACCTCGTTCTTTCTCTCTCTCTCTCTCTCTCTCTCTATTCTCTCATCCTTCTTCATTCATCCCTCAAATGCTTCTCTCTAGCTGTCGTTTTTTCTGTTTTTTTTTTTTGTTCGTTCGTCGCGCTTTCCTCTCTCTTTCACTCTGGTCTCCCACTTCATCTTTATTTCTGACTTTTTTCCGCTTTCAATTCTCGTCATAGCTGCAATTTATCGGGAGTAAAATTTTTTTTTTTTAACGGATAAAAAGGGGATATATAGTTACAAGATTATTATATTAATGTTCTGTTTAAACTGGATGTATTTTTTAATATATTTCTCTTATTTTTATCTAAAGTATCAATTTTTTTCTTACATTTATCAAATGAAACGATAAATATTTTCTATCATGCATGAAAATATTTTAAAAACGATAAATATATATGAATATAAGAACTTCTTTCATGAAAATATTTTTAAAACGAGTAACAGTTTAGAAAATACTTTATTGCACAATATAAATAAAGATTGTAAAGCTTCAAGCTTTAATGCCTTCATAAGTAAACAAACGATTCAATTATAATCGTATTTTTTTATGTAATGTCATAATAATTATTTATTTTCGAATAATAAAGTAAGCATAGCGTTAAAAATAAAAGAAAACAACAAATGTAGCAGAGCAGTATAACAACATAATTATAAGTGTTCTATCAAATAAATTAATCTTTATATCGTTAATTAACTATTCTATTATTCATAATAAACGTTCATAGTAAACCAATTTTAGACGAATTCTCGACTCTCGAGCATCTAACATATCACTTTTTGTCGGTAAAAAATCTACCGCGAAAAATCTGTCGCGTATTTCTCTCAATTTTCTCTGTCACTCGACTCTTTTTTTTTTTTTTTTTTTTTTTTTTTTTTTTTTTTTTTTTTTTTTTTTTTCATGTATTATTCCCCGCTCTTCTCACTATGCACGATCGGGCGGCTGTCGTTGAACTTTATGTACCTACCGGAAAATTATTCATCGGTCTGAAAAGGTTCCACTCTTATGATCGTCGTCGTGTGCCTCGCAAATTTTACTGGTAAATTTCGTCGATGCATAAGAGGAGAAAGACGGAGAAAAAAGAATGTAAAAGAAATAATAATAATAATAATAAAATAAAATAAAATAAAATTTTGTTGAAAACGGGTAGGGAAATATTCGGGAAAAACGTCGTTTTCGATAACTGCTTTTTAATCGAATGGGAGAATTTTTGAAAAATTTTATTGGACTGATATAAAAATAGTTTTTTTTTTTTTTTTTTTTTTTTTTTTTTTTGTAAGGTTAATTGCATTTTTTATTCATATATATATATATATAAATTGTTTAAAAGTACTATAGATCCGTAGTGAGTTTATATTTCATAATTTAAACTTTCATAATTTTAAATATATTTGGATTTGTCATTTATAAATTGCGTACTTTGATGTAGTATTTAATTATTTTATATAATGCAATTGTCTTCATTAATCTTTTATTTAACAAAAGCTTAATTTTCGTTATGAGTTAAAGCAAATAATTAAATCCATAAAATTATTCGACTTGTTTAATATATTTTTTTTCGATAAATCTTTTTAATAAATATTTATTGTACAACTTAAAAAAGTGTATTGTTTAGTAATTAACAAATATAAAAAAAAAAAAAAAAAAAATGAACTTTCTAAACCACAATCGTAAAACTCAGATAAAATAAATTTCATGGATATAAATGAAAGTAATGCAAAGCAACTAATAGAAGATTCGCTCTGATAATTCAAACGACGTTGAAAAAAATTCAAGTTTGAAAAATACAAAAAGCGTCAGAGAGATTGAGGAAAAAACATAATTTCATGCTTTAACACAAAGTAGCGTTCGATCTAAAAAAAAAAAGAAAAGAAAAAAAAAGCAAGCAAGCTTTATTTTTTATTTTGTTACTCCAATTATTATCACATTGAGCACAGCAATCCTATCTTCTCTCCGTTTATGTACTAGCAATCGATCGTTTTTCGGTAGCTTCGTCGAAAATAAACATTTTCGTTTTTTTTTTTTTTTATCAACTGTCCATGTTCTTTCAACCTTTTTTTTTACACATCGCATTATTCTATTTTTTTGTGTTTCAATGCATTTTTTTCCTTTTTTGATAAACGGAATACTCGGTAAAATTTAATTAAGGTAGTTTACCGGTGTTTATGATAAAAAAAAAAAAAAAAAAAAAAAAAACGAAAACTTATGCCTTTATTTTGCAACGAGTATTAATATATTTCCTTTTTGATGATTTTCATTAGAAAAAAAAAAAGAAAAAGTTTTATCGTTTTCGTAAAATGTTTGCAAAATATTCTTACTAATAATACGCTCATGAAAATCAGCGTTTATAAATCGAAGTAAGTTTGAAGACACGACTGAAATCACACGATCAATACGCATTATAACTAACTTCTTCATTTTTATATTTTCAATTTTTTTATCGGTTATAAAAAGAAGAAAAATAATCACTATACGAAGCTTTAAGAATTTATCGGTTCTTACAATGCAGCCGATTATTGAACGTTTGACTTTCACTTTTTCGAACAATATGATTTCGTAATCGTTCGATAACGTTAATTTATGCACGAAATTTTTTTTTTTTTTTTTTTATCGTAACGTTTACTTTGACAGTATTTGCGGTGTTAGAATCTTTAATAATATTCTTATCGGTGGAATATTAAATTTTAGAAAATACGAGTACATCAATATTTTTTGTCAGTTTTCATTTTTCTTTTTAATTATATTAATGATCGTGATATCGAACCGAATTATTCAATTTTCAGCTTAAGTTATCGAGTAAACAAAAACGTTTGATAAACATTCGATCGTTTAAAAAATGCGCTTTATTAATATTTTAAGTTTGATCAAAATTACAATAAAAATCGTCATAAAAAAAAAAAAAAAAAAAAAAATAAAGAGTTGCGTAACACAAGCGTCATCGTATTATTCTCGTTTTTTTTTTTTTTTTTTTTTTTTTTTTTTTTTTTTTTTTTTTTTTTATATATTGATCAATCTTTATATTTATCAATATTTGACAGATAATTGAAGAGACGATCTTGTTACAAACACATTGCGAGTCGAAATCGAATTGCCAAATACTTTGACCGATAAAATTTAAAGATTAAAAAAATTTGCAATTGTTCACTGACAGTACGTAAAAATAATTTTTAACCAAAAAAATAATCATTGTAAAGAAAAATATTTTATTTCTGCTCTTGATTTTAATGTGAAACTAGTATATCTACATAAATTCTTTAGAATTATTTTTCTTAAATCAAGTCTCGACGATTTAATTAACTATCGAGAACCGTAAAACATTAATCATAAAGTTATCTGTTTAAATTCACAATTCATTAATTTAGATATCCCGATAACTCAATGTACGTAAATCAAACGATATGTATATATTCCATAAGAATATCAACGACGATTACACAAAGTCTTTAAGCGCTCTTTACATCTGCAATAACTATCGATCCGATGAAATAATTTAACGTGAATACGTTAAAGTTACAAAATATTTCACACAGGATTAATAATTGACGCCGAGAGCGCTAACCCGATTCAATTTTAAAAGCAGAGTAATCGAGAGAGGTGCATGTAATATAAATCGATCGTTCTCGTTGACGTCTCGCGCACGAATTTCGTTCGGATAAGGACAATCGAGTTTTATATTTGGATGCGCGCGCGTCGTTCTACCTTTGTGTGCACTTTTTTCTTTTTTGGTTTTTTTTTTTTTTTTTTTTTTTTATTTGCGTTTATTTATTTATTTATTTATTTTTTCTTCTTTTTATGAGGCTACTCGTTAACATTACAATTATCGAAAAAATATCGCCAGAATTTAATAATTCTTTCTCTCTTTCCAGCATAATTTTACGTCAATAAAAATTTAATCTCTTATAACAATTGAAAATCAATTCGATGAGAAAAAAAAAAAAAAAAGGTGACGAAGAGTAAAAAAAAAAAAAATTAAAATCGATAAGAAAGAAACCTGTGTATACGTGTAAGAAGAAAAAACATCGAGAAGGGAGCGAGAATAAGGGAAGGTACTTGGAAAAAGTAAATGAAGGAAAAACCATCGCAGGTTTCTTCTACACATGGAGGTCGATTCTCCTCGGTATAAAGAGAGCGAAGAAAAAAGGGTCCGCGAAATACACAAGGGTGAAACGATAAAACGATAATCGGAGAAAGAGGGAGATAGAGGGCAATAAAAACGTGTGTTCGAATCGTAATCATGCTTCGATGGTATAACGAGTTGTATTGCGGGGTTTTTTTTTTTTTTTTTTATTATTCATACGCATATCAAAGGGCCACTCGGAGTTTATTTGCGTTAATTGCGATGATTAAGTAACGAAGCAACGTTTTTTATGCGCTTCCTTTTTTTTTTTAACGTTTGATTTCACTCCCTCGCACGAGTTAGTATATAAATTCTAACGAGGTGAAATTTTATAAATCGTAAAAAAAGGGAAAAAAAGCTTATCCTCAAGAAAAGTATATGAATTATCGATAAATAGCGTTTTAAAATCAATCAACGGACAAAATTTACATTTCGAGTTCGAGATCTATATAATTAACGTAAATCGTTTCATCCGCAAACGTAAGGATCGGAAGAAGAAACACCACGCGAAAAGCGATATCATACCGAGAATGAGAGATAGAGGGAAAGAGAAATAGCATGTGTATAAGCTGAATAAAGAGAGGAGGTAGAAAGCAGAGAATGGAAGGAATGAGAGTGAGATATATGTATAAGGGGGTGAAGTTGGAAATTAAATTTGGAGCAAGAAGTAGGGTATACACGCAGACGAACGCGAGCGACACCACATTCGTGCCCGTTTCTCCAGCTTTGCGTCGACTGATGCAATTAAGACTCGTCTTTCTCCCTCTCTCTCTCTCTCTCTCTTTCTCTCTCTTTTATTCGCTTATTCGCGCGCTATATTAATTATGACGTGTGAAAAGAAAGAAATAAAGAGACAGGGACGATGCAAAACATGTGTATTTGCGCTCGATTCATTTGTCGCATTGTAGATGTAGTTTACAGAAGGTAAAAGATCACCGTTTACTGTAAAACGTCGTGGTATTATTAATCGAGGATATACGAGTTTTGATATTCAACGAACGTTAATGTATATATGTACGCACGTGTACGATTATAATCCTTAATTAAAATGTCATTTCGAGATAAAATATACTTTTATCATTCCAAGACTGTTTTCCGACGCAATTTTTATATCCAATGCGCGAGTTTATTGAAATACAATATTAAAATAAACGAAGTATCTCTTGTTAAAGTTTCGTAAATAAAATTGTCAATGCGCGCGTATAAGCGAGAGATAATTCAAAAAATGAAATTAATATACAGTTTAGTTACTCATCGCACGAGGGGCAAACGAAAGCACACGACGCATAAATGGTAAAAGTAAAAAAGTAAATCCCATAACGCCGTGAAATGGATTATATTCAAGAAATGAGAGAAAAACAAGTCGAAAAGCAAGAGATACCGAGAGAGGGATAAAAATAATGCAACGAGAGACAGAGAAAGAGAGAGAGAGAGAGAGAATGAATGAACAAAAGAATGAAGGAAGGAAGTGAAAAGAAGCAATAGGAAGGAATATATATGCATATATGTATGTGTGTATACGCGACACAAAGGAAGACGCGTGCAAAGCTGCGTACGCGCGAGGAAAAAAAAAAAAGTAATAGAACAAGGGCGAACGACGTGCATTCGAGGTGGGGTAACACACCGGTACGTATACTCGCGCACACGTGTACGTTGTTGCAGCGTTAAAGTTTTTACGTTCGTGGTTTATTTCTACGATTCTACCATTTGCTTATTAATCTCGATTGGAAACGAAAAAATAATAAATCGTTTATCGATGTATTTTTTAGGGAAGCCGCGCAAAAGTTTAATCGAATTTGTGGTTAAAGTAACGATGGAAATAAATTACGCGCATCCGAATTCCCATAAAAAAATTTTTTTTTGTTTTCACTCTTGATAAAAAGACTTTTTCATTCCGTGATATTAAATTTAACAAATAATAGTTTAACTTTGTTAAATTTTAGCGACAAGGAAAGATTTCATTAAAATTAGAAATGAAATCGTTTAAATTTTTATTTAAAAAAAAGAACAAACACTTATTATGATGTCGTACGCACATTTCTTTATTTAAAATTAAACGAAACATCTCCACCGCCAAATGTAACCAAAAGTTACAAAAAAAAAAAAAAAAAAAAAAAAACAATTACAATTCGTACAATCGTCATAAAAAACCTTAAAAGAAAAAAAGCTACACACAAAACCTCCGTTCTCTTTTCTTTTTCCTCTCTCTCTCTCTCTCTCTCTCTCTTTCTTTCCATAAAAAAAAAAAAAAAAAAAAAAAAGCAAAAACGAAAACAAAACCCTTTCTATCCTTTACCCGCTACTCTACCAAAGGCATCACTCAGAGCGCGAGTTCTCTCTATATACGTTTTTTTTTTTTTTCCTTTTTTTTTCGCGAGAGAGTCTGCACTTTCGCCGAACGCTTTTCTCCGCGCGTTTGTGTGTGCGTGTCCTCGCGATGAGAAAGTATATATGTACATACAGTCAGTGCGTGCATTTCTCTTAGTCTCTACGTACAACAATGTATAGGCGCGCGCGCGCGCGTGTGTGTGCGTATATATATATATATGTTTCTGTACGAGAACAAACGCATGCGAGCGCTAGATGTGTGCGTGTAGAGTCCGTGGGGTCGATCAATAATTTCCGATGTCGAGCTCTCCTATCTCTCCCTCTCATTCTCTCTTTTGCGTACTCTGCATTGCCGTTCGGTGTGTGTATGTGTGTGTATGCTTCGTCGTCGGTTTCTCTCGGCTTTTAGTACGAAGCGCGCCAAGTTCAAATATCCAGAGTTTGTGAGCGCGCGATGTTGGAGATTGATTTTTAAAAGAGTTTTTTTTTTATTCTATGCGAACTTGTTTGTTTTTTATTGTTTGCTTCCCTGGTTTTTTTTTTTTTTTTTTTTTTTTTTTTTTTTTTTTTTTATTACAGTAATAATGAAATACTTCAACGAGGGAATTTTAAAATTACAGATATACGCGCGTAATTTGAAAATAAATTGTTTTTTAATTACCATAAATCTTACGGATAAAACAGTAATGTTATTGTTGGTAATTAAATTTAAAAGGATAATATTTGAATTTACTAATTTAACAGATAAATAAAGTACAAATTTATTATTTTTTTTTAAAGTTTAATCAACTTACAAACAATATTATTAACAACACATTAATTAAAAATATTAAAAACACTATACATACATTAAATTTAGTTATTTTTCATTCGCTCACACGTTAAACAAATATTTATCATTCAACCATACTAGATAAAAAGGTTTATAAATAGCCGTTCATTATTATTTCAATTGTTGTATTATATATTATTTCAAACGCTGAGAACAATATGCGCTAATTGCCGGCTATACGTACGCGCATAAGTAAATATTTAACAAACAAAACACGGCCATCAAATATTTAGACCTTAGGTACTAACAACAGCATTCTATCATCTATCTATGCGTGCATACACACACACACACACGCACATACACGCACACGCGCATAAACACCCAGCTACACACGCGTATAATTATGGATGTGCACGCGTGTATAAAGACCCGATATATACGTACATCATATGTCGGCTACGTACACGGCTGCGACAGTAAAGCGAGCGTTGCGCTTCGTGATTTTAAAATTTTCTCCCTCCCTCTCCCGCTCTCTTTAACGCTCGACTCGCGTGTCTATATATCACTTTTTCTTCCTCCCCCTACTCTACGTCACCGTCATAGACGCACTATTGTCGCGCGGATACACACCGTCGACTCGTCGTCTTTATTGCACATACATATACATCGCCTCTCTCTCTCTCTCTCTCTCTCTCTTTCTCTCTCTCTTTCTGTTTCTGTTTCTCTTCGAGTCTCTATCGGTGCACACATTATGATTCTGCAGCGATGATGATAACCGCGACGTAGTAAGCAAAAAAGAGCACGAGGGATGCTAATTACGAGATAGCGCATTTTTTTCATTTTAT
The DNA here is from genome assembly GCA_949987625.1 of Chalcis sispes. Lineage (NCBI taxonomy): Eukaryota > Metazoa > Arthropoda > Insecta > Hymenoptera > Chalcididae > Chalcis > Chalcis sispes. The sequence goes on along the minus strand of OX465096.1, from coordinate 57,521,355 downwards.
CGTCCGATTTTTTATCAATGAATTTTCGCGGTGTATCCTACGAAAGACCGTTGCACCGATCGATTGTCTTACACACTGCGATTTAAATAATAATAGTATTCGGTTTGATTTCGGAAGACGCGCGTGCGCGAACGGAAAGCTATAAGTTTTTAATGTTAAATGCTGATTTTAGTTAGCATCATATATATATATATCGCTTATTTTAATATATTCGTCATATATAGTGTAGCATTTTTGCAGCGATATTCGAGCTTTGAAGATATTGAATTTATCGGTTGAATTATTGATGTTTGAGATCAATGTTTGAGCAAATTAAATATTCACTCGTTGCGTAAACAATACGAGAGAAAAGCATTTCTAACCGTTTTCACCAAATAAATACATGCAAGTGTCGTTAATGCATTAAATAAAAGTTAATGATTTTATGATAAACTACTTTTGCATAAAATTATCGATTAAATTGGTAAAGAGTGTACATCGCTAAATTATTCGACATTATGATTCACATTTAAACAAGTTATTACAAATTAGGTCTTATGCATTCTATTATTAACGCGTTAAATATATGAAAAAATAAATAAATAAATAAATAAATAAATAAATAAAATAAAAAAAAAAAAAAAAAAAAAAAATATATATAAAAGAATAAAGTAGCAAATTCGGTAAACACACAACTCGCGGGCAAATTGTAATCAAGTAAATAACAGTGCGCGTCGTGTAACCGGTTATAATGCAGATTCGACTCGTCAATTACAAGCGTAATCAACGCGCGCAATACTATATTCATTAGATATTGAAATTAAATTCCGCGTAAACTCTGAAATTATTTTATGCTCGTGATTGTTTTAATAATACGCGACCTTGAATATTCTATCGTTAAGAGTATTAACGGATTTATTTCAAGATATCTATTAAGTAGATACACATGCACATATATACACGCGCACACTATTTTCTCATTTAATCTATGTCTAATCTTAAAATTTTTCGATAAGATCGTTAAAAGTAGTAATAGAATTATAACGATAAAACCATTGGAGAAAGCATCGAATCGAGTCTTTATAAGTTTAAAACAAATACAACGTAATAAATTTTATTTCGATACGAAAATTTCAAAATTTAATCAACGATTTTTCACCTATCATTTATATATATATATATATATATATATATATATATATATATATATATATATATATATATATATATATATCAAACGTATTAAAATATTTTTGAATATTCATACACGTAGCAAACTACATCGGTACGAAAATTGAATTCGAAATATAAAGTAGTCAATTTACATCTAATTTACATCCCTTTAAACTATTATCAAGCGGAAACAAAATTAAAGTAAAAGAAACCATGAAAGAAGAAACAAAAAAAAAAAGGAAAACGTTACCTCAATGCCTTAACGTTTCTTCTTAGTCAATATTGACGGCGTAAACTGAAAAAATTGCATATAAGCGATTGGAAGAAAAAAACGTACAACAACATCCTATAAACACTGGTTAAATATTGAAAATGGTTTAATCAAACGGAAGATTAACGTATTTAAAAATAACTTTTACGTTTTCGTAATGTGCTGTTTTAAGTGATAATTTTGTAAGTATAAATAGGGATGTTGCATTTAAAAAATTAAAACGATTAATATCATTATAAAACGTTAATTTAAAGATTTTTTTGCGATTAATAATGCAGTAAAATTTATTCATTAAATTAGGTCTTAAATGTTAGAACAATTTTAGTTTGTTTTAAAAAATTTAACAATGTTAATGATTGTTAAAGTTAATAAATGTTTGAGAAAAAAAAAGATAACTTTAAAATACCTCATCAAGTCATTTATAGGTTAAAAATTCAACGCGTTAAAAGCTTCTATTTTTCATACCGAATTCTTTTAACAAAGTTTCTTCGTGCTTTTTAAAAATATCCGGCGAATAAAAATAAAACGCGTAAACTAATCTGTAAAAGAGTCACATAGTTATCCAAAAATTAAGAAAAATTCAATCGTAAAAATCGATAGTTTTTCCAATTGTAAAAACAAAAAACAAAAAAAAAAAAAAAAAAATAATTAAAAATAAATAAATAAATAAATGAATAAAGTGCCATATATCACGGAATCGCGTTAACGTATGGTCTTACGCGAAGAACCTTATCTTTCGATATTTACATTGGCCATTTATCGGCCGCTTCTATGCTAAAGAGAAAAAGAAGAAAAGATTCTTAATTATCTGAGCTATAAGCGGAGCGATAAAGTAGTGTACGTAGAGATAGTAACTAAGTAAGAGAGAGAGAGAGACAAAAATGTTTCTGACAATCACCTCTAGTCGCACAAAAAAGAAAATGGCTAAAAGGTTCTACTATGTAGAAGAGAGAGATGAAAAGTCCCGGGGGAGAAATGCTATATATACACGCTTTCGTATCCCCTATACATATAAGTATATATTACACCTTTTATAGCGCAGGTTAAAAGAGAGAGAAAGAATATATATGTATACGATAATATAGCAGGAGCAAAATTAAAGAGAGAGCGAGTAGCAGA